>QNGE01000646.1:90505-103974 GCA_008508345.1 Paragonimus westermani
CTCATTAAACCTGCAAGGCGATATTTTAGATTACTGATGAGTAGTCGGGGATTTGGTTTATTTTCAAGTTGACCATCACTCACATTTGATTGGAGCCTTCACATGCAGCTAGACTTTCCAACTAGTCGGTGTCATTCGAAAAGAATCACTAGACTCGAGTTTCGCTCTCATTAGAGCTCGCCAGTAGTGCATATTCTTGCCACGGCCTGGATTTGAACTCCGGCAACGCTATTCATGAGACAACCGTGTTACCCACTGCGCCATTGAACTCACATTAGGCACGACCGAATTATCATATATGACTGTTCAGACGCTTACGCTTGTGAGTAATGGTCTGGTCGATTGATCGTTCCGATAGGAAACAGAGTAAATGTTCTGGTTATTCCCGTCATTGTCTACGTGATGAGGACCACTGAGATAGGTCAAAATCTTCGATCCTATCAAACCTGATAGATGTGTGGTATTTACATTGAAATTAACCGTTTCTCCCACTACTCATCGGCAAAGTGGTTGTATGCTATTGTCGAATATTCATTATTTGAATGTGTACAGCAGAATTTAACTAGGTTGGCTTTTTGACAGTCTGCTGCTTGTTTATTGGCCTCATCTGAAAGGTATAAGTGGGAGAGAAAACGTTCGAACCAGAAAGAACGCGTTTGTTCTGCTATTTGGGACGATAGACTGACCTTGTGCACAATGAACGTAACTATCACAGCGGTAAACATCGACAAATGCGCTGTCATTACCCAGTGACCCAGTGACTATGTAGGATACATACGCAACAAACATAACTGGAACGTCTTCGATGAGAAACATAGACAATCAGAATACTACAACTAGTCGATGAAATTCGTCCTTCCAGCTATAGTCCACTTTAAAATGCTAACCAGTAGCTTAAAAAATGAGTTAATTGAAGTGTTTAAAAATTGATGTCATGATGCAGACGATCTCAAAAATATCACCAAAACGTTTGATTGAGTAATGATGACCAGTTGGCTTGGAAAACGTCCGCTGTCATCTAAGACATAATATTTCTTTAATTACGGAATTTCTCCACTTATTTTCCTGTCCTCTCTCAGTTCCCTGCCTGTCGCTCAATTTTCCGGAACTGTGATCAAAGACTGTCTTATTACAAAAGGTCTGACCGTTTTACTACAAAACACTGTCATATCTTGCATTCCCTAGTCAGTAACACGAATTAGTGAACAAGCGTCATCAGTACCCACCACCGGCTCAGGTGTACTTCAGAACGCAATCCTCTCGCCATCTTTGCTGTTACTTTATAGAAAATGCTTACCAAATCGGAATCACATTGTAACATATTTCATGCATATGGGTGATGTAGTGTTAAATGAGAAACTTGCACACTATTTTACTCACAGTGTATTTAAACTGTCTGGTTGATCAGAGTCGACGTTGGTTTTAATGAAATCAATTTTTCATCGATAGCACTCTGAGTAAAAAAGAAACCTGACTTCATCGTTTTTGGTTAGTTACTTAGAGTACTATGGGTCAAAATAAGACGGAGTCAATTCATGCTACTGATACTCTTCTTAAGGACCCACTTAACCATGAGTCCAAGTGTATAATTTCTGAGCATAGCCGGTAAAGTGTCTGCCATGTTTGTGCATGCTGCAGTTATCGCTTGTTGGAGTGCAGCTAAAACCAAGATGCTTCGCTATTGAGGCTCTTCAAGTTTACCAAATCAGCTACAACTGTCATTAATATTATCAAACTGAGGATTATTGAACTATCGTTCGTTTGATGGATGTGTGAGATTGCAGTAAACCGGAAATTTCTTTCACTGAGTGTTCTAAGCGTACTCAGGATCTGAATCGACATTGTTCAGGTATTGGAGTATTTACGCTTGTCATTGAAGGATCCCAAACGCAAGTGACTGGATATATCACAAATCTGCTGTTTAGCCGAATTTCCACATATTTTCATAACTAGTTAACCTCGACTTTAGGATCTTCTCCGAAGTGAGTTGACCGATAGTGTCATTTGGATGTCAACGTTTTGTTCGCCTGTCATTCAAATTTATTGTCACTCAACTTCCCAACGTACAGCCGTAGCCACACAGTAACCAACCGGTTCAGTTGCTTTGTCGTTGTTGATAGTAATCGATAAAATGAACGGTGCTTCAATTTCTTGTTCTCGGATATTCTTTGGATGGATTTCACCGATTAAGTTATCCTCCCGTGAAACTCACTATGGCCAAAATCACCACGTCTATGGTAACTGCGATATTAGTTGAGACACTTGACATGCAGACACCACTCATTTGGAGTCCCAGGGTGTTCAGTCCAGATCACCCGACAAGTATCCTTTGCAACCACGTAATCACTTGGTGTTTGTGGTCAAACTGTGGGCTGCTTATAAGTTCAACCAAGTCGTGTGTTCAACTGCATTCGTCGTCACAGGTATTCCAGCAAAGTTGAGTTGCGCAGTCGTTTCTAATCAACCAATTTTCTACACACTGATCGTTGTGGGCTTCATATGAAGTATCATCCCCGGTTTTTCGTCGCCAGTTTATCGTTTTGCTCTCTTGTAACTTTTTCCCAATTGGAACTTTTGTGATTTTCAGCTTCTTCAAACCGCTTTATCAAAACTAGTTTTCGCCTTTTTCGTGATAACTTCTGAACTGGTCATCTCACACGTAGATGTACACGAGCAGTTTCAGCTTTCTCCATCCTGTAATCTTCCTATGAACCATATAGAACTTAAATAAACTAGCACAAGTTGATTCAACCCCTTGTTCTGTTGGCTTTCGAAATAAGGTTGAATTCTCAAGACAGAAAATGGTGTGACAACCAAACTAAACAATCTGATATTGTAGAGATCACACATGGACCACGTGGGTCTAATTACGGAAAATCAGGTCCCTGAAGATTTTCCAGACCAGGGGAATCCCTTACATAAACGTATATGGCATGGAAGAAAGTGTAACTATTGGCCGACAGATGCCCTTAGATATGAACACGATTGACAGAACGGATGAATCTATCAAATAGGTTTACTACAAAAATGTATGTGAGGAGGTTATAGCCCACTAGTTAGGAAATTTGTTTCGGAACAATAAGTAGACACAAATCATGTGGTTCTCCCCCGAGTGACATTCCATTCATTCTGATCACACATGGATACGTAACTGATGTAAAACGAATCAAATTTCCACAAAGCGGAAGTCGTGACGTAAGAGATTGAACATGCAGTTAGAAAAGCGGAAAATCGAAATTATGGGTAATCGCCATTCCCACAATTTTAATTGTCAGCGTTTTTTGTCCCTCTGTTAAACCTCTTAAATGGAGTGAAGTTTTGACCCAGTTAAAACAAATGTTTCTTGCAAAAGTTGTCTGGAAGTATTTATAAGCGGTCACCATAATTACTACACACAGTAATCCGAAAATTAAAAAATCCAGATAAAACAGTGGTTTTACGTCCACTGTTTGAAGAGGACAGTGCGTGTCAATTATGTGCACTACGCTTGAGGCTGGATGTCGTCTGCACATTTGTTACTGCGGCAACAGTGATCATAAACGGAACAAGGGTTGAACGGAAACAAATAGGGTTCTACAAAGCCAGTGTTATCCGTTCAATTTTCTGTCCGATTTCTAAGCTGATGTCTAAAGAGAAGATTCCGACGCAGCGCGGAATTACTGCTTTTCAAACCATGGATTCCAAAGAAAGATTAAACAGGTTTTGATGAAACTCAGTTGTCTCACTAGCTTGTTTTTAGAACGTGCGATTAACTTTGGAAACTTCATGAGAAGTAAACTTCAGGACACTAGAGTGAATACAGTCTAAAACTTACAAAACTCATTATCTCGCGGATCTGAGGTATCAGACTTTTTCAGTGATACTGCAAAAACCAACCACAATTTATCATCTGTTCGGCCAACTATAGCATCACACTTCGTGTAGATATGAGAGCAAGTAAGCAGACTACCGATCTAATTAGTTTGAAAATTTGGTTGAGCACGTAACAGATCGTACTGCGGTCTCACTGGAAAACGCGGACTGGTTCCGTGCAAATCTAGATGCCATGAGTTTCTATCAGTCCCAACAGAGCAACATTACGTTTTGCCTGTTGAGAACCACGGAATCATCAATGTGTTCCAAGAAATGACTAATCTAGTCTTTTCTTCATATCAGACACAGGTTTGCTGTGATGAGGATGAGGGATCATGTAACCAGCGTGAATGTGGTATTTTCTGATAAACGGAAATTCCAAGTGGATGCCAATCCTGGAAACAACCGCCTGATCGGAAAGCAAATATCGGGGAAACTACACACAATTTTGCTACATGAGTATCTTTTTGAGATCCGATATAAGAAACTTAGGCCAACGGACACGCTTACGCTGAGAATGAGGGATTCATCAAAGCCCACATGGCAGGTACTCCATTACGGTTTACAGTATCAATGGCCAGTTCGGAAAAAACTATACCACTGCTTTGGTTAACAGATATTCTTTGGTCGGTTTGTTATTTGTTATCCCCTACTGCGTTCAGAGCTATTTCGAATTAGCTGTAATTTCTGAAAAACCAGTGACGATGTATTCTTGATTTACTAAACACTGTTACATGGGGCTGTTGATTTTTATGCGGTTTTATGTCCACTCAGAAAGTGAGCCTATGCATTTTGTCAGGTCTTCTTTAGATGATTTTGCTTTCTCTTGTAGCTATGGTTTTAGTCCACTGATTCACATTTCTGCGGATGTGTTCTTAGGAATGCTGCGGTACACAATTTCATGAAAGGATTTCTCATGTCGTACTTTACAAACGTCGTTTTGGCGACGTTTTATTTTTACTGATAAATAATTTTCCCTCATTCTCCATTCTCCAAAATTCACCACGTCCTATGACGTGAAGATCAGCAAGTGTCGATCTTTCTTGGACATTCTTATCACCAGGAGAAATGACGAAGTACCAGCACGGTCTTTTATCGTAAAGCGACATAGAAAGAACAACATTCATACACCTTTAGCTTTCAGCCGATTAGTAATAAGTGAGGATCAACCAGAACCTTATCTCACAGAACTGAGAAGAAAATCGAGTAGCGGAAAGAGAATGGCTTACTGAAAAGACGTTGGTGAGTAACGGTTATCTACGGTAAAGAGAATGTACTAAAAATGAAAGTGTTAACTGTGGGCGGAAATGAATAGGTTTTTACAAAACCAGGTTGCTCAAAATCCCAAAACACAAACTGATGTGGCCATTGCAACGCATCATTCCAGCTGTCCAATTGTGTGTTCTGTAAAGCAACAGATGGTTTGTTCTCTATAGCGGAGTTATATATCCAGCTCATTGGGCTTTCTGTCACCAGCTGAGACGCTCTTGTACGGAAGTCCACACAGGCAGAACAGATAGGTACTAGCATCAACGTATAGCGGAACACATTCTCAAGGGGTTGTCAAATGCGGTGTTAAAAAACGACCTATTGACTGTATCAAACTCAATAGTCCCGACTTAGTCGAGGGTTGCCCACATCCTAGCGACCGGCCACCCAGCTTACTTCATCAAATCGTCCGAAATATTGTTGCGTCATGGTAACTCAAATCTGCTAGTGGTTAGTGAAGCCGTGCACGGAGTGCGCTAATGTAAAATTACTGCACCGTTAGCACGCGAAAGACAGAACCAATTCAGCTGGTCCGCTCATTTGTTGCTGTGTAAAATTTGTATACCAGTCGCTAGCTTCACGTTGACGACGGATGAGAACAAATCTCGTGAAATGTCCTCCCTCTGATTTCAATAATTATAGAGAACTGTTCAAATCCCCACACCCTATAAAGTAGATCAGGTTTGATCTATGGGGATAAATGTGGACGTAGAGTATTCTGTGTTGATAGAACTGAGCTCCAGCTTGAAACAATAGCTGTCGAACACACCCAAATGGGCATACTGGGTCTTTGTTCACCTATCAAGCGATTTGACAGCGAACGTAGAAAGGAACCAACGTCAACGGTAGCAAAATTTTACCCGTGGTTTACCCAACGATCATCCGTTTTGTCGGCATCAACGCAAGTAAGACTTCTTCAAAGGTATGTAGGAGCAGTTGTCGTCTCTCACCATCACTCACTGCCACCCCATTATATGAAGACGTGAAGCAACTTTTGTCAAGTTGTTGCTGTCTGCGTAACGAACTAACAAGTGTTAAGTTTCGACCCTTTTGTGGCTTGTGTTTTGTAACTTCGTACGCTCGGATCGTTTACAGTAAAATCCACTGGGGATGTGAAGAAATCTGTTCAAACATAATTGTTTTGCTAACTTTATTCACACCTACATAGTAGAGAAAATCTCAGAATGTGTCTTCGAGTTCAAAAGTGTGATTTGATAGCAAAGTTGTAATAAAATTGGGAAGAATAATTTGCCATCCAATCAACAAACATCACAGTTAATCAATCAATTTTATGATTTTCGAAAGCGATTTCACCTCATGTTATCATAAGACATCAGATGACCTAATTAACCATTCAACGTCTATATTGCTTGATTGAAGTTGGACATCTGCTGATTTCGCTGAACTGGTGCATTAGTTTTACGTCAAATTATCACACTGTTCAATGGAGCAAAATAACATTCTACCTGCCTGGTTATTTCCGGAGAGCCCAAAATGAGAGTTATATGTGATACTGGTTACTGAATATATTTTGGGGGTAAATAAAATTTTGAAACGTAGTACCTACACGTGATAAAGCTGTGCTAGAACTTTGCAAATAAGCTATTTTAAATCCCTAAGTTATTCTTTAAGTTGGTAGATGGAATTCACGTAATGTATCGTAATGTCCGAGTCGTTCCTGTTCGAAAGAAAATACAGACAGACGGGGCATCAGAAATGGACCGTCTTCAAAACATGGTGTAACACAATCTACTCTGGTTCATCATATCCTTTGAAGTGTATATATACTATATCGTGAGACATGCATTTTGTGCAAGAAACTTTCAGAAACAAGTTCAGCGAGAGTCTGACAAAGTCACCCGATAATCTTGGGGGACATATGCATGAACGATGCTTAAAACGAACAGATTGGATGGTTGAGGTAATTCGTTCCCCCTGATGAACTTGAATGAGCCAATAAGAAAACGTACATCATGTGGTTTTCCCCTAGTAACATTTCGTACATTTTGACCACACATGGACATGTAACTAATCTTGAACAATAAAATAGGTTACCCTCAGCCATACGAAATCTTACTCCTGAGGATATTACATGATATGCGTATTCCCATTGTCTTATTCGAGATCGGATATTGTCGCAAAAAAAACGCTGCTTTGTGTTTGATGAACACAAGCTGAGAAACGTAAATTGATCGTCACTCAATACTGATTGCTGCCCTTGATTCCTCACAAGATTTTCAGCCAGCCCGTTTCGAAAAGAACCACAAAATTTGTGTTCCGCACATGTTGTACCTAGTTAACAAGGTCTATCTTTGACTTGACCAGAATTTATATTTTTGTGACTTTTCATGCAGCAGTCACTTTGGACATTACGACGTTGGCCACACATTAAGCACAACCTTTGAAAACGGGCTAGCCGATAGGCTTATCTGAATTCGAAGACTGCAATCCAATGTGTGCGGTGTTCAACTTTGACACGACCAAATTACTATACGCAGCTGCATCCACTTACGAGCAACACTCAGATTGCTCAACTGTCTTAACTGTAACACTGTAAGTGTCGTGTTTGCTCCAGTCAATCGGTAACCCTGTTCTGCGGAATGGGTTAATGAGTTTAAGTCATATTGACTGAAATCTCACAGTGATTGGTGGGAAGCTGAGAAATTTTGGAGCAGCATTGGAAATGCATTCACAATCATCGTAATGATCGTGGAGTCGTGTCAGTCATCTCCAAACCTTATTCTACATGGCCAGCAAGAAACTTACACTGCTAGTGACCGCCTTGTAGTTTTTCACATCCATCAGCAATTTCACCAGATACGGTTCGTTGTAATGGATGCTTCCATAGGAAGCCAATTTCGCAAACAGTTGTTTTCGGTAATTCGCACCAAGCTATTACAAGTACGGTGCAAATTACGCATGTAAAGTATAACGAGTCACTTGAAAGGCTGCAGAGTTTTCACGTTCTGTCTGTTATCGAAGTCCGAGGTTATTGCCACCAGACTTCAGAACTCCTGCTTGTGTGCACAAAAACAATTAGCACAAACCCACCACTTCCTCTGGCCAGATATTCCATATCCACTTGAAACCCGAACAGGCTTGAACCGTTTGACACTGTGGAAAGAATGTGTCATGACAAACACGTGTAACACTAACGCATTCATTATCAATACTCCAACCTACACCCAGTAGACTGTGATCCGCACCATTTGTGTGAATTTCAGTGACCTATTTGATTCGTTATAATTTTCACATATAATTCGCACTTACCTCACGTACTTGTAAAAGTCCGATGAGAATGACCGAAAACAACTGTTTGTAAAATGGGCTTATGTTATTCTGGAGAGGATTGGAGCAACCGACGTTTTCGTTAGCTCCACTGAAGTACACCGTATTTCCATAAAATCCTGTTTCTATGTTTCAGAACTGAAAGTTACAGAAACAAACGCCCTAGAAAGGGACTGTGGTGTACCGTTATTTTGTGTGCAGTTGGAACGAATCGGTGGAAATTGATGAACCGCTTGTAAACATTGTGAACAATCTTGTTTAAGACAACCTAATACAATCTGACATGTTTTCCATTCAAACATATCACTTAATTATAAAGCATGCAAGTACAAGCTTATTACAGCAAGGTAATGCAATATTTGCAACAAACTGAACTCATTGTGAACCATAGTGTTGCTTTAATGTTCGTTAGTTGCACCAAGGTTTGTCTATCAAGTGTTACAAATTAACGAATACTAAACGCTTCTGAATTAGTGAGAAGGTAGTCGGGATGAACATTGCGTGCAGGAATTAGAACAATGGAACTAAACATCTGCAACACATGAAACAACTGGACTATTCACGTTTAGCACTGGCAAGTACCGAAAAGAAGTTCGTTTACCACAGGAACAATATTAGACCACAAAAATACGTGACTTTAGTCAAACTAAACTGTTAGTCTGATCTGATCCAACCTACTTCATTGTCTCTTTATAAGTAGTGTCCAGAAATATGCCGGAAAGTAGCTGCTTTACTGACTAATCTTCAGGATAGAAGCCGTTTCAGAAAATTTTTATGATCAGCATTTCTATTTTGGGGAGAAAAGAAGGAGTAGTGTCGCCTGGCTGTAGGGAAACTCGTCAAGTTACTGCATTCGACTAAATAGATATGTGCAGTCAATACTTTTTCCATTGTAAAGTGTGGTCACTTTATTTGTGATCGACCAACTTGTTCTCCAGCTGTGTAATGTAATTATTTGGTGCACTCGACAGAAGTACTGAGGGCTGGTCACAAGCTAATATTTTAATCACCATCAGATAGAAGTGTGCATGTAAGATATACTAAGGTAGTCGGAACTCCTTATGGACAGAAAGAAAGAACTGAACAATACTGTTCTGAAGTTATCACCACTTACTTCCAATTAGTTTTGCGTTCTGTCATTACGGATAAGCTTGTACTCCGGAAGGTGAATAAATAGAACGAATTTAAACCCATAATTACATGTTTGTTCCTGTCCATCACCAGCTTCCCTTCCCCACTTCAATTATTTCGTCTCATCCAACTCAGAGTGTCGAACTTTCCGCTTTTGGATATAAAACATTGGTTCAAGGAATGCCGATTTCATTGACCGTTGACGAAGTGAGTGCTGGCAGTCTGAGTCTCGTTACGTCACATCAACAGTAAGAACGACGGTCAATCAAGATTAAGACATCATGCACGCGTCAGATCGCAGTCCAGACGGTTATTCCCTAGAGCACAAGGTCACGTTCATTGACATCACAGAAGGTCACTCTCAATCACTTCCGGGGTCGTATTGGATGTCTACCCATTTGTTGGGTATCCGCAAAATGCTGATGGATTTTGGTTTGTTGAAAACAGAAAAGCAATAACCAAGAAGAATGAAGATGTTTGCCTTCCCTTCTACAGCACATACTTCATCAACACCGACCGATCTTTGTTCGTTCCTCCTCATGCATACCTGACTATTTATGATGATTTGTAATGACAGAATATGTGTGAATATGGTAAGTTTTTGTGTCGTGTTTCCAAGTGCTACCCGACTACTGTCTGTTACCTCTACAGAGTAACCGCGGTTACCTGTCAACAATCTGACTGACAGACCAATGACCCTAAGACTACGCCATAGAACGACTGAGATTTTATCTACCGAACCTCTTTATCAGTGTCAAGCCAGTAGGACAAAGCAGTGAAGGTGAAGTTCATCAACCGTTGGAACATAAGTATTTTGCGACGTTCCGTCTGAAAAATGGTGAAACAGTGCACAGCATGTCAGTCGAATTCATCATAATCACTTTCCACTATAGCAAGTTTTCTTGATGAACCACGTTCCGTATTAGGATGCTCCACGCCTATGCTTTTTCATGTTTTCGGGCGCTTTATATGATACTACTCGATTTTTGTTTAGTAACGTTCAATGTAAATGTCTCATTCGATATATTGTTATTGCGGTGTGCAGAACCATCCATGGTAGTCTGGTAAACGACGGGCAACGTTGGATGCAATTTAAATGAAGATGTGTAGCATGTCATACGGTAGCATGTACTCACCGTTTTGGTCTCCAACATCGAGTTATTACTTACGTGGATAGTTCTTAAACTTAATTTGCGGTGATATGTGATATCAGCCTACGATGTGTAAATATCATCCAATTCCGCATTGACCAATAACCACAGCATCTAAAACACATTAGATAGGTGGCACAGCTTTTAATGTGGTTTGCGTAAACAGCCGACTTAGATCCGCTGAAAACCCAACGTATGTTGACTGTATACTACACGTCAGCTGTACACAACTTTTGGTTAATGAGGTGTGTCGAACATGTTTATGCCATGAAGCACAATTTGACAGAGTTGACATGCAAATCATATCACTGTTTGACAATATTGGCCCTTTAACAGCGAATTCGGATGGAAGGCTAACCTATCTCTAGTTGTTCATTGGCAATCGTTTATACGTCTTGGATTGTATTGGCTATTGTTTGAGTGTCTATCGTGCACACGCTGCAATTTCGTGCTTATATAGCATGACTAGATGACGAGTCATATATCATCAAGGCAGCTGGGTAACTTTTTACTCTGTTGTTAAACACACTAGAGTATTTTCACCGACAATGCGGATCAAGTGGGTGACGTCTTAATCACCATGCTTCGATAATAACAGAATTCACAGACAGTTACATGGAGACCAGATTCAAGTGTCGGGTGTCGCCTAACGCTTTTATATTTCCAGTGATTTGGACCGTCACTCAGTAGTGCTTTGTTGCTCCGAGTTCCACGATGATTGAACATCGCAATTAACGAAAGACTGAATAATAATTCACAACGAAGCAAAACGTACCATATCACTTTTGATCAATCGTACACAAATCGTGAACAAGCAGAGGAATTCACCTGGTTCAATTTCTTCCGAGATCTACTTTCGGGAAAAGTTCCGCGTCTGTAGGGAAGTATGGAACCTCAACTTTGTGAACCATATGTGCGAGCGCAGACAATGCTCTCTTGGTTGTATTGCTTACAAAACTAGTTAACATGGAGCATCGTTTGGTGACTTAAATCGGAGTTCAGTGCACCGCTTGTTCATTTGTTCATTTTCTCCATTGCGCTAATTAGCGTTGAAGTAGAACTCAGAAGTTGACATTTCGTGCAAATTGAAGCAAAGTTGTGTATTGTCCATTTGCCGTGAGATTTTTTGATTAATTGTTCTACAATCGGCCAAGGAGCAAATACAATCGATAGTTTATTTCTTAACAGTTTACTATCAAGAACGCCCAGTTTGTGCTGAGGGGAATCTAGGCCGAAAACCTATTATCGAATGACGTTCTTTGGTTTGAAATAAACTGACTAGTCAGAAAATGCTTCGAGAGTGTTGTAAATTTGAGATGTCCCCTTATCACATTTGTGTGTATTCAGATGATCGGATGAATTCAGAAGTTTGGGTGTGTTATTATGCTGGAAAGGTGGTTGAATCACACGGTATTAATGTCAAACTGGCGGTCGGAAACCTAGGTAGTGAAATATCGTAAACGTCAGGAACAACCCAAATCACCTGCGTGTAAGAAGCACGAGCTTCTGTTGTGTCAGGGTTATGCGGAAGAATTACGGGGACTAATAAGCCATCCGAGTCGAAATACAAATTTATCTTTATCCAGTCCGCCTACTCGGAGTGAAACTGTTTGTTAAGTCAGTCATTGTTTGTGCTTCGATACCTCCCAGTACGTGTGCAGAAATTATTACATAGTACTCTTGGAAGGTCGTCACTGGTCCACTAGAGAGTAATATACTCAGCACCAAAATCACAGGACATTATTCACACTTCATGCCAAGCATACAGAGCCAAATGTATTGATTTGGTACACAAATTATGTTTGACGTTGATTCATAACTAGCGTTAACGGTGCACATAGGTTCATTCAAACTTTATTTCCAGCTAGGCACATTTAGCCACACGTCGAAAGTTTTTGAGCAGCCATCGAACCTACAGAAATATTGACCGTATGATTAGTTACATCAACGATAGATAGATTAGTAAATGCGTACCGTCAGAAAAGGCTGCATATCAATTCTACATATTAACGGTTGTATGTCCAGATGAACACTTCGGGAACATTCCTATAACACATAATTTGAGAGAGAGAGCTGGCATTTTATTGAAATTTCGATTTGACAAGTAATCACTGCAGCAACCAGAACATCTATGTGATATTTAAAAGTGAGTGCTCCATTTCTGCACTGAATTTAACACTGTCAAAGGAAGTTCGATCAGTCTAAATCAGAATCGATTGTACCTGGACAACCGTATTGTGTCTGCTAGTACCCATGATTACAGAACGTACGTGTCTCAGAACGATTTGGGATGGACATAAACTACCTGAATTTTGCTTAACTCGAGATGAACTGTACAGGTGGTGAATTGTCCATGCGAGGATAGGCAGGTTGAAAGAACTCGGGTGATTATCAAAGTTACACTATTCAAACTACGTTTACCTAAGTTTTTAAACACGTACTTCTATCTCTGATAAATGAAGCGTTATCGAGTTACCCGATTGTGTTAATCCGTTTGCCGTGTTCCTGTTAATGTTCCATGTGTTTGCTAATGAAACCCGTCAGATACCAATCAGTCTAATGCGGATTAGTTAGGATTTATGTCTGTTCCACTGTAAGTGTTTGTGTCTAGACAAACATCCAATTTTCGCTAAACTGTTCAGCACTGTAACTGTCAAGTCACGTTTGTTCTACACATGTAACATATTCTGTCCTGAGTTATTCACGGTTTGCTCGTATCTTTCACAATGTGAATAGGTGATAAACAGATTGGGAATAACACAACATTTCGAGCAAGTT
>QNGE01000646.1:122012-201592 GCA_008508345.1 Paragonimus westermani
TTTCTTCTCAGTGTAGATCTCGTCATTGCAGCCTCTCTCTGTTTAGTTTCCGAGAGATAAGAGTTTCCTTTCCTTATTAGCCAATCAAGTGGCTAACCAGCATTGGCCGGCTGGACAGAAAGGCTCCACTGGCACATCTCCCAGTCTTATTCCTTCGGGTTTACACTGGATATGTGGTGTGTTGGTGGAACTGCAATTGGTGCAGCGCAAGCCAATTGCAGTGTTAGTTAAGCGCAGGCGTCCTTTGGCTTCGGTCACTGTGACAGGCTAATCCGAATCGGATGCCGCCAACCGGTTCATAGACTGTTGAGCAAATAATAGTCCGCTCGTGTTTCATGGCATCCCATGACACGCTGTGAACCGTTGATTATAGCAGACCTGATTGGTTGTTTAGCAGGTGAATTTCACATGTGTACAACCGTGGTTGTGATCAGGGTTGTACTCAGTTCATTAAAACCTGACCTGCTTTCGTTTATTATGTGACGGATGTATTTCACAGTTCTCCGAAATTGAAAGTGCAATAACTTTAAGAGCAACCAGAACGATCAGTTCTCTTTGCGAGTGTCCAGTTTTCTTCTTTTCGATTTAGAGATCCTGTCGAAGATAGTCCCACGTAACCAGACCACTCAGGTATTTTACTAAGCGCCAAGACATTCCATTAAGGAGTCCAAGGTACATGATGTTCGACCTTATTGGTAGGACACTCTCTTCATACCCTAGTAATTAATCAACAGATATTGTTGAGGTTGTCTCTACCTGCAATTCAGGCTTTCGGCTATTTTCTAAATCATCTTGGACTGTGGTGGATGCTGGCTAAATGATTCCACGCAGTCACAACTGGACCTCCTTCCAAGCTAATTATTCTTGCTTAAAGTACACCTTACTAAATTAGCCATCAGCTGACTTAATTATCTGTTGCAGTGTAGCAGTCTGGTGTGCATTTATACACATTTCTAGGGTGAACTTAGTTGCCTACTATCAGTAGACCAGGAATGGAGGAAGCATGATTTCGAGTTGTGCACTAGCGCACTACTCTATTCATGGGTGTGGCTCACTGAGTGTTCTTTAGCTTAAAAATACAATAGACGTGGGCCTAGTGGCACTGTTAAAGAGCGTCATTTCCACAAACCATAGACATCAAACACTCAATGTGTGCCCATATTATTATTTACGTTGCGACCATTCTTGTGAGTAGCGCACTCATTATAATCCTTCGGCCGAATATTCGTATGCACCGTGATTTTCAATAATTCCGCATAACTGTGTAGAAGAAAACTTTCTTATATAAAAAATCAAATCTTCCCGAATACACACACCTGACAAGCATAAGCATAGAATAAAGTGTACTTAGTCGATCACCGAGAATATCCTCGACGTCCGATGAGACTGACTGGCACGTATAAGGTGACCCATTCAACGCGACACCAGACCATGGACTATGGTGAACGTACAATTGTGAACCGCTTCCCATTAACTTCATTTCCACTCTTTTTGTATGCTGTACGATAGCGGGTTGCTAAAACTGGTTTTGTGTTGGCATCATCACTACTGCATAAGTTTGAAAGTGTACCGAACTGGTGACATTGTGGACCTTTCTAGAAGTGAACTGTTCTGGCGTCGTAGTGTGTGAAGTGTGATATCAACAATTTTTATGTCTATGTATTGCTCTGATCATGTCAATGTGACATCTTATTCACTCGTATCAGTGTTCCCTCCGGATCACTAGACTGATACCAGCTATGGCATTTTGAATGAAATCTGGCTTCACAAACGCCCCCAAAAAAATGTGTATATGTTTCAGAATTGCCAGGAAGTTAGTGTAGATTTTGTTATTTATTTTCTAACTGTCACTTTATTGTGGTTTTGAACCACCGTTATACATCGACATTATGACATACCTTCTTTCGGGTTTTTCACACTAAAATACAGAAAGTTTCATCAACGCTGAAGCTGTGACTATGCACAAATTTGCAGGTGTTGTCATTTACAGAAACTGTGATGACATGACAGTACCGAACATGTCTGTGAGCACAAAAAGTCGACAGACAATAAATTTGTCATGGAAATGATCCTGATTTTAGTACTACGCGATATGTTCATTTGCTGTTTTTGGTGTTACAAGCTCATCCTATATATAATCCGTGGTTTTCCGTATGTTAGTGATAGAATGAATCCAAAGAACTCAATGTTTCAAAGCATTTGTGTTAAATATTTAAAAGGATCATATCGAAGTAACGACAAAGGCTGGTTTCCGATGACTAAACCTTACGCTACTTGGAAACATAATTGGGATGAGTTGAATGATCAGTCAAGTGACAGATTACTGGTGTTCCAACTAGTGAGATTATTCGGTTACAGCTCAGGTATTCTAATCGTCTTAGTCATTTGAAAACAAAAGTCAGGGTTGTACAATAGAACTAATCACACTCATGAATCGGAACAGCTACTGAGACTGTTAACACACGCACGCACACAGGCAGTCTGTAATCGCTTTATCGTCCGAAGTTCCAGCTAGCCCTGACAGTTATTGTGTTGTAACTGGTCCAGCGAACGCATGCCGGAAAGCCGTTTTCCTTGGGTCTTTGTCCCCATCAGTATTTTCCATTGATTTTTGTATTCCAATTGCTCGCAATCAGTGTTTATATGACTCTCCGTAGCGCAACTTGTTTAATTCACATGCACACAAAGTTTCGGCCCATTCCGTTGATATGCACGTGCAAGCCCCGAGTCACCGAATTAGTTTCGGCTTGGCATCCAGTATTAATCGGTGCCATATTAGTCCCAGTAACAAACCGTATGCTGTTGCCATCAGAGTTAGTGGTATTAAGACAAGCACATGCATATAGAATCAAAAGTGCGACCTTTGTGGATTCATCAACAGGATATTTGTTTCCTCTCAAGAGATGGGTTTATTTCTTCTCTATCTCATCCCACTAAATTTACATGCGTATATTCGCTTATTGTTCCTCAACACTAAAAAAATCCTCATTTAATCCCTGGTGCGTAATGCTCAAATCTAACTCTATTTAAAGATGTGGATTATGGTGCCTTGCACTGTCCATCAGATTACATCAGCCCGTATCAGTTCATTCATACGATTAGGCATATTGGTTTTCCTGATGGCAGTAAGTCAGTATGATGGGCTCTTGAATGTGGGTGTATAATGAATATTAGTGAGATAATTTATTTATTCATAAGTATATATTCGTCTAGTGCTTACCGGTTGTTTAGTCTGGTTTATTGTCTAGGGATTCAGTTTTTTGCTAATTCGGTAAAACATCTCACGTTGTAGCGGCAATTTCAGAAAAAATCATCAATTTCATTGTTATCAATTATTTTACATTCAGTAAATCGATTGTCACAAAAATCACGTCTGAAACAGTTAACCACTTAATGCACACTTTCTTGGATATATTTCCATATTTTTCATCAGTTCACGGTACATGCATTTGGTTGCAAAAGCCAGTTTTTACTATTCTCCTACTGTTTCTCAGTCAGCTCGACTTTCATGCAAACAGAGGCAGCCACGAGACTAAAACAGTACTGGGTTTCAGTTGAAACAGATCGTAAGTGTTTTGATCGATTTTCCACTAGGCTTGTAATAAAAATTACCACCATTTCGTAATCAAGACATTTTTGTTCCAGTGTAGTTTGAGTTCAATCTGTTTAGGTGAGAGTTAGTGAAATTTAAATTTCTTGTGCTTACTGTTGCTACTGTTATCATTGTTATTGCCCCATAAGTCAAACTTGTTGAGTCAATTACTTTTAATGTGTGCTCAAGAAGTGAGTATGTAGAAAACTGAAAATTCAAATTTTGGATTCCACAAAGCATTTTTAACCTCATTTCATTTGCTCATTTTCTTCGCGTAAAAAACGGAGAGTGGAGTTTGACTTCAAGCAGCTTCATTTGGATGATGGAACCATCAGGTTAAATTACGAGCTCAAGCCATGACAGAGACTGTACAAGCGCACACAAACCAGATTTGTTTACTGGCAACGTGGCCTGCAACGATTGCTAATCACAATGACGAGGGTTTATTGCATTCATTCGACGAATGCCTCACTGACCAGTTTTGATTACATGAAGTGGATAATTAGAATAATGTTTCGGGGTCAGCTGACAGTAGCAGACTGTGTCGGGGGAGAACAGAGTTGAGACTGTTAATCGCGAGACTCAAACAACTGGACACAATGCAACCAAGGGATACATTATGGAAGACCACAAGTAAACAGAAGTCAACGGGTTGAAGCCGTGAAGGAAGAAACAGAGCGACATTCAGCTGCTTGTACATATGCGGGACTGTTGAATGTTTGCGGTCACAGAGACTTCACTTTGGTACCACTAATACATTGTTTGAAAAACGCGACGTCAAAGCTGACATCCTGTTCTGACTCACGGTAGAGCTTCGTAATGATATTTCGACCAACCACAGTTCGGTGTTATACTGTGATTTCAGACGGCACTTACCTTACCACTCTCCCAAGGATTGCGATCTAGTCACATTCGGAAACACAAAATTAAGTGTGAGTGATTCATTGATAGTAGTTACCATGTGTTCCACACTGCATAATGTATAGTGGTTCGTATATGGGCAAAATTTCGGTGATTGTTAAAAGTGCAGTTATTCAAGGCACGTTGAAATTTCTACCAGTGCGTGTTGTTTCTGTTTATAACAGTCGTCCACGTCCAAGCTTGATAACTGACAGCAATTTATACCGGCAAAACTATCGGTACATATTTTCCCGTTACGTTATGGGCCCAATAACCATATGTGTTGCTAATTTGGCGCACATTCTAGTTTATTCGGATACCATCAAAATGAAGTCCTGGCATCGGCTACGTAATCGTCTGGTGCACTTCGGGTCGAATTGGTTCCTTGGTCCAGTCAATATTGTGGTTTGGAAGCAAACTGATTGACACCTGGTCAGCCTTTTATTTTGTCAATTGATCTGCTGGTGCCAGCTTAAAAGCAGGTTTAATGGAAAAAGAGTTTGGCACTTCAGTACATGAAGTTAAACTTGTGAAGCCTCGCTAAATTTCTCCATAGGATTGTACCTACGGTTTCGTGCAATCAACTGGCGAGTACAATGATTTGCTTTCAATGCGTCAACAAGTGATTTTTCATAAATCATCCGAGCACTTGAAACCACCGTCCCCACAAGTACAACGAAAAAGGCGATGGAAGGTGCACCACTTCAGTAGTGTAGGTAGTTAACCACAATTCAGTTGTTTCCTTCAGTTCTGAAATAATCCGGATGGGCTTTATGCATAGGTATGTTAGTAGTTTGTACGCTGGAGAGGGGAAGTGTGCATCAGTGGATGTACTGATGATAGACATCCGTCGATCTTATTGAAAACACAGTTTTTGGAATGGGTAACCTGGTCAGCAGGACAATATTTCTTATAGCTCGAGCGTGCGGCTACTACTTTAGAAATTTGGACTGGCTGGTGCTCAGTTTGGGTCACAATAAACTGGTACGCTAGTAGGACCATGAGTACACATCGATAGAAGATATTGCAATTAAAATGAACTGAGTTTGAAGGAGTTTGATTTGAAGTGTGCTACAGTAACTCGTCGAGAGTGTGTCAGTTAGTGCATTCAGCCGCTGGAGCAGAACACCGAATATGCACCATGTTACTGTTGTCTAGTGCCCTTAATGAGCAGTTTGGTACAACTAGGGAAGAATCAATCACGTGCGAAAACCAGTGACGGTCCTCAATATTGGGCAAAACTGGAAACGACAGTTGGAAACATGCGCGTACACCGTGTGAAATGCCAGGCAAACAAACTGCTACCGTATTAGTGACTAGGGATTAGGTAGATAAGTCAGCTACTCAAAAAGCATTCGTGGTGATCGTTGCTCATTCTCATGCGATGTGACGATTGTCAAACAGTGAACAACTTTCTTACAGGTAATGAAATATTTTGTCAGAGACGGTTTGAGCACCGTTCACAACAGATTGCAGCCAGCCTCGTTTGGAAGGGTATACAACCAACTATGGGTGGTACTCAACTTACAGTAAGCAAATTTGCATACCAGAACCCTTTTAAGGTTACAGCTATGCTATATTGTAAGATTACAGGGCACACAATGGTCGTAAAACTTTTGTACGGATGTATATTTCTGGTTAAGGCATCCAAATATTGGATGGACGTGGCGCTTGTCTATATTCGTCCCAGCTGCACTTACAGGTGTAATTATGGTAATCTCATTTCGACCCAGTTGATGAGGGGCACTAATTAGATGTCTATGCGCGTGTGAAACTGACAGTCACAACGCTTTAACTTGGGTCACACCATACACTCAGTGGTTTCAGTAAGGTTCAACTAAACTATCGATCGAGGTACCATCATAGCCCGGTTTTATGCAAAAATAGCGTATGGCAATCGGTCCTTCTTCTCCTTGGTGATTTTCATCATCTGTCCCTTACGTGTACAACCATCCAACGGTTACATATCTCTCTGCCGAGTATGATTGTTTCCAAAGTACCGTGTATCACCTACATAACACCCTGCGACCTTGAACCAACGATAATACCATCTGCTCCTGTCACTCCGAACAAACACCACAGAATTTCCAAATTTTGTTCATACGTTAAACACTTCAATGCTTCTACTATTTTCTCTAATCTGTTGATTCCAGTAGTTACTATATGACAGATAAGGTTCATGTAGCCAACGTGTGATAATAGATTCATTACAAAGTTCATCAGAGCAGAAAGAAGACATATATTGCGATGTCTTAACATTTCAGTTACTCTCATCAGTCGCAAACGTAAAACATGCCAGTTATATACAACAAATATTTAACGACAAACAGGGACTAGACACACACACAAGCACACCAATTGTTATGTAATCATGACCCTGGCAACCCGACCGGTTGTTTCAACCACTTCTGTGCACATAACGTCCATTAGTAAGTTCGAATGAGCATCGTTTCGCAGAAAGCTGGTAACTTCGGATTTTGACTGCGCAACAGTATCTTGAATGAGTTTAATGGGTCAACCTGATGACCTGTTGTCATGAGGTGCTTAGCAACCGATAACGTTGGATTTCGAGTAGTCAATGCACCAAGTTGGGGCTGGGGCGTCATCTGATGTTTCAACCACTTCGGGATGTGTTCGGCGACTCGCTGTGCTAGTTGTCGGTCTGTTCTGCCTATGTAAACGTTACTGCAACTGCAAGTGAACTGACACACAACATGGGAGACAGAACAGTTTGACAAACTATTTGTAACCCGGACACTGAAGAGAAAACAGGAGTTGTTGAGGCGAACTTTACTAACAAATGGATACCCCGACAAATTCACTGAGGCACATAATACGGTGAAGAAGAGCACTGAGCTTTTACTGATGGCTCAAAAAAAGGATGTTTGCCTATTCGTGCCATTCGAGAGTGATCACCTAGCCAACGACATAAAGCACAAATTAAAATCTGCTCTGGCTCGAACGCATGAGGCTGCCCAGTTGCGCTTATTTCATACCACTAGTGGACCAGTTCTCCGCAAACGCAAAATTAGTTTGTTAAACTGTTCTATCTCCCATGTTGTGTGCCAGTTCACTTGCAGTTGCAGTAACGTTTACATAGGCAGAACAGACCGACAACTAGCACAGCGAGTCGCCGAACACATCCCGAAGTGGTTGAAACATCAGATGACGCCCCAGCCCCAACTTGGTGCATTGACTACTCGAAATCCAACGTTATCGGTTGCTAAGCACCTCATGACAACAGGTCATCAGGTTGACCCATTAAACTCATTCAAGATACTGTTGCGCAGTCAAAATCCGAAGTTACCAGCTTTCTGCGAAACGATGCTCATTCGAACTTACTAATGGACGTTATGTGCACAGAAGTGGTTGAAACAACCGGTCGGGTTGCCAGGGTCATGATTACATAACAATTGGTGTGCTTGTGTGTGTGTCTAGTCCCTGTTTGTCGTTAAATATTTGTTGTATATAACTGGCATGTTTTACGTTTGCGACTGATGAGAGTAACTGAAATGTTAAGACATCGCAATATATGTCTTCTTCCTGATCCGATGAAATGGTTAAAGGGAACTCAGTGTTTCATCACAACGTGTTGGAAAAGCTGTAGATTACAAATTTGTCATCACTCAAAATTAATGCAGCGTTCATATTCGTATGGACTGTACAGTCGACCCTTTTCCAAAAGAAACAACGGAATCCAGTTTCATTTTTGTTAGAGCTCGTCCTAGCCAAAGGCAATAATTTAATCCTAAACATGTTTTTTTGAAACGGAGCTTGTTGACTGCTGTATCATGCACAAATGCTCTGAAAAATAGTTGATTGCTAGTAATGTTCACATATTTCTTATCAGAAAAATCGGGCAGACTATTAGTCACAAGCGAAATTCGATGGGGATTCAGCAGTGATGATTCGTTTGAGATTAGTGGTTCGGTGGTTGGTATGATTGCCTCGTGAATGTGTACATTTAGTTCAAATCCAAGTGTAAAGCTGTAATACAATGTTTTTATTTGAAAGAGGCGTGTTGAGAGTCCAGAGTACCATGGAAACTGCAATCACTTGTGAGTGACGTTCAACTTGTAGTGGCCAGTATGTATTACTAGTTTTCAAACTATTGAATAAAATGCGCAAGTAATGCTATCGTCTCTCCTGTTTGCAAGTGACAAATGATGGATGGAGTTAAAATATCCGTCTTAATCGACAACTCATGTTTCAGCAAGCACCTTATCCGGCGAAATTGGCGTAATCTGGCTCATATGTCCCGAATGGTTATTTGAAAACTGCATTATCACTAATATACTGGTATTCGGGTTGTAACCGTTGCACAACCATTTGTCCTTTGTGACACTCAACACACAGTTATACAACAATACAGGCTCAAATTCTTCAGTTCATTTCTTTTTTTGACAGTTATCAGACGACGGTTGGTAACGATAGTTTGCTTATGAGGTTAAATGAAATGTGTCTAGAGCGGAACAGATAAATCTACATGTTTAGACCGAAAGAAAAGAGGATGAAAAGTCCATTGCACTACATCCCTCCGGAGGTTGAGTTCAAACAACAAGGGTCAACTATGGGCAGCTGAAGTCCACTTGCTTGTAAGGCAAGACTTATACAACTTCTATTCGACATTCGCTGTGCGTTCTCGGTAACCTACAACAAGTAACGACACTATTTACTCGGCTAATCCCAGATGGTTGTTATCATCTATAGCTTTTTGAAAAGGGAATGAAGTGGATTGTACACCACCATCCCAGAAGACGAATGGGCTGCAAAATTCTCATAGACATGTTCTTTCATTTGCCTTGATGTCCTTTTGATACAACAACGGTTACACTCTTTCAGACCTCAAATCACTGAGCTGATGGCTTGCTAACTACTGAACGATGTGGCGAAATGTGCGCTGATGCACGAAACATGTGGTCCATTTAGTTTAGAAGTTTGACTACTCAAACTCTTGTAATTCATCCTACCCAGAACGGACGTTTCATATCTCTGTGGTTGCTCACTCGAGTCTGGCAGAGGGCAACTATCGATCGGATTTGAAAGCCACTCACATCTAATAGCCGATTTCGTACCTTGCTGGTCTTTCTAGCCAGCTCTTTTCATTCACGAATAATTGCAGTTCTAGAATTGCGCTCTTGCCAGATTGTTAGCAGCACATATTCTTGTTAAGAATGAACTTTGCACTTCGGGCCATGTGTTAACTGCTCTGATCACTGATTACCGATAACCGCACTAGATACGACCAAAGTATCTTATTGGAAGGATCAGTTACATACGCTGAAACACTTACGCACTGATGATATCACCTCGCCTGGTGATGAAACGTTTGCAACCTAAATGCCAAGCTCGCCGAACATATCAGTACCGAAATCAGTTACATTAATTTGTGAATAACGTTCAGGTTATCTGCTCACCTCAATGGATGGCACAGTAACCGTTCCTGTTATTTTATTCGACTATCCTGCAGTTAGAACTTTTCAGTATACTGGGATGACAACAATCATCACAGAACTAGCATCAAAGATGTGTTTCTCTGTAACTGAAATGCAGTCGGCTGCGTATTATTTAGTACTACTGATGAAATGATAAACGTAGACAAGAGGATTAGGAAGGTTTGTGTTCGGAAGCTCAATTTTCCAGTTTCACAGATCAAGTTGGCATCGAAACTGTGTGGTTTGTCATATCTTGCGATTGAGCTGCTGATTTACTGCACCTGTTTCTGACAGTCTCTCAGCCCAGCTTTTCCTGATATATTGTAAGCGGTGGCGAGCAAACTTGAACACACAGTGTATTGCGTCTGATATAGACCCAAACAGGTTCACCTTTCAGTTGACATACTTGTTCTAGGTTTTTGCCATAAGTTACCACCCAGATTGTAAGTTCCGAATCACTCAACCGAAAGCCCCCTCAAAGGTGAAAGACACCTCTTTTTGATTGGATTTAATCAGTTGTCGACCACACACTACCTGAACCCTAACTCATCCAGAGAGTTTCACTACAGGGATTAAGAACCATGCTTCCACTCATTGCAGTAGTTATTCAACTCAACCCATTTCATGGGCTGCGTACAACACTATCTTGCGGGTTGCAAGCAACATACGTACTGCCCTATCACACTTGGTCACTGATCACTCGTATCGATCTGGTGTTTTTTCCATCATGCCAGGTACTGTCACTATCCACTAACAATTGGTACTTACTCTCAGTAGTATACTGCTGAAGGTTTCCTTGTCTCAGGAAGTGTAGGAAGTTAAAGTTTTAACAAAACACGCCTGTGTGTTTTGCTCGGCACTGGTCCATTCAGTCACTCAGCGTCTTGCACAGTCGTCGTATAAAGTTAACAACCACGAGTGAGTGTACTGAATTTTCATTGTATAGTACGCTTAAATAGACGGTGGTATACGAACCCTGGGTGGTTTGTTTCGTTTCCATCTTGAACGAGCAGTTGTCATTACGATTCCTCATAGCTCATTTCGAAAATGTCCCAATGTCGTCTTCCAGTGTATTGTTTCAATGTGGAAACTAGCTTAGTTATGATTAACACTGCAGTGTCGTGCATTCACCATGCGGTAAAACAGGTGTTACTGACAACACCACTAGGTTGCCACCAGATACTGCTGGAAAACAACTCCATATCCTCACCAAGAGTGACTGTATCGAGTAGTGTCCCTGATCTGTGTAAAAGTTTCGCCTGGGTAGGGTGCGTAACTGATAATCGTGGCAGGGGAGGTGCAACAAATGATACTCGTGAACCAAGATTTATAGAGTCTCTTCCTAGGATATTCATAGCCCAAAAGCCACTGGCCAATCTGGGATTACTAAGTGCTCTCCCGATAGGTGCTCATAACTTCAGAGTTTGAAAATATTGTGCAGTTTTATTGACTACTTATCCACAGCCTGAGCAGGGTCCCGTTGTCAGCTTACCCATAACCGAATTTCATAGACCAGATAGATTTATACGTTTGAAACTTTATTCTGAAGCTTTTCTTTTCACTTGTTCTATGTGTGCGACAGAAATGAGTGTATGAACTGGAGTCACATTGTGTTCTTGTCATTGAAGTAATTTACTCAAGCGGTTAACCAATCGAGCGTAAAATGTGAATTGTCGATAAGAATTAGGAAGTGAGTGGAAGAAACCATGAACCTTGTGTCTTAATTGAGAGTGGTTTCAGTTGACTAGAAACTGACAGGAAACAATGTGGTGGGAAGACACTAGAGTTGCTTCAAAGACAAACTTCAAGACCGATTTTGCACTTGATTGAACTCATCAGGTCGAGGGAGGGAGGTTGCGTCAAAATTCATTAACTTCTTGTTAGGAGGCAAAAAGTTAGGCAATTCAGTCATCAGTGTTGAGGCCATCCGTTGCGCTTAGCGATTGAATGATTATTATGACAATAATTTCATGTTTGACCTTAACTCCAGTAGTCGGATAACCTCATTGACTAGCCACCTGCGAAGAGGAATGTGGGATGGAAGATTGAACAATGCTAGAGCTTACTAGTAGTATAGAGCCTCGGGCGCAACAGAATTTGGACTTCAACCTACATGTTTACAAGATAGACTTGTCTTCCATCATCCGGTTTCTTTAACAGAAAAGAACCTTTGAGCTATTTCACATACATAGAATAATTAAAATTCCCAACTACGCAATAATTTCGTTTTGCCAGAAACTTTGCGGACTCTGTATCTAATGCAAAGCACTGAGGGACTACACCCGTAACCTAAGTGAACACTGTTCAAGCGTCCGAAACTCGTACAATGATCACCACCCAAAAGCGTTCCTTCACATGTGCCCACATATCACGTCAATGTCACTTTTTTGAAACCTGAAGACCACAAACTTACACTAACATTGCCCTCAAGAGGGTTCACAGTAAGTTTATTCACGCTTGGTGTCCAATCTTGATCAGGCTTTGACTGAGTCATCATACACGATGTTATTTCAAACCTTGGATTGACTTCGAAATGTGACCATGTGCAAACGACGTGCTACCACTGTCTTAACTAACCGAATTGGGTAAACAGCACCGAAAGTTCCTCTGAGTTTACTATTTGATCTAATTCGTGCCGGCTGTATCAGTGGCACTGAAAAAAATGAACTGGAAGGTGGATGAATTGATATTTTGGGGAATTCCATAGTGTTCTGTTTATCCTCGTTATCATCAGCAGTTGAGAGCACGTTTTGTAGATGCGCAATTTTGGTAGATTTGCCTACACCTCTGCACATTTCCGTCTTTCAACCGCCCGTAAATCATGCATGGAAACGCCCTACTAAACTAAGGGAAGAGAACCAACAAAGATGGAGGAACTTTATTGGGTGAAGATATTTCAGTTGCACACACATCCCTGTATGCAGATGAACTGATACCACTCATGTTAGGGTAGACGATCCATCTATTGTCAGTGTTGATTCAAGTCCAGCCCGGTTTACACAAATGCACAAATATGAAGACCACAAGTAGTTATTTCACGTGGAATAAAAGTGAACTGTGGATAGAACCAAAACAAGTGGGACTAATACTTGTTGTTAAACGGTGCTAATATGTCGATTAATAAGTAGTTATAGGAAAAACATTAGGCAGTCCATGTCTTGTTTGTGTATTATGCTGGTGTGTATAGCTGATTGACTATCTTGCTGGAAGTAAATTTTCAACGGATATAGCCATTCTGGCATTATGACGCCTTCACCAATACATATGCTTTTGTTCTGAAAGTACTTAGGAATTTCAAGATGGTTTTCAACAAACTTTAAATGTTGCCTAACAAATTGTTTTTTGCCGCCAACAGAACTAAATTTAAAGTTAGCCAGCAGACGTCACAAGCAAATTTACTGAAATTACCATAACTGTAAACTTTATAAAAATAACCTATAGAAAATAGTTTACTCGATCAGTCATTACTTTATCAGACCAACAGTATAAAGTTTGAACTGAAGATTGCGGTTTATAATTTACCGCCTTTCCTATACTGATCTGGCAGTCTTAATTGTATCTAGTTCAATAGACCGAAAGTAACAAACATTTGCATCGATGAATGATATCAAGCACAATCTGTAGTCTGTCCTGTATAACACATATATAGTCGCGCAGTTGTGACTGAATCACACCACACAGTGACTAGTTCTTCATAATAGTTTGTCCAATTATTCTGCCTCTCGTGCTGTGTATGGGTTCACTTAGAGTTGCAATGAACTTTACTTGGACAAAACAAACCGCCAACTGTTTCAATAAGCAACCGAATGCACCCAGAAATAAGTATGAAAAATAGCTGTTAACACAAAAACCTCAAACCGGTGAGCAGGTTGTTCAAGCTCCCTCGTCATCGATCCGTAAACTCCACATAACTTTACCGATTGAACGACACTCATAATTGATCAGAGCTGTCACTATCCCGTGAACATTTTCAGCCGGCCCCTTTCGAAAAGAAGTATTAGACTCAAGTTTGGCTCTTATTGGAGCTCGCCAGTAGTGTGTATCTTTAAGAAGAAGTCCTGGTCGACGGGTAGTCAAGGCGATCAGGCAATAATAGCATTATTCGCAAACCAATATGGTTGATCATTCACATATGATAATTCGATCGTGCTTAATGGGAGGAAAATGGCGCAGTGGTCCACACGCCTGCCTCATCAAAGTATGCTCCGAGTTCTAGTCACGGCCGTGGCAAGGATGTGCACTACTGACGAGCTCTAATGAGAGCGGAACTCGAATCTAGTGTTTCTTTCTCAGATTGACCTAGTGAAGGAGTCGATGAGAAAGTGAAAGCTGCGACCAATTCTCAATGATACTCAATCTAATATGAACTTCAAATGACCCGCCTTGGGACAGTGATCAGCAGTACGGGTAGCATCTCTATCCGTCTTCCTGGTTAGATGTGTGTTTGCTTAATGCGATAACATGTCTGCTTCTCCTGATTTTTTCGATCGGAGTCCATCTTTTCCCATGTGACTTTCATCGTCATATATACCAGTCTGACAGAGTTTTTATTGTTCAAACTATCCGTGTGGATTTTCATCGAACATTACTACGAACAAACCTCCAGTGATCACTCTTTCCGCTGCTCTGAAAGCGCATACATCGGTGCGGTAAATGTTCTAAACATATTGTGTGACGAACCTCGAACGAGTGTGTGTGTAAATGTACAGATGTGAATTACGGCGAACAGAATATTTCGTGTGATGAAAGCCTCAGAGTGGACGAGAATGCGAACTGTGGTTCAGATACGCTTCTGGTTGACTTGATGTTCACTTCCGAAATGTTAATTAATTTCACTAGCATGTGCTCGACAACGCTAGAAACCTTCATGGACATGCATTCGGATATGATGTATACATGGCAGTGAGGACTCTCGCGAACTCTGTGCCACTCACGTGATCGAGGTTGTGCAGCTGGGTCTCATGGATCGAACCAAACAAAAACATCAACGTTCAAAATCTCCCGCTTCAGTGATATGTTGTCTCCCATACAAATGAACCCATATAATTTCAAATACCTAGGGTACACAGACAGACACAATCTATGAGTATTGTAAGCCAAGGGAGCGAGTGTTTCCATCCAAAATAACGTTGCGACTGAAACCATACTGATAGTAGCTGGTAGAGGTTTGAGGATGTGTATAGTTGACAACCTCTAGCAGTAACGGAATATGTGTGCGATGCCAGTTTTGGTACGGGGATGACTGAAACGTCTGAGTGAATCCACTGATTTTTGGGTGTAGATTAAGATGTGCAGAACCCTACTGTTCATTTTAAAATCGTTCTGGTAAATCAACATTAAAGTCTTGTCAATGCGAACCTGTCCATCATCTGATGTGCGTAATGCTATATGAGACGGAATTGCGTGAACAGGGAGTGATTGAAAACTTTTATTCCCCTTTCTCACAGTTTCACCAGATCGATATAGACGAGAACAGATTTCCGTGATTTCATCACCAGATCAATGAATGTATTTAAACTGAATATTACATATGGATTATCTGCACTGTCTGAACCCATGCATAGTAGTTTTCAATTTGATGTTCCACGGGTAACTTGTAGCACTTGCGACTGGTGAATAAGATGCAAGCATACGGTGGTCGCTGACAATCGGAGGCTGTGTGCTCGAACGAACGCCTTTTGTGCGCATGGCATTGGCATGTGTATGTGAATCGTATTCGTTCCCGTCGGTAACAGTTGGTGTTTTCAACCTAATCTCGACTAATTAAACGGAACTTTGTAGACAACCGTCTGGGTAACTGTCACACTTGTCTGTCAACATGAGCGACTATAGCGTCTGTTATCGTTTCTATTAGTTCAGTTCTTAGCCGGGTTGTGTGATGTTCTCTTATCATTCTGAACAATCGTCTGTGCGTACGCTCAACGCATAAACGATTACAGGAGCATGATTTGAGCGAGGATAGAAAAGTTATTTCACATGGGGAGAAATAAGTTGACAGATATCATACGAAAAGCCAAGCGTGGCTGTTGAGAGCGTACGACACAGTTCAATGTACGGGTGACAATACGGTAACTGCTTTAGCTGTCACATGTTTCCAGATGAATCTATCTGGGTAACCGTATTCTCAAAGCGTGTTGATGTTGTGACTAGATCTCCGATCTATGAGTTTGTAGGCTGACTGTAACAAATGATACAACAACAGCTATCTACATGGCAGATGTATGAACAACGGATAACGACAATGAACAACGGGCGATGGAGTACACACGAGTGTCTCGGAAATCCCCAGCCAAGCCAACCACTTAAGGCTAACTCACGAAGACAGGAGGAAATCTGGCCTTCAGGTGGAGCCAGTCACTCCGAAGACCGCATGGCCAAATCTCGTCCATACTGACAGGGGTTGTGACTAGTAAGAAATCAAGGTGCAGAAGTGATTGAGACAGAAGTCCAGATGTTACGGCGAGGCCCCAATCAGAAGATGAGCATGTAGCCGAGGTGCCAGAAATATCAACGAAATGTTCATAGTGTTCGCGAAGGTCACAGAACCACGTTTCCGTGCCAACGTTGAAGGTTACTTGAAATAGTGATGTGTTGGGCATATTGCAAATCAGAAAACGATATTTTGGGGGACTTTTAGAATACCCACACGCGTCAATCAAGAAGATCGGTAGCCGCCATTCTTCTCCGGTTCAACCTGAACAAAAGTCGACGGTCGACGTTCCCGATGGGTGCATTGTCTGAGAAGACAATGTTCTTCGGCGACCGATGGATGTAAGTTCGATGTTTCGAGTTGTATGTTTTCTCAGAAAGTTCAACCGCGTCCAGTAGTAGATGGGGAGTTATAGTCCCCTGATCGTCATGGAGTTCTTTCTCGATTTCATGGCGTAGTCGGANAAATTATACGCCGAACACTCACGCACTGATGATGTCACCTCGCTTGGTGATGAAACGTTTGCAACCTAAATGCCAAGCTCGGCGAACATATCAATACCAAAACAAGTGTTCCCTGCAACACAATGCTTATGAAAGTATTTACCCTGGCGTCTGGTTATCACATCATAAGTTCGTTCGTCTGCAGAAAGTTGCCTCCGTTCTGATCGCTTCGTTGGGATCATTGCGGTCAAGGTAGTATGCAGTTTGCAGGCTATAAGAGGATCGGCACGAGATAGGTTACTGTTCACCAACTTGTTAGGAGTCGTTCGGTAGTTATGTAGGAACTGTTATAAGACTTCTTCAGACGCCCCCTCTTCACGTTATTTGAGTGTGTTCATGGGACTTCCCGCCTTCCCGTTAAACTGCGATTGATATGCGGGTGACGGAACGTTTCAACTAGGGTTGTGGCGGTAAAATCCCCCAAACTGGCCGGACGTGAACATGATATCACTGTCAGATAAAGTGGTTTCATGAAGGCCATGCTGGCTGAACAGACGTCGAAGAGAGTTTCTGGTAGCAGTCGTGGTTGTTGAATTCAGTGGTACGATCTCAGGCCATTTGGAAAATGCGTCTACCAGGACGAGAAGCGATATCCCACTTACTGGGCTAGCGAAATCGACATGAAGCCTCGACCGCGGATATTCCGGCTGGGACCATTGAATGTGTGTTTGCCCGGTTAGATTTCGCGCAACCTGCTGGCAACTGGAACAGCGTTTGACCGTGTCCTCAATTTGGCGATCCAAGCGGTTCCAGTGAGCGTGACTGCGACCGATCGTTTTCACTCGGTTGATGCCTGTGTGTTCCGTCCTTGACTATTGGATTATAAACGGTCGAAGACTGGCCGGAATGACGAGAATATTTGCAAACATCCGGCATTCTCCGTCGATAGAGAGGAACTGACCACGCTTTGAAGTCTGTTATAGACCCGATGTCGAAATCTTGGTTGGTCAACGGCCTTGAACGTGCTGGACAGTTTGACGAGGGACTGAACCTTTTCATGTGAACCCTCTTCTATTTCAGCTGCAGTGACCGGAAGCTCGCGACGGTATTTGATATTTATCGGTTGGTATCTGCTCGAGAAACACCGGTGAGATTACTTCATCTCCTTTGACTAGTCAGTGGTTGTTGATGAGGCAGAAGAGAGCATCTGTTTACCCAACATCCTTTGTCTTTCGGTGTTGGATCTCAAATCCATGGCCCAGCAAGGTAGTGGCCCAGCATTGAAGTCGGTTGGAAAGTGCACCGATTAATTTCAAGTTGGTTTTGCCTACTGTGAGGTCAGTGGCGCAGTGGTCAGCGGGGTTGCTTCATGATGGAATGGCCGGAGTGCAACTCCAGGCCTTGACAAAGAAGTGCTCTTCTGACGAGTTCTACTCAGAGCGAAACTCGAATCTGATGCTTTTTTCGAAACAGGCTGGCTGGAGATGTTTATGGGAAAATGAAATCTGCGATCAATTCTGGGTGACTTTTAATCTGCATGAATTCCGAAATCCCCAACTGCAAACAGATAAATCATATGATTACATAACCAAGTTGACCCAGTTAGTTCAATGAGTACACTCGGTCTGCCTTTTCAGGTCAGTGAAGATATTATCACAAAATCAGAAACCAAACTTACCGGCCACTAGCGAAGATATGTTGATTTGAACTTACAGGCCAGCTTCTTGCGCACGAAATTGATCGAAGCAACCCATCGGGTTGCGATGGTTTTGATGACACACTAATTGATAACAAGTGGCCAGTCATTTTCCTGTCCATATTTGTTTGTCTGTTGTATACAATCTGCAAATTCTGCGTTCATGACTGATAAAAGTATACGAAATGTTAGCTAATCGAAAAATGTCTTCTTTCTTTTCTGATGAAGTTGTAAAATAGAAACTACTGTTTTAATTTTCTCAAACAATGACTGGTGACATATTATGAACGGATTAACGCAATCCTGTCTTGGTAACCCGAGGACGGATTGTGAAGAGAAGAAATTTTACTGAAAGACAAAGAAGTGCAGAATAAACTACATCTTAATTGAAGCATGACCTTTGTGATTGGTGTGAATCAACAGAGTAGTTACACTGAAAGCTCTGATTTTCAGTCCATCTCTCGAAGACAAAATAAACTATGTATATATCTATCTCTCATTTATTCCACTCATCCTGTTTATGGCTCCGGTTCTTTGGTTCGGATCGTTCGTTTACTACATACTTAAAACTAATCAGTAACAGTAAATAACACTGTTTGAAGATATTTAAATCGAATACACACAGTTTATTCACCTCAACAACTGAGAGGTATGGATTCCCTGGAGCTAACTTCATAAACTCCGTGACAAAATGTTTGGTTGCCCCATTCGTAAGCAATGATTTCCTTATTGTCATGCCAACAGCAGTGATTTTTTGGAGCAAACAAAAAACCTTGCAATGGAGCCGTGAACCCAATTTTGCTTGCTTATTCGACACATAGAATCACCGAGCTTGTCATTCTTACCTCTTGCAGAGCAGTACGTCTATCCAGAAGGTACAAAGAAAAGTCACACAGAGGGTTGTGTCAATTTGTGTACTGTCTTATCTTGATAACTGTCTAAACTGGAACAGCTCTCTATGCTTTCTTCAAAGGTAATTTGATCCTAGACTATACGATTCTCCGTCGATCTCATCGACCACGAAATATGTCTTTGCACAGTTGGTTAAAGATCTGTATTCAGCTGTTTGGCTGGGGAAGAACAAGCTTTCACCGTTCGAGAATGCCCATTTCGGAATAAACTATTGTAATCAACCGTATCAACGTTGTCATTGGTTAAATTCAGTAGCAGACTTGAAACACAATTTTGCGGAATTAAGCTTGACCGTCAGAACGATTGGGGCAAAAGGAAGATAAGCTCAATCTCGGACAGTTGCTGTTAGTTAGATGTTGAGTGCTACGTGCTGGATTTCGCTTTTGATAACTGTGGTGGTTGCATGGTTGTTCCTCCAGTTTTCCCTTAAAAATTTTCCAGTTCTCCACATTATCAGTACTGACATTTCAAAAACGTAAAATCGTTCATCTTTATACCATTTATCCTGGTGCATCCAAGGGAGATTCAGATGTAGGTAAGTATGTTCATCTTCCACCCCTCTCGACATTTCTATGAACACAGCAGGTCAAAACAGAGCGATCAGACGTCCTCCGTACAAACGCTAATGTGAAGGGTGTTTTAGACAGCTGACAAGCTTTAGACAAAGAGCTGGCACCGTATGTTGTGGTTGAGAAGAATGATGGAGAATTTTGTGAAAGTTTTTGTTACATGCAATCAATTGATTCGAGGAAAATGGATAGGCCAGGACATGTTACTGAATTTCGACATTCCTTTAAAAGAATAACGCATCTGGTTATTGGTTTCTTGTAAACTGATCGATATACGCGATCTAATCTGTGGCAGATTTATAATGGCTACATTTGAGGGGATTGATTATGTCAACTTGTACAAAACGGGACCAGACAACTTTACATCATTTAACAGATCAAACATTAGGATTGAATGGAGGAAACAAGTGACTTTGTGGTGTACTGATCTGGACACTGGGCAAACTGTTTCCTTTGCAAACGAAACTTATTATTCAATAAAAAACATCCAATTTTAAGGCAAATTCAGAGAGCCTAATGGGACGATATAAAGTAAAATTTCACTTAGAGTGAACAATGGCCTTATAGTTGACTATATCTGACCGAAGTAGGTGGCAGGACTAGTTAACTCTGAATGTAGTTATGCCTTGGGACGGTTATTACTCAGTTTTTGAAAATACGGTACTTAGGTTTGGGCGAATATTCTGAACTCAAACTTGCAAACCACAAAACGATAGAAAGTGCGTGTGTGAAACAGAAAATGGAGGTGTTTTCAGATTCATAATTTAACACAGTTTAATGGTGTTCTATTACATCTAAGCGTTTCATACCTTATGCTTGACAACTTTCCACTCGGCTGTTCAACCTCATCGTACCAGTGGTTTGTTCACTGTTATACACAGCTGGAGCAATGCGTAAACACACAGTTGTGGGAGATCGTATAAATGAAATAGTGTATACCTCAAAAGTTTCAACTGAATCTAAACCTGGAGCATAGCACTTATGGCTGTTGTCGAATATTACGCTTAACTGCATGGTATTTCTGTTGTTTATTAAATTAAGCCAACCAAGGTTACACCATATTAATTATCATGTTGAAACAACACCTTACCGCCTAAACGTCTTCATGAAGTGTGATTTAATTCAAAACATCGGCGTAGACTAATTTAGATTTAAGCTTTGTGATACATTGACAGGAAGATAAGTTAGTATTATTCAGTGATTATTCCTGTATCGATCAGTGGGAAAATTGATGACCACATACCTATGTTTTCAGCCCGATTAACTGAAACGAAATCGCTGAAGGCTACTGACCGAATGGAATGTGGAAGGTAGACAGATGAGACACAATTCCGTCACGAGAAAGAAAGTAGAAGTTTTTGCGTCTGCATACACGACGATGAACGGTTCACAGGTCTCATTTACCGCTCCACAGTGCAAACCAATGATGGGTCATCCCGTGCATGGGTTGCGACTGATCAACTGGATGGAGTCAGCTAGTTTGTTCAAATCATACAGTCTCCAATTCTTGTTGCAAACACCTACTGCGGGAATAATTGCCATCAATACACTCCCTCTAGTTGGATTGCATTGCTCGAGTTTCCTGACAAACTGAAACAGTGCGGTGCTGATTTTTAAATCGTCATTGAACAGGTCCTGACGAAATCACTGTTCCTCTCAGGGGCAAGTTGAGTCATACAAATTGCGTCCCCCATTTCCGTCCAAGTGTGCCATACTTGGGACTTGTTGCCTCATCAGACGGAGAATTACTAGACATGAACGATTCGCATGAAATTCGAATGATCTGAGAACGTGTGTTTTTCAGACTGTGATGTCTGAGTGGCCGGTGTCGCTGAGCGACTATAACGACTTGAGGTTACCAGTCTTGCTGTTTTTCAGTTTAGCTTTATTCGGCTGACTGGTGATGATTGTTTGCTCCTTTCACAAATTTGATTTGCACACATGACCTAGTCGGGATAAGCCCTATCCATTCTTTTGTCCGCAAACGCATTTCAGGAACACGGTGTTTAAAATAAAATGTCGACAGCAAGAAATTGTCACACAAAAGATTACTTTCCATGTAACTTTTTAAAAGAGTTTTTGCTAACCTGGGATCGATTTGAAAGCAGGTTTTCTAGCACCAGTTTTACGGACATTATTTAAATGCCATTTACTATGTTCACAGTCATCTCATTTTCATAGACTCTCAAGTCATTTTTTCGAAAGGAAGCAGTACTAGACTTGGTTTTAAATCCTTTTGAGCTCGATGGTAATTTAATTGCTTGCTACGGCCGATAGCAGAACTCCCGGAACGCTTCAGCGATGCAACCATGTTGGCTGTTGTGCCGGTGACCACAGGCTAAGCGCGGATGAATAATCCCATCCAAACGCTTGGTCATGTTCGTTTGTGAGTAACATCCAGGTAATCTGGTCTGAAACCAGTGACACGGCGGACAACACGTATGTCGCACTTACCCACGGTTGTCGTCAACATGTTGTCCGTGGCAAACACGTGCACCACTAACAAGGGCGGAACTCGAGTCGGTTGTCTCTTTTTGATAGGGGCTGACCAATAAGTATATGAGGATTCGATGGCTGTATTTCGTTTTCAGATGTCCAATTTATATTAACCGTAGTCCTCCATTACGTATCTGTAGTTTGAAGGGCATTTTTAATTTTTTCTAACAGGTCGTGGTACAGTTTCCGGGTATAACAATACCATGCTCAACCCTCTTACTTGATAAGGAGGATCTTCCTAAATGTGTACTGTACTTAAAATATTCGTAATAAAGAATAATCTTTACTTCCTTTTAAAGAGGAAAGAGGACTTCCAGAGATTAACATTACTCAGTAAGTATCAAAAATCCGTGTACATTTCTGTCAGACGTAGCCTGGTGCAGATTAATAAGTTCCATTTTTTTATAGATAGCAAGGTTACTGACTACATATAAACAAATTTCATTAACACTTTCTAAGGCATTTTGCTACGCACAACCTACCCTTCGTTTCTCATGCAGTCGATTGGCTTCCACCGTGCGAATTTGTTCACCGGGTATTGTCCTATTCAAAAGTCTGTGTCCGATAAAACCATACGTAGTTCCTTGGATGGCCAATGGGATTAAGTAGATGGTCAGGAACAGCACCACTGAGTAGATAGCTCGATGGTGTACCTCGTCAGCCCAGCTTTCGTTACACATTGCCAGTTTGTTCGCCTGTGTGTCAGGACGTACACGGGTGACAACCAGTTGGACAGTACTCCCAGACAACGCTACTAACCAGATACATGCGAGTCGCGTCGAAGTGTGTTTGAATGGATTCTTGGAATGCCAGCTACTGGTACGAAATGGACGCACGATCCCGCACAACCGGTTCAAACTGATCGCAGTGTTTGATAAGGATGAAGCTGTGACCATCACAAGTTGAGCGTAGACCACAACCGGGCAAAGAATAGCTGAAAAGGGCCAATAGCCGAGGCAGATTTGCGTAAACGTGAATGGAATACAAAACAATGCCATAAGCAAATCCGACACGGCCAAACTGGCCAGATAATAAGTGAAGGGGCTAGTTGCAGTGGGACATGGACTGGCGATTGGCATTGTGTATACTTTTTGCGACGTGGTCATTGGAGAATGTGTTGGTAGTACCAGGGACGGCCTGTCAGATGAATTTTCATCTGGACCGTTTGACAGGACCGCTGGGTCATCTGTCTCGTTTACTCTGGGTGGCCTCAGACGCGTGGTTGACGTGAGGACGATACGTTGAGATCTTGTTCGATGCAGGCGCATCTTGGAAGGATGACCCAAGAAAATGATCAACGTCACAGTATTTCCGATTAGGGAAAGAAGCATAGTGACAACATATACGGAAAAAACTGAAATAGACCAGAACAGTGGCAAATCAAGGCACGTAACTGTATTCGCCGCGAAGGAGAGGTTGTGAAACTGATGTAGGCTTTCAGAGTCATTATACATTGTAAGACTGCACCCAGCGGAATGTCGGGATGACCAGGAAGTTTTGTCAGGAACCAAACAGAGATGTTTTAAGTACACTCTGATCTAAGGATGTGAAAGCCACTTATGGGGCTTTCTTGCACTGACCATAATCCTGCTGTTTAAAATGAATAGCCAATCAGCGATCACCGAATCCTTCTCGTTCTGATTGGCGGATTAATTTTTTCCGCCGAGCGTGTGTAAGGATATGATTTTATCATCATAGAGACGCCAACAAGCGATTTGATTCCGGTAGTTCTTTCATTAATGACATTTCGTGACAAGCTTTTGTTCTCGATATCTGATCAACACTGACTGAAGGAAGCTGCTTCATCAAGTCTTAACCATAAAATGGAAACACGTATAATATTTGAATGGACCTTGAAGAAATTACGAGTGTAGATCTACAAAGCACTTATCAAGCAACACGGAAAATCAGTTAATTCCACAGGTGAACTATCAGCTGAAGTTATTTTTCGACATTAGAGCAAATGACTGGTCAGTAATCCCAGCGCAAATTGTTCAACTACGAATGAACAGAGTGGTTAACAGAGCACAGTCCACAAAGCACTTGTGCACACCACCCAATTGTGAACGAAACAAATAGTCAGCATCAGTTAACATCAACTAGCCGCCCGTGATCAAACGTGGAAAATGGCAAGATTGAATAATACATGACGTTAGAGTCTTCACATGATCTCAGAACTCGTAATTGTATTCAAATTTCCCGTGTAAGTGGCTACATTAAAGCCTCAGTTGCAACAAACAGCTATTCTTCATGACACAGCAATTGAGATTTATAAATGTACAACAGTATTGAAGAAATCAGAGTCTGTCATTAGTTAGTATCAGTGGCACATGCGAGGTCAAACTGTAGTCTGATAAGTTAAATACAGGAGCAAAGAAAAAACAACTTGGCGAATAAGGAAAGACATAACATTGCAACCAATAGTCGAATCCTGATGTTCTCTCTCAAAATGACGTTCGGTTGACATGTTACTAAATCGTCTGTTGTGTCCATGTTTGAATGAGCAGTGAATCGAATAAATTTTCACTGCTGGCTGGCAACCTCAAGTCGTTATAGTCGCTCAGCGACACCGGCCACTCAGACATCACAGTCTGAAAAACACACGTTCTCAGATCATTCGAATTTCATGCGAATCGTTCATGTCTAGTAATTCTCCGTCTGATGAGGCAACAAGTCCCAAGTATGGCACACTTGGACGGAAATGGGGGACGCAATTTGTATGACTCAACTTGCCCCTGAGAGGAACAGTGATTTCGTCGAGGCCCGTTCGAAGACCATCTTTAACATGACCACCGCGCTGATTATACCGAAACGTCTGTTGCTATTTTAAGCAGTGGCCTTCAAAGGTCACTAATTCGATCAGTTTCGAGACTTATATGGCATCGATAGCATGTCTAGGCCGGTTGTTCAATGTACACTGATCTATCCACTTTCCTGCCCAAAACTTCACGTTTTCGTAGCACTTACCTGAAAAATGCACTACTGTCTATTTTATGATTTCACATTCATGGACTGAGTTTCCTTTAATATGTGTAAACAATGAAATCCGAAACCTCTACTGCATTGGTCTGGTTAGTTTCTACATTTGTATCCATAATAAATGTAATAACCAGTTACTGCCATGCAGTTTGAGGTGAACCACATGTCAAGTGGGAAGAAAAATGTCGTACATTTAGGTAATCTTTATCAGGATTTGCTCCATACCGGTGTGAACTGTTTTCTACTGTTCGAGTAGGGCGGTTACGATCGATAATAATTGGTTTTTGCTTCACAGTCCACAAGTATTTTCATACAAAGATTTGGATGCAGTGATGTTGGCCGCTGGCAGAAACATTGACATACTTGTCGACAAACAGTTTCCGAATCGGTTGACTAACTCTATGGCGTTGCCGGGTAGTAAATGATACCGTCTTTCACTTGAGCCTAATCCGTCCATTATCAAACAACTTTTGGCAGCCGAACTCCGGATTGATGCTCGAAGCATTTTTTACTGTAGAAGATAAGAGACTGTATTTTCAGGTTGAACATCACTCACATTTGATCGCAACCATCGCATTCAGACAGACTTTCCAGCCAGCCTCTTCCGAAAAGAAGCACTAAACTCGAGTTTCGCTCCCATTAGAGCTCATCAGTAGTGCATATCCCTGCCACTACAACACGGCCAGTATTTGAACTCCAGCCATTCCGATCATGAGGCAACCGTGTTGACCAATGCGACAGTGACCTCACATTAGGTCCGGACCAATGATCACATCTGAACGCTCAACCACTGTTGCTTGTGAGCAATGATCAGGTAGCCCGATCGGCTCGAGAGGAGACACAGTAACTGGCCTGTTAACTCCAATCGATAACCCCGCGATTAGGACTTCCGAGACAGGTGGAGATCACTGAACTCAATAAACCTGCAAGACGATATTTTAAATTACTGATGAGTTGTCGGGGATTTGATAATTCGGTCGTTTCTAGTGTGAGGTCAATAACGCAGTGGTGAACACGGTTGCCTCATGATTGGAATAGCCGGAGTTCAAATCCCGGCCGTGGCAAGGACATGCACCACTACTGACGAGCTCTAATGAGAGCGAAACTCGAGTCTAGTGCTTCTTTTCGAAAGAGGCTGGCTAGAAAGTCTGTCATAATGCGTAGGCTGCGATTAAATGTGTGATGTTTAACTTGAAAATAAACCAAATCCGAGACTATTATTCAGCAAGACTGTATTTATTAAATGAAACGGAGGTGATTGTCGATTTTTGGTCTGTTTACACTGATATTATACATGGACGCTTGAAATCACCGTTTTTCATTGAGTATCATCCGAAAATACCTGAAATGATGTTCTTAATGTTTAAAGAATTTCATTCTTAAGCTGACACTCCGTAGCCGGTTTTTCCTTATTCAGACTTATCGAGCAGAAATCACCTGAATGGAGTGTCTACCCGGAAAACCTTTCACGGTATGAGCAGAATCTCCAACTAACACGAACGTCGACCCAGTTTATGTAAATGTAACTTATGGAGTTTCAGTGTAATTCGTTTTATAGTTCAGTCTATTCAATTGTGTTTTTGTATTAAGAGGGTCGCACAGTCATACTGTATCGAAAAATACGTCCAGTAAAGCACAATGTTTATTGTCTAACAGGCTGATTAACATGCTACGCGCGCGCTGACGTTTGCGAGTCATCATTCCAGACCACAACACTCCCGATTTTCGCGCAGATGTCATGCGCACTTCGACCCGGTTTTTGTGTCCGACGCCTGTTATCAAGGCGTTTCTCACCTGCCGTTCATCGTCCGTCGGGACGATCTTGTTGGTTCGTCCGATCGCTCGTGCTGTCCGCCATCCACTCACTGTGTTCTCTTGTTGTATAACGGGCAGTTTTGTTGTGAGTGGTATACTACTCACAAGTAGTGTATTTCCCACAGGTGACATTCAGGAACAAAAGGGCAAGCCCCGAACACGACGGACAAGAAGAGACTATCAGAACAGTGTGTACATGCTGTGTGAGAACTTTCACCAAGGCGAATGACCACGTACTGTCATCCAATGTATGTGAGTGCATGTCTGTCGTGCAAATGAGTGTACGCGTTTGTGGTTTAGTTTATGACATGACCTATACGGAAGTTTGCACAATAAACCAACTTGTTGGCCAAGCGTCATTTGCGGACACAACAATTAGTGCCGTGACGAACGCGAGGATGAAGATTCCCTGTCCACAGCCGTACGAAGATGGAGACGTCCGAACGTTCCTGGAGAACTTGGAGGATGTGGCCGAAGTGGTCGGAGTCAAGACCGACCGTGGGAAGCTGGCTGCCCTGCGGACGCTGGTGGAGGGCAGGGCGAAGGCGGTGCTAGACACAGCGCGAAGAGGCCCTGCGAAGATGGAGTGAGCCGCTGCGAAGGAGGCGCTGGTAGCTGCGTTTGACAGCCCGGCCGACCGCCAGGCTTGGACAAGGAGCAGACCCGTCCGTGTTTGCCGCCACTCTGCAAGACTTGCTGAACAGGGCTCTGCCAGGATTGGATCAAGAATCACGACGACAGTTGTTAACGGAACAGTCTCAGAGGTCTAAAAATAAAGTGTTTCGTGATTGTTTTTTTTGTTGGGCAGGTCGACTAGTAATGGGAGAGGTGGAACAGTTTTTAGTCGATACAGGGGCAGCTATTTCGTTGATTGCTCGTGCCGAAAAGCAAAACCTAGAACCGACATCCAGGATGATTAGGACGGTTGGAGGTCATAGTCTACTGGTCGACGATGTGAAAGAATGTGGGGTACGTATCGGCGGCCATATCGTAAAGCACCGTTTCATTGTGTCCCCAGAAACCAGGAAAACGATACTCGGAGCCGATTTCCTCGCTGCAACAGATGCCGTGATTGACTTGAAGCTCAAAAAGTTGTCAACCAAGTATGGCTCCCTGAAGCTCATAGGATAGCGAAATGATAGCGTCAACCAAGTACGCAAGGTTAAANTAATGGAGCAATACCCATAAACACTAGTGCGTCTACAATGTTAGGACAGGGTCCTCCGGAAAGTGATTGAAACTTTGGCAAGAGGCGTGAGAATCCCCACAACTACTGAGGGTGAAGGGCTGAAAATAATCGCGTCCCAATGGAGAAGAATTGACTTAAACAGTGCAGGCGTATTGACATGGCAGAGTGGCGTTGGGCGCCCGTGCGTGGTAGCCATCCTGAGACAGCTGAGGAGGAAAGTGGTGGCGGACTGCCATGAAATGGCACACACCGGATGCACTAGGACGTACTATCTGCTGCAACAAAGAGCATATTGGCCGAAGATGAAAGAGGATGTGACAACTTACGTGCTTGCATGCGAACAGTATCAGTTACTGAAAAGCGACAATCGGGGAGCCCAACAGCCCTTACAACCGATACCAGTCTCCGAAATCGGTGAACTCTGGTCTATGGATCTTATGGGCCCATTCCCACCGAGCGCCCGCGGTAACCAGTACGTTCTGGTCATAACGGAACACTTTACCCGTTGGATCGAAGCGACTGGCGTTCCGGATCAGAAAGCATCTACGGTGGGAGATATGGTGATGAAGCACATTGTAGCAAACCACGGTGTACCAAAGGCGATCTTGACGTATCAAGGACCATGCTTCGAAAGTGAGGAGTTTCGAACACACATGTAACAACTGGGAATCAAGCGCATCCGAACGACGCCGTATCACTCACAAACGAACGGCGTAACTGAACGTAACAACCGAACGGTTAAAGAATGGTTATCAGCCAAAAGAAGGAGACTGGGAGTCTGCGTTGCCACTAGTATTATTGGCCTAACGGGCGTCTGTGTAGGCGAGTACGAAGAAATCTTCATTTCAATTGATGTACGGTAGAACCCCTCTACTTCCGGTGGATCAGGACATTGGGGTATGGCCAGATTGGATTGATTCCACTAAAGAATTGGTTACCGAAAGAGAAAGAGCCAAACGAAATCTGAAAGCATCGCAGGCACGCACAAAGGAGCAGTCAGCAAGGCAACGGTTCGGCAAGACTAGAATGTTCACCCTAGGAGAACGAGTGAAATATCGAGACCATCGAAACACCAGTGCCAGCTGGCCAGGATCAAGAAAACTTTTGCCTAAATGGAAAGGTCCGTATTTGGTCACATCCAGACGCGGCTCAGTATACACGATCAAGAAGGACGGCGAGACGAGAAGAGTACACGCCAGTGAGTTAGCAACGTGGTACGAGATGCCGACGGGACGAACCAGAAGATCAACAATCCGAGAGGAAACACCGCGTCGACTGGAGGGTATTCGTCAACAAATGCAGGGGAACCAAGGAACCTCAGAAGGGGGAGGAGTGTTGTACAACAGAGTTTCGTTGTGGGTAGTATACTACTCGCAAGTAGTGTATTTCCCACAGGTGACATTCAGGAACAAAAGGGCAAGCCCCGAACACGACGGACAAGAAGAGACTATCAGAACAGTGTGTACATGCTGTGTGAGAACTTTCACCAAGGCGAATGACCACGTACTGTCATCCAATGTATGTGAGTGCATGTCTGTCGTGCAAATGAGTGTACGCGTTTGTGGTTTAGTTTATGACATGACCTATACGGAAGTTTGCACAATAAACCAACTTGTTGGCCAAGCGTCATTTGCGGACACAAAATTGACCGTATTCTGCGGCCACGTCGATATACTCCTCCGGATGTTAGCATAATCGTGCCCCCGATCTGGTAATTCATCTTTTTCTGCCTGCTATGCTTCGCCCGTTGATCCGATCCAGTTGATCGATGGCTCATCCGGTCGCCCATGCTGTCCCCGACCCGCTCGCTGTGGCTTTTTAAACGTAACTTGCTGCACCGTCGATGTATTCCGTCGATAGTTGGAACACCTGCGCTTCCGCTTTGACAATCCACCACAATACAATCACAGTGTACGCACTTTGCTTTGACTTTTGCTGTTCAGTTTCGACGCCAGTGATGCCATTCAGTGGTTTAGTTGCCTCTAGACTTAAGAAGGTTTAGCTTGGAAAACTTCTGGAAAGTGGCAGTCATAACTGTTTCGGTAGCCTTCGTCGCATTAAAGGAAGTGCACACAATGCAGCTATGCACACAGCTGCCAAATCCCATACCGATAGATCTGTTTTCCGTTAGCACTCCGTTATACATAACACTTTCAGGTCATCTAGCGTAATCTCCATCAAATTTGTACGGATAACCTTAAGTCGACTCATCATATTCGTTGCATGAGCTATTGGCACAGAAATCAATTTGCATTTTCTTTCGTCTGCCGAATTGGTTAGCATCACGAAATTCAATCCCAACCCATATAGTCAGGCACAGTTGTGCTTGTGATCCTTCCAACGTTTTGTCACTGTTAACTTAAACCAAACCAAGACATGGTAAACTGGAAAAGATGTAATGTTTTGTTCATTTTCGAACAACCGTTTATCTCTGGCAAAATAGCTTGAATCAAGCAACACCAGAAGTGTTTACAAGGTGTACTAGACGACCATGATGTGTATCAACAAGACGTACTGCTTCAATTTCGCATTACCAATGAAAGCGGAAGGTGTTCGTGTCTGTATAGAACTTGAGAAGGCTAACGTTTAGCAAAAGAACCGTAAAATAGGTTTGCACAAACAAACATATCTTCATCTACTGAAATCGTTTCACTACTCTATCCCTGTTCTGCCTGAGAAACACTTCCGAGAGATGTAAAATTGTGTTGCACCAGAATTTCGTTTATGGGAACAAGACTGATAGAACCATCTAAGAGAAAACCAGCATTGTCTCGTTTGCTTATGGGGCAACTAGGATAAGCTGAAATGCAAACTGCGTTCTTGGAGACTGTACACTCATCGAGTAGACAATCAGATATGAGAATTCTTACACCCAGCTCGTCTGAGCGATGCATTTCAGTTGTTAACTTTTACAAACGGGATTGAATTAGTCACAGCAGCTTTGACTCAGTCACAACGTACACCATGAGAACACTACTAGAAACGTTTCTTTAACTGTCTGATCAACTAGAGGTAGTTTGAGTAGATGACGGAACGATTGTTATCAAGTTGTCGCCCTTGTGACTGGGCTTAGTCACTAATTGGTAACACGGGACAGAAACCTTATCCATTCGTTACCATATTTCACTTCAAAATCTTTGTAATGCTTTCATCCACTAAAAACGGTACTTGTCTTACCTCATCATTAAGTACAAATGCATCTCTATTCTGACAACAGTCTTACACATTCCGAATTTCATAACCTTAAACAAGTGAACCCCTCCGCACAGGTCGGCTGTGTTTCCTGGATGAAAGCTTTTTTTCTTATAAAAGATGACATGTGAAGCTCACGAAACCTAATCCATCGGTGGCATGATCCATTGGAATAAAATAACTTTCATTGTGTAACCCATTTGAAATCAATTAAGTCAAAAATAGCGCCAGGTTTTCTCATAAATGTTCCGGGTATATCAAAATAATATCAACCTTATGAAGAATATATGCTATCAAATGGCGCTTTCTTACAGCTTGCTCTGACAGAATTTGCTGTTGTGCAACAGTCACAGCTAGTCGAAATACTAACAGATTGTCTAGGTCGAAATGAGAGCTAAATCACAAAGTTTTGCATCACAGAACTCACTATCACCAGAATAATATTAGTGTAACTAGGTCCAAGTTTATGATGAAATGTGTATCACAGGGAAAAAAGCTGTATTTGAGTGAATACATTCCAGTTGGTTCACGGTTCTAAGAATTTTGCCGACTCTGACCAGATAAGTTTACTTCTTTCTAATCTCCAGAATAACCAATAACTCGCTGATAGAGCAACTTTCACGCAGTACTTTACTCCTGTTATTGCAGCTATTTATTATTCTCTTTCTACTGTATACTATCCATCAATCGTTTCACGGACGATCAAGTCACCAAGGCACCATGACAACGGAACACATTCCTTTCGCCTCACTAGATCGCCGAGAGAAGATAGCGTTTATTTTAGCGTAACCGTGATACAATTTAAAGTATTATCTGCAAGGTTAAGTTGGAATGTACTTACGAGAATCAGCATGAGGGTCATGTGGACTGGAATCAATAATGGTGAATAGGTTGTATTTGTTAATAGACGTGAACTGGCTGCAATTGAGGACGAAAATCAACTGATGACCTAAGTAATGTGGAAAGACACAACAGCAGGCAAATACAAAGACCACTGACGAACTACAATACAGCTCCTTTAGTGACCGAATGGTTTTGAAGTTTCTCTGTCATTGCTTCAGCAACAATGTGGAATTTCACTCCTCCTGAAAAAATCAATAGCCAAAAATAATCTGAGTATTGTTGCTCATCACAGTCTGAGTCTAGTAGTAGGATGAACCTGGCGCAAATTAATTGAAACAGTAAACATCAGAAAGATACCTAAATTTCTCTGCAGTTGGTACTAAAAATTCTACGCGTTTGCATTCATTATGCTGTTATTGCAGGCCTTCTCCCAAACGATCTAGACCACTGTCGATGACATTTCGCTCTGCAGTTAACGATATTTTATATTCATGTTTGTGTAACGTCAATTCATCAAACATATAGACGCTTGCAGCAAATCTGGAAAGTTTTAAAGAGTGTGTCCCACCTCTTAGATTTACAGCTATATCATGGTATTTGTAATTTTTCAACGAATACCAGTCAAATACTTTATCGATTCAGCTGAATCTCAATGACTGGTCTACGCGATATGTTCAGCTCTGGGACGAGCCCTAGTCTCGCCAGGCATTAGTTAGGGAACATTTCACACTATTAAAACGCGACGAATTTTACGCACAATCTGAATAGCCCACTGATTAAACATTTAAACTTTATAAAAACAGATATCCTGACAAAATATTTAAGACCGCTATTTATGGAACGTTGTCCAGTTTACTGTTGCTGTGAATGCGTTACGCTGATTCCAGACTAAACAAGCCAATGCTCCCAAGTGACCTGAGACCTGTTTCATATTTGAAACTTTGGTTCTATGTTTCTAAAAGATATTGAGTGATCACTGAAACATGTACCCACAAACGCACCTACTTTAGATTTATTTTACCCACCCTGAAGATAGCCCCCTCACTTCAAGTGCTACGTTAAAATTCCAGTTCATTATCATACAAGTTTTTCAATTCACTGACACAACACTAAATCATCAGATCCATCTAAACACTCAGAGCTCCTGTGCCTCTGGTACACTGCATTGCTTAAGTCATTCAGTACTCATCAACTGTGCTCCATGATTCTGTTCACTATTCGAAACAAAATTTTCTTCAGTGTGATTTTTGCCAAAACTCTTGCGCATCATACAATGAACTGAAGTGTCTGATCAAACAGTTCAGCCACTAGAAACATCGCCAAAGACCATTTTTTGGTCATGTTACTTAGGACTTCAATTTCCCGGTAAGTATATACAATGTGTTGGCGACTAGCAAGGAAGATACTCAAGTGGCGTTGGTAGAAAAACTGCGCAAAAAACGCTGGGCGGTCGTGGTTTTCATGAAATTTCTACTTTCTGTCCCACGAGAGCGGACTTTTTCGAAGATCTTTATCACGGCCATCCAGCTTTGATACGACCTTTTGCTAAATGTGGCTCTGAATTCACAAGGTGGTCAGAACAGCTAGTTTCTAAATTGGCGAACTCTGTTATCTGGAAAGCCTCGCTGTTACCTTGCAATCATGTTGCAGATCACATGTTATGTACTTTACTCTACAGAATGACACGGCTGAGAACTCGACGAGGGGACTATTCATTCTCGAACGTGCATTACTGTATGGTCTTCACTTACAATAGCATGAGTGTGACATTTGACGTCAACACAGTGGATTGTTGTTGAAACCAGTCAATCTGGATCAAGGAGATTAACAGGTGGCTTGACGGTTTTCACAGTCCTGTCACTAAGTCGGCCATCCATATCAGTGTTTGATGTTTTTATGATCATCACGGGCTCGTCTACCTTGCTTTATATCTGGGTGCCTGATTACATTTTCACTGTGTTGTGTCCGTAGACCACTCTGTGCCCCCCCAAATCTTATCTAGAGGAATTTGCATAGCCTCTTTTCATTATGCAAAACCATTTGCGTGAGTACTTTGGGGGATGTTCAACCACTTGCGTGACCCTTGATCAGGATAGTACCCCAGTGACATGGAGGTTGATGCTGCGTGCTAACAATGATTGCTTTTTGACTTTTATACTGTTATGGGACAGTTTCATCCCAAGGACTTGAAAGCTATTCACATTTGCCAGCACGATGAAAGAAACACTCAGGGGCTTTGTACATAATAGGTACTGGGAAATACTATACTGTAAAAGTTGGTTTGTACCCTTCGACATCCTGTTTCACTTTTCTTGCTGACGCTGAAGCATGAGTTAAAGAACGTTTTGGGTTGTATGCTCTTCAAGCCAAACGATAGTGTCTTCTGCAAGAAAACATCACATTTGAAAGCTGCTGGCAAAGATCGATCTAAGTGGGAGAGTGAAAAATTTCCCTTATAGGAAGGTCGCTATTAATGACAGGTACAGATTGTTTATCAACCGTTACAAAATTGAGGAAGCCGCCATATTAAAGACTCACCAACAAATCTGTAAACGGAATATTCGTCGCTACCAATGGTTCGTTTCTATAGCAAACGCTTGCCACATGGACTAAGCTGTCTGTTAATCGTGACCCCGTGATTGCATGTTAAAGGGATCATGACGCCTACCACTACACACTTCTTGTTACGTGACTTCATGAGTAGTAAACACTGGTTATTAAAACAGTCTTGTTGGATTATCTTCACCGTCTTGTCGGGCCAAGTGACTACATCTTTGACAACCCTAGTGATACTTGTGAGAATGACAAACCAACCTGAGGAATACTTTACATCAAACTTATGAATTGCTTTCTTAGTGCTGGTTTAGGAAACAAAAATGTACGCAATAGGGTAATTGCACATATATAGCACCCCATGCTGACTTTGCGCTCTTTGATTCAGCAAGTTACCGAACTGTCCATCAGTAGAAGAAATTACTCAACTTTCTTAATAGACCAGTAAAGAACTAAAAGAAGACGGTTTTTTATTTTAATGTATTGGCCTGGGGATATGTCCATTTTCTTGTTCCGTTCACTATTATCAATGAAATGAAATGTCTACTGTGGATGTTTACTACGACCAGTGATGCAATGATGTCAATAACCAACGTGGAACGACAACTTGCAATAACTCACTGGCTACTGGAAGCTACATGAATATTGATTAGTATTGTTTTAATCCAAAAAATAAGGATAAATCCAGACAGTATAATGGGGAGAAATGAGAAAACTGATACGGTGAAAAGTGTACGCAGCTGATGTGTTGATGTGAATCTGGACTTGTCGTTGCCAGCTGCTCGTGTCTTGTCTCATTGCTGATGGATCGGTTGAGTCGTTTTGTTTCACGTGTGCGAGTCTCACCACATGCTAAGGGGGTAAATTCGCACTAAGACCATGCAGATGTGTGTGTATGGATACGGCCTTGAGCTCTGGTCGAGTGACATTGAAGTGAAGTCTCCATTTGCGACTCTGACCGAAGGCGCCTGTAGTGTGAGTTGCCGGAAAATCCATTCACTTTGACTACCATCATTTGGGATGACAACATCAAAAGCGCTTACGCAGATAACGCTTGACTGCACATTATTTCCATTTATATACTACCACAAGTTCGCCGGTCCTCAAGTTAGATCTACTTCCATCCATTAAAGAGATGGTTTGATTTTTATCCAGTTGTAGTGCCTAATCAATACCTATTAGTTACGGCGAGATACCCCCTGCATTTTGTCTTGGCATTATAATGCAATCTACTGAATCTTGTAGTGATGAATCAGTGTTTGTAGGGAAGACGATCAAATCAAAAGTAGCTGTATTCCCAGCAAATTTGAATACATTACTGTAATTAATAAATTCACGTAAAGTCTTGTTGTGCAATACTTCCAACATCCTTATCTCATTTAGAACCACAGTTCAACAAGCCAAAAGACTAGTCTTTAAGATGGGAACTTGCGGAAAGTAGCTTTTGGCGCTCACCCCGCCCAGTTCATGGATGCATATTTTACGCTATTAAACAATGCAAATAATCGGGGTCAGTTGCAGTTTACTATCCTGTTTCCGCCTGTAATGTAAATAGCGACTATTAAATGCTGTGTTCTCAAGTGAGGGTATTTGCTTCCTGACTGACTGACCTGTTATGTAACAGTCTCACTTATATCACCCGGTTTTGACACCACCCCGCTTTATCTGTAACTCACCCATTTTCCAAGCACCACAGATATTGGAACAAGAAAGGATTACACGATTGGTTGAATTTGTCCTGAACTGAGCGGTGCTTTACCCGTAAGACGACTTTTCAACAAAAAGAGAATTGTTGCTTGGCCATACCATTGTCGTCCGGTCTTCCTCGGTGAACAACATTAGTAAAAGTATACCTTAGTGAGACAATGTAGAGCGAACCAGTGATGTTGTGATCGTAGGAAACTAACACACTGCTTGAGCTTGCTAGTTAGTAGCTCGTGCGGGGACCGGATCCCATTTGCCTTGCATTATGGAAATATCCACTCGGACAGTGTATCTTCACACACACTTGCACGAAAATTTTCATCTACCCTCTCGTCGGTCCTCTATGGCCTATCATTCATTAAGCTTTCGTCTTTGACCGGCTATCTACCGAACTCGATGGAATTGTGTCAAGTCGTACCCACCAATGAGATTCATCGCAGTGTAGAAACTGGTTGGATAAGTGGAAGTAGGCAATAATCTCAACAGAGAATAATTGCAATCCTCACAGTTGAATAAATATTTAGCCTGACAGCATGCGAAATCACACTGAGTTGTGAGCGTAAACCACGCTCTTCTCATGTCAGGTTCAGGCCGACTAAAGATAACGTTTAAAAATCCGCATTACATTTCTCTAGTAGTGCAGAGCTACAGTCTCTCCGGAAAGTTGACCATCAAAATTATTCATGGGAATTGTTATGACAGGGAACGTCCGAACGAATATAGTCGAGCTGTGACGATCCCTACGAAAATGTTATATCACGGAGAGACCGATCGAACTCAATTGAGCTGGAACGATCCCTACGACGCAATAATACTGTACGCGCTGTTGTAACCCCGAAAAGCCGATCCACAAACAGACTATGAAGGAAAAACACTGGTCTCCAGAAAGAGAGCTTTCACTGTCTCAGTCCGACGACAAATTACAAGAGCAGCTCTTGCGTGTTTATAGCTCGCCAAGCGACCTTGTGAATAATGTTCGATGAAAAGCGTCCTAGGTCATAAATCAGCGAATATGCGTCCAGTGTGTAAATCGGCGCCAGAAATGGAAATGATGGTGCAATAGTGGCGCGAAAAATAAGGAATTAGAATTTAAGAAAGCAATAGATGTTAAATACTGGTTGATTGGACAGTTTTTTGGGTACTTAACATCCATAACACCTCCCCTTTTTAAAGTACTAGTATCGGGGTTCTTGGGATTCAGTTGGAAGCGCACGGCAGGTTTTCAATTGCGACCGGACCGCCGTCTGGGTGTGGGGGATCTGTCGAGAATGTTCTGCTGTTGAGTCGCTGCATGTGCTGCGCTATCTGAAATTTGTGCATTAACTGGAACGTTGGACGTAACCAGAAGTATGTCGAGCGGCATCTCTCTTTCATTGCTGCATTCTTCGGAGGTACTCCTCGATCGTAACTGGTTTTTGTGTCGCGACCAAGTCTCGTTCCCAACAGCAACATCAAAAATGACGCTCCTACTTTTGTTCTTGACGCGGCCAGGTTTCCATGTTTCATCATTCGCTCGATAATCTCTGGCGTATACGGATGTCCCCGGTGGCATCTCTCGATAAGCCGTGGTTTTTGGCAGCATCGCGTGGTGCATTGTCCGAAGTTTTCGGCCAATTGTGGTGGATTGTCAGGTCGGAGGTGCGAGTTTCCGAACGCTCGGCCGAATACCTCAACGCGGGGGAGGTACGTTCAAAAGCGCAACGAAATCGGACAAACAGACGAGGGATGGCAAGCGGAAAACCCTCCGATAGAAGGCACCGGTCACACACGTAAACCGGTCAGAAGTGCACAGGACGTGTTAACAGAAACCCGGGGGTGCTGCGGGTTGGAATTATGACTCATAAACGAGAGAGCGCGCGTTGCATGGGGCTGGCGATTTGGACAATAAAGATCGTGCTTTATTGGACGACTTCTCGCTACACCATGAGTGCTTCTGCGGGAGACAGCTGATTTGGTGTGGCACAGTTAGGATTTGTTCAGTGGACAACCAAGAACTTTTGGAGGATATATTCCGACGTTTCCTCTCCCCGTGACTTGAGAAGCGCTCTCTTGAAAGTATCTACGAATCGTCCATTTTGATCTCCTCATCCATACCGGGCCAATAAGCGTAGCTTCTTGCAATGGACTTTATTCGACTCATTCCCGGATGTGTGAAGTGAAACTGACAGAGTACTTCAGAACGCAGACGATATGGAACAACAACACGGTCACCAGACATCAAGCAGTAATTCACCACATATGGCAAGCTTCGTCTGTTGTGAAGTTGTTTCAATTCCCCGTCGAATTTTCTGGTTGACCAACCTGATGGAGGATAGAGTCTTTATCCGTTGCCTGCTGGATTTGAGGAACTGAGTGCTGAAGCTCTGACGGCACTCGTGAAATAATTGACCGCATGGTCTGTTGCCGTTACTGCCACAAGGATTGCTCCTTCGTCCGATGTGGGGTAGTCGATAATTAGTCGCGATAGGGCCTCCGCTTGACCAAACTTCTCAGTTCATCGTCACTGGATCTCGAAGTCGTAACTAAGAAGAATCAAGGCCCATCTTTATAGTCTGTTAGCCGAGTATGCAGGGATAACTGTTTCGGATCCGAAGATAAACAACAACGACTTATGATGAGTTAAAAGTGAAAACATACGCCTGTAAATGAACTTGTGGAAACGTCGCACTGCAAACACGAAAGTCAAGGCTTCTTTCTCGATCTGACTGTATCGTTTCTACGCTGGTGTAAGACTTGGTGATGCGTGCATGACAGCCTTCTGAATTTCATCGGGAGACGTGTGGAGAATGAAAGCACCAACACCATACGTGGAAGCATCAACAGCCACAACTATCTGGAGTTGGGGTCGTAATGAGTCACCAGGAAATCGGAGCTGAGTATTGACTTCCGTTGAAAAAACGCGGATTCACAATCGCTTGACCAATTCCATGAGTCGTCTTTCCCTAGCAGTTTGTTCAGCGGTGGACTGATATTATGAAGGGATGAAAGAAATGATGAATAATAAATAATCAGGCCAAGAAATGAACAAAGGAAAATCACCTCCGTAGGAGCCGGCATTCTCTGGATAGCTGGAACATTCTCCGGATCTGGGTGTCGACCACCAACATCAAAGATAAATCCGAGGAACTTGACGGATTGCAGGAAGAAGTTGCATTTCTCCGGTAGAAGACAAAAGCGAGTATCCTGGACACGTTGCAGTATCTCTTCAGTTTGTTTGCGCAGTTCCTCTAGTGTCACACTGACGATAAGCACGTCGTCTGGATACACTGCCACGCATGGTACGACAGCCAAAAGGGTGTCTATCAGCTGCTGGGAGATTGTTGGAGCGGTCTTAATGCCAAAAGAAAGACGATTATATTGAAATAAACCGCGGTGAGTAATGGTGGTAAGCAACTAACGTGATTCCCGGGCAACTTCCACTTGGAGGTAGGCCTCTGCGATGTCCAGTTTAGCAAAGAATTTTCCTCAATTTGAGGCTGTGAACAAATCATCTGTTGTCGGCAAAGGGTAGTGGTGTGTCTGAAGAGCAGCGTTCAGGCCAACTGAGAAATCAGCACAGATCCGTAATGATCCACTTGGTTTTTTGACAACCACAATGATGGCCGCTCATGCAGAATAAGACACCTTCACTTGCGAGTCATCGTAGTTCAGCATCAACTTCTGTCAAGGATGCGTAGGGGACCGATCGTTTTGGCCGGAAGAATGGTGTAGAACCAGGATGCAGGAACTTCTGACGGTGCACCCGTGCTTACTGATAATGTTTTTGGTTTAAATCTTCTAAATGAATTTGAATGGAGCGATTTCTTCATTGGAGATGACTCGACCAAGCAAAGCTCACACAGAAGCTGTTATGAGCAGAGCATGAGCCGATCAGCGCAAGTCAATGTGAACGGCCATCAGCTGCCACATCGAGGTTGTTCCTGACAAGTAGTAATTAAAACAGTTTGCCTGCCCGCTGGTTAAACGTCAGCAACTGAATTGTTTGAAACCAGGTAATGAAGTGTAATTAAGTCCAATCTAACTGAAACACAACAAGATTGTCACTCAGTAGCAATCAGTAATATAGACGTTGAGTAGTTATGCGGCAGATTTGACCGTCATGAAAAAGCTTAGCTGGGGCTGGACTAGCACCAGCGATAAATTCATCACGTCTTAGCCAGTACAACGCTTGGCCCTTCTGGGTATGCTGTTAATGTTGTTTGCCCAAGTCTACCGCAAGGCGGAAATTTCACTGCTAAGTCTCAACCGAGTTATTAACCCATAATTGGGTCTCCTTTAAGTACAGCCTCTGTTGTTTTTGCAACAGGAAATGTCTTCTTTTAATAAACGGTGACCGTTTCATGTCATTCACACACTGGTTTTGCTTTCTCATTACATCAACCAAGCATAAATTCGCTTTCAGAAAAGAGATCTGTAAGTCGGTTCCAACTCAGATCAACGGGCTGAAATGCAATCGTTTCTTTTGGGGAGGTAAAAATGACGGACGGCGGCCAGTTGGCCAAAACATGACGGATACAGAGGCAAGAGTACAAACTTGAATGTTCATCCTTTCCTGGTTCACTTCATTCTGTCATCGTTTGATGAAGAATCATCAGCTATGTGCAAATGTTTCTTGGACCATGCTTTTAGAAACACTGATGGACGGAGGCTGCTTCGAGTTCTTAACGAATCCGGAATTCGAAATTCGGTTGTCAAGTTTTTATATGATTACTTCCCAAATCGATATCCTGTTTCTCAGCTTGTTTATCGTACCATATTGCCACGTGTTACTGGCTCTGATTTTCCACAGGGCACAATCCTCTCTCCTTCCTTATTTTCACTTTATATTCGATACATGCCAATAGACAATTACACGTTTGTAATCAGATATGCACATGATTTAATAGTGGGTATCAAACACCCTATTCGATTTTCTAAGCACGCCCTACCAGACAGTTTATCCAAGCTAGCACACTGGACGGAATCTCGTAATTCGTCTTTTTGCACGTCTAGCTGTGTTAACAGTTTGTTTTCGTTCATAAATAGAAATCAATACGAGAACCCTTTTAATGCATGTTCTTTCTTTCAGGTACATAATGCATCTTTACCTCACTCGTTTTTATTAAACAACTCGAGATTACATAAGGTAAAAACATGACATGACCACTTCATGTTACTGACCTGTCCGCCAAAGTCTAGAGGATATCGTTTCACTTCTGACAGTTAACCTCTCTTCATCCCCCCTATTTGCCATTCGTTTTATCAAGACTTCCGTGCTCCCCTACTAGACGCATTGTTCACCTGTTTTCCCCTGATTTTTTGTCAAGTAAATCTGAACATTTTGCCAGATCCCTAAAACATCTGTTCGGTTGTAATAGCATTCCCAGCAGACAATTCACCGATCATATTGTTCTTCATCATTTTGAGGTGTGTGAAAAATTTCCCGTTAAATTCTCATCAAGCACATTCCACCCCCCCTGTATTCGGATCTCCCTAAGTGCATTCGTACATCTTCCACTAGAATTTTGCACAAAAATTTATTTGGATTCACTCAGTTTTACTAATCCCCTGTTATTCCTCATTTAGTTCGACTTCTGTACAATCCTACGGTTCTTATTCTCAAATTGTCACAAGGCTAAATCAACAGAGATTTTTCACATCTGATAATGATTTAAAACACTCTCCTTAATCCCTTCTCAAGTTTTACGATTGTACTTAAAATTTTTTGATCTGTGCATAGTCAGTCAAATGTGTACACTTAAAAGCTGAAGCTCCACTTCTCTGGAGGCACAAAGCGTTCCACTGATTTGTCTTGACTTGGCGCTGCTGCGCTGACAAAGTTGTCGAAATGTTGGAAAGAATACTAAGCACAAATACTCTGACACTGAGTTGATTAGATTAACGTTTTCTGAACACACAAATAAGAATATGCTGATTAATAAATTCAGAGAATATTGTCTGGATCAGATAAACAATGCGTTCAGACGTTTCGGTTTCTCTAAAATATTTGCTATTCTAGGAAATCTATTGAAAGTTGTACGATGTCTTTGAAAGATTTCGGTTGAACTTAACATTTTCCCAAGTGTACGGAACACTGCCCACTCGTGACCTATTGGTCTCCGGCTTTCGGGATATTACAGTTACAAGGGGCCCGTTGAATATGAGGCAATTAACGGTTGCCTAATACATCGATATGCGTGACAGAGAGGCAGCGGTTTCAGAGGGGATGAAGGACCTTAACGAAAAGAAGACCAGCCGACCACCACTATCTATGTTTTTAACTTCTGCGTTATGTAACGTTTTTATTCTGGAGGTTGTGTGACTCGCATATCTTCAGCTTTAATGTTTGTGTAAATACCAAGTCGACAGCTTTGAGTTGGATGGATGTATTCATTTCCTAGAACATGCACGGGGTCACATGTGAACCAGACTGTAATTGTAACAAACGGTCGTGACTTCAGCAACAGGGCAACAAGTTGCTTCGTCCATTCTAGGTCAGTAGACGATCGGATAACAAAGTGGAACATAGAGGGAACGATTCAGAGGTGTTCGTGGACTATGACTACGACAGTGACCCATCCTGGTCCAGCAAATATACACCAAGGTGGTGAAATAGACAGTTGGGCAAACTGTACCAGCACGACTACCGTTACAAAAACTGGAGTTTAGGAGCGATGACCAAGATTAACAGATATTAAACCAAAGTTTACTTTATTCCGCCGCTCTTATAGCAGGTGACACTTGGCGAATGTTGTGAGTGAGCGAAACGGTATTCACCGTCTTTCTTGGTCTCCAAAGAAGTACACTAGCTGGATTTGTCGTGGATGCACTGTATTCTCCCTCTAAACTATCAAGAGTCATTCTCACTACTTTGAGTCCGTGATCTTTTCATAGGAACTTGGGTAATTACTGGTTCACAGATTGGCTAAGAACTGTATGAAAGAAACCGCTCCACTGAGTTACTTTGAAACAAAACGTATGGAATTCCAAAGTTCCAATAAGTTTTGTTGAAAGACGGGTTGGGTACGACGGAGAAACACTTCCTATTTCAACACTGATGTCAGTGGTAAAGGGTAAGTTTATTCAGATGTGAGATACTTTTGAAAGGTTCAGCACCAAATGTTGAGCTGTTTACAGCGGTCGCTTTCTGGCAGTGATCAACGAGCAGTTATCGTCGATGCAAAACGGGGAGCTAAAACCTATAGTTTTGACGAAGAAGCCAGATAAGAGATAAAACTGAAGGTTCTGGTGAATAATGAGTAAAAAACATGTGTACAATATCATACGGCATTGTGGTGCACCGGCCCGGGACTTTCGAAACAAACAATCTGACAGTAGACGTATTGTTGCTTCTTATGAAAGGATTATTTTATGAAGATCACAAAACTACCACCAACTTTTGTGGTTAGTCCGACCTTGGCAAACGTGCTCACCAAACATACTGCAACTCCATCAAAGTTGCTACGTTTGAGTCGCAATGGAGTTCTGACGGATGAAAAGTGGTAACTGGATCGTTATGATCATCTCTTCTATCACGGCTTGTTGGTTAGTCCGTTTCTCACCAAATACGGAACGAATTGGAGGTCTTCTGCTGTTCTGCATTCATCTTTGAATCAAAATGCGTCTACGGAGTTATCCGCTAGAATAACCCTAGCAACGACTTATTTTGCCAGAAAGGCAAATGTGCGATCTATAGCATTCACAATGTCACAGATGGGCTGCAGCCAGTTCATCTGTCTGGACAGTGGCCGATGTCAGTATGGAAAATTTCCTCTGTGTATCGATTTTGAATGCACGCATTCGTTACACAGAGAGAAAATGGATTTTAAACTTACATGGAAAGAATTTACATTCGACTTGATGACAGTGTTGTGTGAAACCTGCAGAAGATTGGGCCTTTTAATTTAGTACCAAGGTTTCTATATGCGCCCGACGGGAAAAATAACGTATGCTTAACATATGACTATCAAACTAAGACCAACATTATACCTGCAGAAGAACAATGTGTAGATCTTACGGCTGACTGTCACCCAAGAGGACAGTTGCTGAAAAAATCTATCCAGTGCGCTCCTTTTCACGTGTTGTAATTAGTTGTAGTAATTCCAGCTGTTCTACCGTTTCTTGTGAGTATCGCGTTTGCGTAAGTTGAATGGCGACAATGAACTCAAGTCTCCTAAGATATTCACACGGGTTGATGACGTAATCGTTGAAGCACACATGTTTATGTTTACTTATGTTCACTTATATTTTATATTTACCTTTTTTATGTTTATTAACGGAGACATCTTCAAATTCATTCACATAGCTGGTTTTAGCACACCGAAGAAAAAACAAATTTGTTAAGCTAAACTGCGTGTTTGTCTTTGGATTGTACTACTCCTCTTCAAATTTTGTCAACTTCTCAACAGTTTCATAGAATCACCTGGTTTTTGTAGACCGTTTAGCGAGCGCTTAAACGTTTGACCCCATAACATTGAGAAAAGAAAGGCTTTTGCATAACACGTGTCATATATGGCCCTTCTTGTTGATCGTGGATTAAGAATTTCCTAGCTGTTCGAGTGTTAACAGCGAAAACGAAAAAGAGTTCAGTGCTAGCGGTCATGCATTAACCATGGTCACAATATATCTCTGCCGCTTTGGCAGCAGCAGAAGCAGCAGCAGCAGTCAATAACAACAGAAAGACGAATAACCGGCGGTCGCAAAAACCTGTATCGAATATCGAAATAAGGGACACGTCGCCGGGCGGTGCAAATCACCCTCCGTCAGGCCGATCAACATTGAGCTTAATATCAAACAGATGCTGAGTGGTATTTGGGAGGATTTTAGATCACTGTTGAACTTCCTATTGAACTTGCTCGATGACCAGCTTCACAATGTCAAAAGGGTGGTTCCTTTGAGTATAAATCGGACAGATTGCTCATGCTTAACCACGGATGTGGAACGGATGAGAAACGTCTATCGGTAGTCCCAAACATCAACTGTTACAAAGTCGATTTTGGTTATAGGTAAACAGCTGAAGACATTGTTCGGATTAAATGCCATTCAAACGACGGCTTTTCTGACCGTACATTGTAGCAAGTTCGTTTATGTCAACGAAACCTCAGGTGTCCGGTCACTAATTGTTTATATTTAATTCCATTCTGGATCATAGGCCAAGTATTGTTGATCTGTCCGTTGTCAAGCCTTCTGTATCAGTGAATTCATGTAATAACGCCAGATGACCAGCTCACAACGCAGCCCTATCAGGTCAACTTGTTTGAGTGTTAACAAAAAGCGCAAGAGGTTAGAAGAGTACGAATTAAAGTTGGCATGAACGATGGCGGCACAGCTGTGCAAAAAGGGAATGACATAATTTTGACATAACTGGCTCGTCAGAGTGAGTCTTTGTTGGAGTGGACCGCACACAGTTGAGACACTCTCACCTGTGTTCACATCAAACTAATCAAGTCATATCAAGTCATATTAACTCAAGTCCATAAAACGGACAGTGTTACTCCAAGTTGTCTAAAGTTACCGGGTGTTCAACACTTCATAAAAAATCGTCCATCGATTAGGAAGAAACTGACGATTTCAGAGTGGTTATGAGGCTATCGAAAGCTGTACAAAGTCCAGTATACTAGTTTTTTAGCCTACTCGGAAAAAGTTTCTGAATACCATTGCACACATAGACTTATTTAATCCTGTCGGTTAGACCAGATTATAAAAGGTGTGCCATCCTAAAGTCGTCCAAGTGTTTGGAAAAACCAACGGAGCCAACTTGCGTTAAATGATAGGTTTCGTTGTTAGGAGAGCAAATATATACTCACACAGTTTCAGTATTTCAACTTTGAGTTCTCTAACAAATATGTGGTAACGTAACGGTCTCCTTCACGATGTTGTGGTGTGATTTTGTTCAACCTGCCAGAGCAGTTATTTTTTGATAACAGAAATGTGTTTACTACTGACAAAGCTGCCTCTTACAATCACCACTCTTTAGAAGGACCATTGGATGTGAACCCTATGTCACCATTTGGACGAAGAAGAGAAGGACAGGTTTGAATTTCTGTTGTAAATTTTCACGGATGTCTTAGATGTTTCTTTAAAATTTATCTAAGCCAATTATTATGCTCTCCATAACTATTATTCTCGGCGTTACTGTGCCAGATCAAGCCAAAGTCTGATCTTTCAGAGTCGAGGAACATTACCGTCTGTTGGGAAGGTCTCTTAACATTTCTAATCAACGAATTTTGCAACGTCAGCACACTGTTTGTACTAACATACGGAACTTTATTTTTTACGGCCGACGACTAGTGCGTCAGTAAGCGGCTTATTTGGTAATTTCCAAATTTTCCTCGCGAAAATATCCTGTTGTGAACCAAAGTGGAGGCTGCTACCTAACTGATGAATGATGTCGATCTTTAGAGGCCACCAGTATCGTGAAAAACTCGGTCTCTGGTGGTACTCGAACAAGAGACAGGAACGGTATGTCGTTGAAAGAAAAGCTTTTGAGCAACAAAACTGCGTCGGAAGCTCGGAAAATTTTTTGGACAAGAAGATTTAACTCAGCTGCTAGCGCAAAGTTACCTAATCGCATACTGATTCTGTCTACCGTTCAAGCCTGAACGAAACGCAAACTTTTCGTGGTAAGATATTTTCTCAATTAACAACCCTTATTTCAAGTACTACACACTGTCAAGCGTGCTCGGCAAAAGGTGTATTCAGTTGCCTCCGGCGAACTTCTTCACTAAAACGAGTCTTACACAAAACTTATCGATAAATCTCTATGGCGAACTGTCGTACAAGTTGGTTAATGTCTTCTTCCACTATGTTGTTATTGATTAGTCTGCGTAAAACTGACGCTAATAACAACCATTTTGGTGGCTATGTAGATTAGGATTAATAAGCTGATGGGTCCAAGAAAGCTACACCGTGAGGGTGAGCAAAAGAGAGGAAATTGATAAAGCGCAACCTGAAGGTACACATGAAGCGCTCAGTCACTTGGAACTAGTTCCACCGATCCAGTGGAGTTCATTGGAGAATCTAGTGGATTGCGCAAGTGAACTTAGTTCTATCCTGTGTAAGGTGCGTCAAAACACTAATATTAAAAGGACAGTGTGCAGCTTATGCCTCCTCATCAACAGATTACTCAAGACTTATCGTTAATGACGAGTAGCTAGAAATTTTGTTGATTCCAAATAGGAAATCACTCATATTTACTCACAGCTTTTGCAGTCACGTAGGCATTTTGGTCGTACTACTTAAAATAGCGCTGGACTCAAAATCCGCTCTTGTTGAAGCTCGTTGAAATGGTATCGTTGAAATGGTTGGCATACAAACTTCGGTCACGCTTTCGTGAGACAACCCTGTTGATCACCACACCACTGACCTCACATTAAGCATGACCAAGTTATCCTACCTGAACGCTTGCGTGTAACAACCAGTTTGCCCGATACTGTTGATTGTGGATAGTCATTATCTGTTAACATCAGTCGGTAACACCTTGACCAGAACGTCTGAGTCAGTTTGAAACTTCCGAGTTCAATGAACCTACCTCAACTCATCTTAGGTTACAGGTGAGTAATCAAGGAGTTAATGAATTTCAAGTTGGACATCACTCGCACCTCACTATAATTCTCACGTGCGAGTAGAATTTTGAGCCAGGCTGATTTTAAAAAAAACCACTGGACTGAGGGATTTTTTTCATATTACAACTCAGTTATAACTTCTGAAAAACTACGAAAGACGAAACTCGAGTCCAGTGCTCATTTTCAAAGCAGACTGGTTGGGACTACTTTCCGACTACAAAATCTGTGGTCGCGTGCATATGGTATTCAAATTGTACGAGCGTACTGCTGTGTTATTTCATTTGGTGAGCATAACCATAGTGACTGGCGATGGGGTTATCCGACCGGCAATTCACATTTACGGGTATCTGTGTTATATCCTCTCGTTACTCAGTGCGGGCACCGTGATTTGAGTCCAGACACGTAGCTTTGACTGTGCGCCTGCGAATGCGCCCACGAGTGGTTGGATGTGGCTAATGTGGGATCGTGCATAGCTGGAGATTCATGAGACAACAGCGAAAAGTGAATGGACCTAAACGATAAGTGGCAGAAAATTAAGGGTGTAGTAAACACTGACGGAGGTGAGTGATTAATCATAATGGCCATTCAGGACAGCTGACCGGTTTTATGGTTTGTTGGATATGAACGACGCTGTTTGCTAGACAGTAGCGCCACAGTAGTTGTCTCAATGACCAGACAAACTAGCGACAGGTTAATCAGTGGCGGTCCCTTGAATATGCTTGACTCCACACAATCATCCCAGTGGCAGAATTATTTCAGTCTGTGAAAATAGCAGGAATGTCTTTGCTACTGCCAAATTATTCGAAGGGAAGGCAGTGCTTGTTCGCGGCTATATCCTAGTAGGCGGTATTTATAACACACAAGGCAAACATCTCTACAGATCTATATGTAAGTGCGGATGAAGTTACATAGACAAATCCGAAGAGATGCGTGATCTCCAGAATAAAGAAATTTTTATCCAAACCGATGTAGAAGTCCCGGTTACCGGAAGTCATCAGTGTTACTGCGCCACGTAGACGGCCGGTTTCACTAGCTCTAGACACGCTCTGACCGTCAGTTACGCTAACGATTCATCTTGTGATCTCAGAATCCTGCTACGTTGCTCTGATCGAAAGTTCATGCGGGTTGCTGATCAACTGCCTTGCGCCAACTTTCGGTGTTCAGAAACAACTGTTCTTAAACTTGACCCTTCCATGGACTTAGTCGTCTATCTTAACTCGCTGAGTGATTATACACCCCCTTGATTATTTTCTTTAGAAGGCGGATTCATGTCAATGTAAATTTGGTACCGTTCAATCAATACGAAACGCCTATTTTCGTGTCCTAACTGTTTTGTTCAGACATCTGGTGTAAAGTAATTGCTTTGAAATTTGAACTGATTACAAAATTTACAGATGAGTAGACTGTGGATACTGGAAGACTTCTGGAGCACTCAGATGCAGCTGAAATAGGTTTCTACCTAGGTAGTTTCGAAGATGTCACTGTCTCACCTGACCTCCAAGCTAATACAAAGAGCCGAATACTTCGAACCACAGATGAACAGAATAGTCAATAGTCCACTAAGCTGTTGGTAGATTACAGGACGCTTCGGATGAGATTAACGCGGGTGACCTACAGAACCACCCGTCTATCAGGTGGTTACTGGTCGAAACAATCGAAAAATATGATTAACATTCTTCTTAGCTGAAATTCACACTTCTACACTTCTTTCAACCAGGCAGAAGAAAAAATTAGATCGAAATCATTTGTTGATCACCTGACCATTTAAGGTTCATTTGATGAAGACCAACCTAATGGAGCAAGTTAAAGCAATCACTAAAGGTCACTGAAGCCCATCAAGGGAACGGTCAACAGCTCACTGCACAACTTGCCTTCATGGATAGCCCACATTTTAATAAAGAAAACGACCTTTAAATTCACCACGGTCGACCGCAACATCATTACTGTAATCTTACATTCGCAGCAGTGGTGTCAGTTAGTTGGGTATCTTCATGACTTCGCAGGATGTAATACGTTAACCAAACTGTCGACTGTGTTGTAACACGTAGTATACTACTTATTCGCTACGTAATTAGTGAAACTCCTAATTATGACTCTCTTTCAAGAGGCGCTTAGTATGAGGAACCGAACAGCGCTGATTTCCTTATCATTAACTCCTGTGTCAGGAGAACCAGGTAGCTCACAATGGGTGAGTACAACTAATTAATTGGCCGTGACGCAACATCTCTCAAACCTCCAGACTACACGACGTTTTCTGCTTTTAAGCTCGTCATACAGATGCAGTTTACAAATGCCACGTCACCCAACCCAGAAGGAATGCAAACTTCTATTAATAACTCAGAGTGCTATGAGACCTTTCAGGACAAATAGGAATTGTGACGCATGTAAACAGAGCTGTACGTTGCAGTGGCACGGTGTACTGCTTCAAAGCAATCCAGCATTAATTTCAAGTACACTTTGCTGTCTTAAGTGTAGATTATTAACTTCGCACTCTTCCTCTGCCGACTAATTAGGTCGTTCGGTAAACATACATCTCTTAACTAATACAACACTGAAATTCACTAGCCTATTGGTAAGCAAATAACCAAGTGAAGTTTAAAACTAGCTTGAACTTAGAATTGAAAACCAAGAACTCTAGCTCCCTTTCTGTTTATTTTGGACTACTAACACTGTTATAGGTAGCAACACTTGAACATTTGGTGTCTGAATCACAAAGGGTTGACGACTGCTTTGCCAATTGGATCAGGGTGATCAGAACAGCACTGATTGATCGAAATCATGCCGTTCTGAATGATAGATGCTTGGTTACAACGCACTGTTCTCTTTGCATGGATGTCTTCAAATACAGGAGCGCCAAACATAATTGTCAATATGTAGGTGAAGAATTATTTCAGTTTATTCAGGAAGGTGAGGAAAATCATTGGCATAATGTAATATGTCGCCTGCAAGGATAGTTGGTTCGACCTCTACACTTGAATTACTGGAACTTAAGTTAGGTTTGCGTAGTGTTATCAGAGAAAACCAATGTAAGAAAACACGAAACGAACACGAAAAACGTAGAGCTGGTGTGTGTCAAAATACCCTACATCAGTCACTTTGGTTGAAACAGGATTTAACTGGAAGTGTTCGTCGCTATGGCTTAGTGAAAGATCAAAGAGACGGAAAACTGCTTGTGTGAATCTCCCAAATTACCGCTGTAACGTATAGTTGAACGCCATTTTTACCTCGGTCAAAGAATTTGGATTTCCCACCACAGAAAGTTACCGCCAATTGGCCTGAACAAATAATATTTGGTTAGAATTTGAACATCACCCAAAATTGATCACAACATTCGCAGTCAGATAGACTTTCCAGCCACTGGGTGTTTTTCGAAAAGAAGCACTAGACTCGAGTTTTGCCCTCATTAGAGCTCGCCAGTAGTGATTATCCTTGCCACGACCGCTACTTAAACTCCGGTCACGCCTTGACGAGACAACCGTGTTGATCACTGCGACAACGACCTCGGATCAGGCACGACCGAACGATCAAATCTGAACACTCACCCACTTTCGCTTGTGAACAATGGCTGTTTTGGCAAAACCTGATTTATCTGCTGACGCATATCAATTCATACACATACAGATTCGTATTCGTAGATGATTCTGTACGAGGTTAGAAATAGCACCTAGATTTTAAAGATCTGATGGTCATACACCAGATATGTTACGTTATTAAATTTTCAGTCAGTTTAGCAACGTCAACAACTACGAAGTGCAAGCAAATTTTATCACCTAAGTAGACCACATTACACACGTTCAGTTAAATCGGAAACAAAAGATAACAAATCAAAGATTAAAGTCCTTATCGACAACTGTTCGGAACAGCTCTCCAATTGGATGGTCATTTCATTCAGCATGACAATTTGGCTCGTATATCAAATAGAATTCTAAAATCAGAACCTCTTTCACCAAGAAGGAAAACTTTCGATGTGTAAACTCTGGACAAGCTACATAGGTAGATGATTGGCGTCAGCAACCGGCCTGATGTGACGTCCGTCATGCCCCAACAGAACAGTACGTATCGCTCGATTTTCGCTATCGGTAGTTCACACTTTCCCGATAACCCATTCGAACTCACATGAAGCTTATACAATTGAGGTACTGCATCATTTGTGAAAACACCATCACCAACGTGCCAATTGTAGAGGAGGTGGATGTAGCACATGACCCAAAGAAATAACCGGTTGTAACCACTTCGATCAGTTGACGGTTCGCGTCGCTAACAATAACAACTATGAGATGCATATATACAGTAAGCTACACGGATCAGTTAGAGGGATCAGTAATGTGAACTGATGTTCAACAGCGAAGTCGTAATTAACAGGGAACATTCTACTGACCAGGAAGTGTGTGAATAATGGCCACATATCAAATGGTGTCATTTCCTCGTTTGCTCACTGAGTTCGGAGACAGCATCGACAACTTCGAACCCACGTCACCCAGCACACTACGCAAATTTCGAAAACATCGGTCCTTTGACACTGACGGGTAACAATATGATATAGTGACCTGACAATTTATTGAGACGGTAACACTGGCACGTCGCTCTGGTGCAACATAGGTAGGACTCACAACCTGAGCACTCATGATCATTTGGGCGGAGTGAAATCAAACGTGGGCTTATTTGTCACGTCCCGTATACCACTGTGTTTTGGCTAGTAACCAGGACTGTGCATTTCCAAACTGTCGTTACTTGACACTATTCCACTCACTTCTCAAGCCTGATCAGCATCACTGGGAAACACCAATGCTGATGCCCTGTCACGTTGCCCCACCACCACACAAAATCCAGATGGCTTTATGTAGTTGTTCTCTTGCCAGCGGATACCACTGGTTGATCTGGAAAATTTGATCCTTGTGAAATCGCTATAACGTTTCCAATCAACACGGTCCAAACAGATTCAGCGGATCATACAGACATTGGAAATGTGCTCTGACATTTGTAAGATTCTGATTGTGCACAGGGACAGAACTTCAGTCCAACACAAGTGTTTCCTTCCGTAATCCCGTGAAACACTCTGCCGACATATTGATCACACACATGTCACGAGTGCTCACGACAAATTCAGTTACACATTGACAAAAAAGAGACTGACACAGTTCGTTCTGATGGACGGTCTGCAGATATTCGAAGACGAATGAGCAATATGTAATGAACATCTTCCGACAACTTGAGATTCCAAATCGTTGGAACCGTTATGGTTCGGGAATGTGTTGAGCGTGGGCTCTTTACGTGGTGAAAACCTATTCTACTCAGTGATTACGGACAGTCAAAGAGCGGACCAACCCAACTTCGCTTCAATATACAACACTACAATTGGACGGACAATTACAATACTATATTTGTCGTCATTCGCCAAGTTCTTTATTCCGTGTTCTGTATCAGTCTAATCAGACTGCATCTTGTGACGTTGCGTGTGTGGTTGCCATCAGCCACTGACAGAGTCGGACTTATTTCACTACAGACGTAAACATATGAATCCATAGTCCAGCCCCGTGGACAACAACCGCTCACTGCAACCAGTCAGAAAACATCTCTTCATCACCTGCGTCGGACGTTCTAATTCGAGTGCGATTTCTAGGGATAGTCGAATTCAATATTTCCAGCACCACAGTTTGGTTTCCAGTCAAACTGCTTCTATCAATGTTACACAGGCCGTTTTAGATTATCCTAATCCGATCACAATCAGCCGTGGCGTAATTCTTGAAATCCGGTCCTAAATGTATTCCGTCTACAGTGAACCAAACGCTGATTACGAACACTCGTCGATTTTGAGTTTGAACTGAACGAGACTCAAACCGACGTAGTCAATATAAATCATTATTTGCGAGCACAACTCGTTTGTCTATGAGGAACACGACCACTTTTCAGTAATAACAGTGAGAATGATTCAAAGAATTCATTGGCGTGAATGATGTTGGGATCGCTCGAGAGGTCATTGATTCAACTTCCTTCGAAAAGGTAATATAGTTTGTTTCCGACTTTTCCATTAACTCGGTCAAACGTCGGCAACGCAATTGTTCTAGCAGATGGTCACGTGAGTGAGACGCGGTGAGTACCGAAATAGTTCAATCGTGCGGCTGTTGTGTGCATATGAAATCGGTTGCTTATAAGCTAGTCATTGAGCCCAGACACTGTCCTCTCTCTCTCTCTGTTTGTATACGTGCCTCTCGGCTGGTTGGAGCATCGACGTACTCAGACTAGGCTGTCAGAGAAAGGACGAAGAATTCATTGGACGCACGTGAGCTACTTCCGTCCTAACTATCTCTACGCCCCTATCACTCAACGACTATCGCTCTACCCTTCGCAGACATACGTCATGGTGGCCTTCTGTCGCTTCTCTTCTTCAGTTCAGTTAGTGTGTCAGACATAAACCGTCCGCCTGTTTTTCGGTCTAAATTTGAATTTCTGCTTCTCTTCTGCATCTCACATATGTGGCCCTGAGATGTACTCTCGTATTTGCCTACCTTCTGTTTCCAATTTTCAAGATCTTGTTTCCTACCTGGCCAGATTTCACCACTGGAGTCATTCTGTCTTTTCGTTCCGAGAGATAACGGATTCCATTTCATACCAACCTACTCACTGGCTGACCAGCATTGGCTGCCCACGTGGAAAATGCCTCGACTCACACGTTTTCTGATCTTATTCCTTTGGGTCTACACCGACCATTTGGTGTGTGTAACTGGAACACTCGGGTTATTAACTTCAACTAACTGGTTGGTTTTCATAGTTGATGAATACGGTAACTTTTGCCACAATGAATTATACTTGTAGACCATTGATATAAGGACAAATGAAGTTCTGTGTAAACATATGAAACTGGAAGGCCACTTTTCACCACAGACTCTACAGTGATAAGTATGTCCAATTGTAACGCTCCGTACAACAATTTTGTTCTGTCACATTTGATTTTGTTTCAAGTCTTTTCAGTTCGCGTTCCTTCTCATGCGCTGCTTTTTCACTCCCGGTCCATTTTTAACACAGAACGATCACATCAAATTTCTCTAATTGACTTGGGAAAAGGGGATGGTTAAGCCTAATGCATCCAACGCCTAGACGTTACTGAAAGATGCACGATTATATCAGTGGAGCATTATTTTTACCTTGAGAAATGGACAGAAGAGATTAACGTACTGCATGTTACTAATCCATCCACCTGAACACATGGTTGTGCTCTCCCTGCTCTTCAGGATCAGAGGCTTCAAAAGCTGAAAATCGGATTATTTCATCAGTTGGCAGAGTTGCACTCACAGAACACCTAGAACTGATCATTCTCTTACCGAGTTTATAGAAGCGACACCAAGAATGGATGAACGATTGCTCATTCACAGCTCATCAAATTTGCCCGGTTCATTGTTGGAACAACTGGGTATTGCCAGCGAATTCCTAAGTGAAGTTGTTATTAACCAGCGCCAGAGTGATACCTTCATTAAACATAGTGATTCTGTGAATATGTTATCATGGAACGACCACTAATGAGAAGTCGGGGTTTTCGTTTGTTATCAGGCGAACCGTACACATGTTTGCAGATTTTTCACTAGTGTAGGGAGTTGACTACTCTTTGTCGAAGTGGTGCACCAGGAACGAATTTTGCTCATATTACAGTGTGTTAGTATCACACAGCACAACAACACACAACATAATTGGTAGTGAACGACTTAAAAGGGGTTTATTATACTACTCACACCAGCTCTATTCAGTAGTGGGGTGGGTGCTTAGATTTTAACACGGAAGTATCTGCGGGAAAAATACAAGAAGAATCATCAGAGTGCAGCGTGGTATGAATTGGTTCTTGGTATCTAAGTGAACTGAGCATTGGCTGTCGTGGCAACTGTGATGTTCAGGGACCAGGGTCGTAAGCAGATGAGTGTACTTGTTTGTAGTGATGTTGAGGTGTATAACCCATATATTGGTCTTCTGAATAAATAACCATTGCGCCGTCCGAATTGTTGGGTCACAAGAATTCTTGCCGTGACCGGGATTGGGGGATGAAGATCCCATGGCCACAGCCATTTGAGGATGGAGACGTCCCGAGTTTCCTGGGGGACGCCGAGGACGTGGCGGAGGTCTTCTAACGTGTTGGTAGTGCATTGAGAACCGTTCCTACTCATACAGCTCAGTTGGATGAAGCATTGAATGAAGCGTAGTCAATAGGTTTTAAACTGTTCCTACACACCCACAGCAACGATGTCCTTGATTAAATAAAGATGGTAAACTTGACCACCTAACCCCTGATTAGAGTATACCGGCAAGCTGAATTTAATGTGAAAGCCATCCGAGAGAAATACTGCAAGCAGCCCAACAACTCACCCAGACACCGCTGAGTGCCATTGGAAACTTTTGTTCTTAGGTCTGTCTTGTGGCCCCGAAATCATAGGGTGCATCGCTCGTCAGAGCCGATGCGTTTGTGCTTATGTACGCTAGCATGTGATAGACTTACATAAAGGTTACCAAAATATCTGTCATTTTGTAGCGCGAACTGTAGTCAATAGTCAGTAGTTCAAACAAGACTGGCTAAACAGATGACTTGATTACCAAACTCATGAAAGCGGTTCAGTAATCAAGAGTTGAGAAAAGCCTTAGTTCTATTGGAACATAACAGTAAGAAGACAGATAGTGGTAGGTGATAGCATTAAGTATTGTCTACCCGGTAACAAATAACAGTAGCCAGTACTTTGCATGTAACATTGGTGGGGTGGGAGTGAAGAACTGAAGCGGCAAGTGGGATGGAGGACACACCACAAAACTATTAGTTCCATGGGGGTTGAAGTTTTGCATACAAATTAACATTGTTGGTTCGCCTCATAAATTGGAACACAGCAGTAATAAAGTGGACCTTGTGGGTGCTTACATTTTATATTGCCCCTTCACTATCAAATTACAATAACCAAGACTGTACACATAATTCTGGTGTCATTTAAAGAGGGCACGCTTGCTGAATAATCAGCACGTCACCTCATCATTTTTAAAGCAACTTTGAATGCGGCCAGAACACAAACACTTCATTTGTTGGTGCCTTGCTCTACACTCTAGTTCTGAAGAGTACGGCGTCAGGCCATAACTCGTCCATGGTTTTGGGTTTCCATACTTGTTTACACGAATCGGAGAGCTTCATCTGAGCGTTGGTCAAGGCAAGTGAGAGGAGCTAGTCACTAACACAAATATAGGCAATTTGGCTAACAGAAACCACCAGGGCATCATCAAACAGTCATCCAGTGTTATTTATACAGTTCCGGCTAAGCGTCGTTCGTCGGTGAGTGTTGATCACTGTCAAAGCTACCGTTATCCGTTTACATTTTCTGGATTCGTCTGATTTGGTAGGGCGATCGGAAATTGGTTGCACAAACCACTCTCCAATTTGCTTTCTGTGATGATTTATCGGGGCCATCGATACACAGACAGTAAAAGTCCATTTGGTTTTAAAATGGAAGGTAACGCGAACGTCATCCACAGTTGATCGCAGCTGCCGCATTCCTACATACATTTGTCACTGATATGAATACTAATCAACACTCATTCACGTATACGATACCTGTTACATAACACCTTATAAGTGTAAAAACCTGTAGGGGTGCTAAGGAAGGATTGTGTTTTGTACATTTCTTGTCATAAATGATTAAACATCTCCAGAGCGGACTTCAGAAATGTGGTTTGGTCGACAAGCTCCTTCAGGGTCATTTATCATCAAGCCAAATGCATAATTTTGATGTTAAACAGTATTGTCAGGGAGAAGCGAGCAAAAAATAACAAGTCCAAATTACGCCTACCACTTGTATAGATAAAAATGAGGAAAAACCCTCGCCACAACTAGGCCACACTTATGACACAAATGAAACCGTGGCACCTTGATCGTTCATGATGTGATTAGTGGATCATGGCAAACGCAAGTCTTGAACCGAGCGCTTCTGTAGGCAAAACGGTGGATTATTCAATCGAATCCAGGCTGCTTCAGCTGTGGCCAAAATTTGGCATCTCACGGCTTTCGATTGACTGCACTGGACTCGGATTTACTATGATAAATTCCTATTAAACTGAAAGTACCATGGGTGGTTTGGTAGACCTCTAGACTATCACCCTGGTTGACAAAATAGAGATCAAATGGAGATCAAATCTGTGAGTCACAGATGACTCAAGTTCTGTCTGATTAACATGCCTTTGTCCAAGTGTGGATGATGCCTAACTGATGTCGAACAACTCCTGGACTACTTGTCAATAGTCTGTTTTGTAATGAAAGTCTATAGAAGACAATTTTGCATTACGTGATAGTGGACCCGATTGTGAAAAACCTGGATATCGACTGAATCTAAACCAGCAAGAGAAACAGAATGCCCCAATTAACAAGCATTTTGTCGGCGCTCATAAATTTCTCTTTCGAAATCCGTTAATTACTCATCGCATTGTATCATACCAAATCCACCAAATTACCTAGGAGGGAAACCAATTTGGCAGAATTTATGAAGCATTTGGTGCTGAAATCGAGCTCTGCAACTATCAAACACTACCGTAGTGTTTATGATAGTTAATGCAGCAGTTGTGTTAAATTAAAATGAGGGAAGGGCTGACGTCTAAGACAGACTTTGAAACTTAGCTGTTAGAGCGTTGCTGTGTTACGGCATGCTGCATCTGTCGTCCACCCGATTTTGGATGATACCCAGGTTTATCACCATTCAACTTCCTCCAGATTTTCAAATCTACCACACCTCCTATCAGCACTATTTGTTTTTATGAGTACTTGAAAATTCCGGGTCGTATAAGTTTAATAACAAATATAACAGTATGTGGTTATTGCATTAGAATGCATTTTTGACCCAACTCATCAAAATGGGGATTTGTACTCCAGTTTTACCCTTGCCAGAGCTCAGCAGAAGCTCAGATCCCATCACGTTTTAAACATGTGTACACGTGCTTGTCAGGCGACCGAGTTAACCACTGTGACACACACCTGACGCGATCGAATTAACACATTTTCATGTGCAGCCACAATCCAGTTGTGTTTATGCTGTCCAATAATCACCAAAATACACGTATGCTGTTAACTTCAGTCTGTAATCCTGCTATTAAAATCTACCACCATCTGTAGATAACCGGTCAGATGATGTCTTTAATCACTGACACGTCTGTAAGAATGAATGGCAGAAATGTTGAGCATAAACATTCAGCGTTTTTTAAATTAAAACTAACGACACCAAACATCGGAAAATCACATTCTGCTTGTGCGACTGAGAGCCAGAATTCAATGCTATTCCTAGTGAATGATGACTGAAGTATACAACATGCATTCCGATACACTAATCACACAGTAAGAATGTGAAACATGGCGTTGTTCATTATGACGCAATTTGATTAGTTTATCGATGGGGTGCAATGATTCCGAATTGGAGATAAACTAAGTCTGCCGGGGTTTCTCGTATAACCACTTCTTTTGAAGAAGGTGTGGTCACTTCAGAGCACTTACCGTAGTGGACGACAGAGTCGGAAGTACAAGTATTTCAACACTCGATGGAGTACCTCAACGCGGCGGGAAGATATGTTCAAAAGCCGAAGAGGATCAGATCGTGCAAAACACGGGCAACCGGATGAGTCTTTGTTCATCGGAATCGGACCAAGTGGTGAGATCTGGCTGGTAAATGTGACGGATGACCAGATCGGAGGCGCGATGATTTCGGCACGCGGTGGAACATCTCGACAAGGCCATTTGATGTGTCCAAAACTCATAGTGAATGCATTCCGGACAGCATGCACGACCGGACGAGCCATCGCCCGACGAAATCAGACCAACAGACGAGGAATGGCAAGCGATAAACCCTATACAGAAGACGTCGACCAGAAACACAAACCAGGAGGAAGTACGCACGACCTGTGAGTGGGAGCCGGCGATGCGTTGTAGATCGGAATTCCGGATCATAGATAATAGCGCTCAAGTACTGTGCGAACGAGCGAGTTGGACTATACAGATCGTGCTTCACTGAGCGACTTTATGTAATATTACGTCCTCACCCATAATAACTCATCGAAATTTTCATTGTTTATGCTCATCCTAAAAACGAGGCAAATGACGTTTCATATTAACTCACTTCACATCTAGCCATTCACGAAAAAAGCAACGTGCTAGTGGATTAAAAATTGGCAAATGAACACCACTTGAAATTATCTGATCACTCTCCTCACACCCTTATTTTGTAAGAACGCGGACTACGGCAAACTGTAATCGGACGGAAAATTTACCGGACAATTTTATCATTTAGAAAATTCACACTGAGCCTTGTAACATGACGTGCGGTAAGCGCATGTTTACGTGCGATTGTCACCCAGAGGACATACATTAGCCGAATCACCAACTCCTCGGCCTACTAGTTCGTTTAAGGGAAAATCTAATGCAACCAGACCAATTAGTTCATTCACTAACTCATCGCTGACCACTCTAAATTTGACAGATAAAGTGTCGATCTACAACTCACCCATGGTGATTTAATCGTTCGTTTGCAATTTTTCAGCGAACTACATAGGTCACACGACTTCACATTTGTCTAGAAGAGTCAGAGGGCATCATCCAGCGTGACGCACGACGGGTGATTGAAAATCAATCACGAGTGCCATTGTGGATCACGTGGCTGAAAACGACAATCAAGTCAACACAGGTCGATCGTTCACCATTATCTACAGGGTCTCACCGAATCCGTCAAAACCCGTTGACCAGCGAATGTTGACTGCCGCTTAGGCCATTGACATTCGGCTGCATAGCCCAACCTCGTGTGGACAGAAATACTTTGTTCAATCGCCGTGACTGCCAGGGCCTTTAGCTGACTCATCTGATCAATACTTAGGGAATGAACAACCAGCTGACGTTCACAAACACCAAAGTGAGATAGCGTGAAATTTGACTAACATCAAGCTTCGCAGTTGGCCGTTTGAAATTTTATTTCCTTCTATCTCTGTAACAACCTGATGAGCTTTCATTAAAAACATATTTGCTAAATTTTGTGTTATAAAGTCCGGCAGAAGAGTTCCTAAGCCTATCACTTGAATACGTGTAGTACACAAGCACTGACTACATTTGAGAAGGTTGTATCGAAAGGTATCCAAAGTCGGACACAAGTTTAGTCCAGAGATTCAAATGTTCTTTATGGTTATAATTTTTGTCCAAATTATGTTGGTATGTGCACATTACTTCACATTTAGTATTTGGGCATTTTGTGTCCAATTTTTGCATTGCCACACTCAAGGAATTATTCCATCGTCATACTGATGTAGACGCATTACAGTGTGCCACTTTTATCATACATACTAAAGGTCTGAAGAAATCAATGAGGCCACTTTGTAATGTATAATGAAATTCCAAATAGCACTCAGTAGGTTTAGTGAGTTAAGGGAAGGGATGAAAACTCCTAAACCTGTGGTCATCGGATGCAGTTTACAGGATAGTTAATGTTTCCACTCGAGGCGATCGCGCATTCTGAGGAAGCAATTTTGGCCGAGTGTTCACAGATAACAGTTCGGTTTTGTCTAATATGGGGTCAGTGACGCTGTGGTCAGCAGGGCTGTCTGGTTAACGTGCCGCCAGAGTTCAAGTGTCGGTCACGACGAAAGACAGTCTATCGGCGAACCATGGCAGGGGAGAACCTAGTGTTTCTTTTACAGCTGGGCTGGATGAAACGTGAATGAGAGATCCTCAACCCATCGTGATCGTTGCCAAGTGTAGTTATTTTAGAGACGATTTTGTATTATTTTCCAATACCACTAAAGCCTAGAGTTAATTATGTAGGATCTCTCGGTCAAGTTCTTATTACCACTATTGATTTTCTGCATCGGGAACTTTCTACACGCATAGGAAAGAAAACCAGTGTATTACTGATATCGCCCTGAAAATCTAAAGTGGTCTATCATTCTTCGTAGCTCGATGGATGCCATGTGCACCATCAAAACTAATTTGAAGACGAAGGATTGATGAATATCGGACGATTGATGATAATGACGATTAACTGTAATTTGCTGTTGAAGTGACATTATGTTACTTGCAAGTTCTTCAGAATGTGTTGATAAACAGATTGGGAATAACACAACGTTACGAGCAAGTTGTAATAGTCTACGTTTCAACCACCTCGGGTGGCTCTCCTCAGGATTGTTGTCAGAGTGTGCTTTCTCTTTGGGTAGTGCTGCTGTCTCTCATCTCTAAAAAAGTCTGTGAAAAATAGTCTACACAGATTTCAAGATGTTACGGTATGGAGCAGACTGCATTGAAAGTGAGCACGACCATTTTTGTCAAATCACTGACACTGTCACCTTTTAAAACCAGTCGGGAGAGAATCTTTCAGGTGAAGTGCGCGTGCTTTTTCTGTTGAAATTGTTCATCGGTCATCTTTATTGGTATATAGTGAATAAATATTTGTATATCACCATGGTTGTATACCATCAATCGATGAGAATCAAACGGATCTTAATGGCTCGCGGTTTATGTCTGTTTGTAGTGCTATCAACTTCAGTCATGAGAACACAATGTGTCGAAGGATTTGCTTGCTGTCCCGGCATACAGGAAGAAGAACAATGGGTATCCACTATTGCTTCTAACAGTTTCAGTTCATTTGGCTGGATTTTGCTCGAACTAATACTTCTGGGTTTTCGGAATATTGTCCAAGTTTATCCTCATTTACAACTGATCATGACGTTGAAAATTGAAAACATAGATATTGATCAGACTGCATGCGTTTACACATTGGTTTGTCAATCTAGGTTGAATGTTCGGTTTATTGGGGTTTGTTTGTGTCATTTTACATAATGTCTGTTAGTGTGATGTGCAGCGTCGAATTTGTTGCTGTGTTTAGTTTTGTTCCTGGAAAGCTGTTTCCATTTCCTTTTTTATCTCTGTAGGCAATACTGAGTCATTTTGAATTTCGTCATATGACAGCGCGAAGAGGGCGTATTTCCAAGTTTCCGACATATTTATAGTTTTCCTTCAGCTTTTCCTCACTCAGTGGTGTTTGACGTGCTCTTAACCTCATCTAGTTATGTGTTTTGATGAGTCCATCATCCATTGACCGGCAGCTATTCTGAGTGTTCTCGTTTAGTTTGTTCTACGTCAAAAGTTTGAGCTACTGAATCGTTTGAGTGTCCGTTTAATTCGCATCATGTATAGGAGAGTAGTACTCTCGTGGTTTTTCAATAGTATCATATAAATCTTATTTATTTTGACTGCCTTTTCTGCAGTCTCCGAACTTGAAGGATAGTTCTGTTTACCTTACTGTGTGTATTAATTTTAGTTAGATTACCGATTTCATGTCACTTGAGGCATGTAAGTTTACCAGTTTTCTCCACAATGTCGGACATTTCCGTCAATGTCTGCATTATGTGTTTGATAAGACACATAATATATTTCCGTACATTCTACATCTTGCAATACAACGATTCTTGTCTCATCAATGTAGTGTACACGATTTATCGCATCTAAGGTCGGTAGTTGTGCAAAAGACCGATGAACTGTAACAGACAGGGGTGACTTTACGACAGAGTTGTAAACTGCCCAATGTTAATAATATGGGGTTTAACTAGGCTGTAGGTTACCTGTTCAGTCAATCGGATGTGGTCAAGGATGGGCAGGACGCGGATACCCAACGAAGCAGAAGGAAAACTTGAGTTGCATCCACTCTCATCAGTCGCCAACGTGAGACATGCGGGTTCATAGATTTAGGATAATTGCGTCATCAGTTATTGAAACATTTGGGAACGGGTTCTGTTGCTTGTCTAGACACTTATCTATTCATTCTGCCTATGTAAAACATCTCTCAAACTGAAAGAGAACTGATACACAATTTGAGGATGAGGATAGACAGACGAATTGCACACCAAACCATAAGAAACTACTCTCTTGGTGGGCTGAACCAAGTGTAATTGCACAGCTGCATACGCACAATATAAAGCAGGTTTCAATTTTTGCTTATCACCAGTCAACATTTGAATTTGAAGGATAGAATTGCATCTTTCTTCTGCGCCGTATACAGCTTGCTGGAGAGGTGTACGCCACACATGTGTATCCTGTCATTAGGTCTTTTTTTTAAATTGAACCGGCGGGCAATAGCCGCCAATGTAAGGAAGGATGATACTTGGGTTAAACACATCAGTTGCTTCCCTACAGTCTTAAATCTCTTGAACAAGGTCGATGTGGAGGTGCGCACGAAGTTGAGGGATGCATTTGTCCAAGTGTAACCGGGGATCATATGCACACAGCCGAATGGCGATTCACGGTGTGCCACTTACCCTTATCGACAACCGCCAGCTAACAACTGATATTCTTTTGGTATTGATATGTTCGCCGAGCTTGGCAATTAGGTTGCAAACGTTTCATCACCAAGCCAGGTGACATCATCAGTGCGTGATGTCACTTCGCTTGGTGATGAAACGTTTGCAACCTAAATGCGAAGCTCGGCGAACATATCAATACCAAAACAATCAACCCGAGCTACAAACAACACCACCACTATTCCCAACTGATATTCTCCATTCTCTCTTCCACAGACAAATTTGGAGTATAGAAGCCAAGACAAAATATGTGGCTCAGTTGTGTAGCATTATGGTGGACAAAACGTTTATATATTCCGCAAACATTAAAAGAAAAGGAACTATAGCCTTCTGACCGAAAACAAAACGGCAGGATTCTGAATTCGACGATGTGCACGAAAACTAGCAAAAATTTATAGTGTGATGCACTCAGTCGTTCAATGGGACCTGGGGACATGGCTCAGACGGTCACTAAAAAAGACCCCTCAAGATTGGTGCTTTCGGACGTGAGTAGTCAAGACTATGTTTGTGGGGATAATGTTGCAGACTGGTACAGACCAAGGAAGACTGGATCAGTTTTATATCATAGGAACACTGACGCAGCAGACCACCACAAAACGTACATATTAGTCGTGTAGTGTATTCACCAGATCGTGAGCTACATTCGCGGTTCATAACCAAACTGTTATTTGGCACAGTCTATATATATGCAGATATTAATATACTAAAGTGAACCAGCTCCCAATAGTTTTGCTCAGTTTTACTGCTCATTTCTGGTCGTTAGACTTATCGACTCACTTTCGCCCAATCTTAAATATACAGTAGCTTCAATCTGAGTACCGTTCGCCACAGTGTATTCCAGCTGGAAACCACAGGATTTTTAGATGGGAAAATGTCGTACACTTTAGAGGGACTAAATGAATAGGCCTGTATGGGGCAGAATCAACCGTGGAAGAAGAAAGAAAATTCTGGAAGGTCAATTGCTTAACTCACTTTGAAAACTTTAAAGGTGATAAGTTTAATTTCAAATGTATCTAACGGTCGGTAATTACAGAAAACTAATTCTCGTAACCAAAATGTAGTCGGCATGACCGACGTTAAAATGCGATCAAACGGAGCCCCACTGCTGGGAGACAAGCACGTAATCCGTCGCATCCTGTTTTATTTTCGGTCAATATGCTATTTGTTTCAGCAGATCGTATGTTCTGATGCATCCGGTGTATGCTATTTCATGATAATGTGCAGCCACTTTCCTACTGCGTTGTCTCGGGATGACCACCATATGAGAGCAGCCAACACCACGTTACCAGGTTAATACGCCGGCACTGTTCAAACCAGCTCTTCTCCACTGGGGAATGATTATTGTCAGCCCTACAATCTTAGAATTTATTGGGATACTCACGTATTATATTCCTGCAAACACAATGCCTATCGGGCTAAGTTGCTTCTCGGGTCCCTCGCAGTTCTACTCCACCCCAGAGGTTTATGATCCGTCTCCATGTGGAACGGCCTTCAGTTGTTCAATTCGCAGACGGTTGGGGGTTCTTATCCGAAGCCAGCGATCTAGTGGATCGATTCGCTTGGAAACGGGGAGCATGATTAGTCCGAGTGCACAGTAGATAAGACCATAATGTCTGATTCTGTGTGCTGCCGTGCGCAATGTACGTAGTTGAAGCTACACCAGGTTCCCGGATGTTATCGGATGTTTCTCGGCCGTATCGGATAATGTGTCGGCGGTCACGGTTAAACATTAGACCACCGGAGTGCTGTTTGTTTGAGGGTAAGTATTCCGATCTCATTCTTCAATGTACGGAGGACATCAGTGCTCCAACCATAAAAATAGCTCTGGTGTGTACTCATATGGTAGAGCCTCACTACCTAATCAGTCCTCTCCGACCACCAGTCCAAAATACAACTTTGTGAGCGCAACTATTTGTCGGCTGACTGCTCCACATTGGCCCGTCTGACAGGGTAGAACCCAAGTCTTAGTCAGCATTTCCCTCCGGATCGATGGAGTGCACAAGCCTGAACACTAGATCAAAGCAGTAGAATAGGTCAGGTAATTGACAGATGAGTACCGATTCCGGTGCATTCCAAAACAATACTGCAAGAATATGTATTAGCCATACGGTCTCAAGTAAAGCAGTGTTGATAGTCAAGATTTGTCCTCGGTAAGATACTCGAGCCAAGAGAACACAGGCAACCGAAATACCCACAGTCAATTTCCGGGTTTGCCCCACTAGTGCACCTGCTCACGTTCGCCGAGTCAATGCATTAAAACACAAGAAGTTCCTTCCAAATTACCCAGCGGTGCAGACTGTGCATATCGTATGCCTGCTCTGCAAGCAGGGTGAGAGTTTACGGATAATTGCTCTGAACCTTCATTACTTCGTCTGGTGTTTTAAACCAATGTTCAACCTCCCGTTTCTCGTCCAATGTTTCAATGGACACTATTCTGTAGGGTGCGCTACACGAATCCGGTGAGCTTGATGTTGAATTTAGAGTGTGTGGATGAAACTGCCTGGCTTGGCCTTCCTGCTGAAGACACGCAGACCATGCTGAACTAGGTGGGTGGTCGGTCTGGTTTGTATGGAATAAGTTTCGCAGCTTCAAATCCTAGAGTGCTTTTTCAAGACTGAGACATTCCTACTCCCACCTTTATTGCAGACAATTTGTTTGCGATGTCGAACAGATTTTCGGTTTTCGTTGTGTATGTTTGTGTAGGTTGTGTTTTGCTCTGTGTTTCGGAGACGTAGTCTGTTCGCAATGAGAATTTCAACAGACTTGCTATGTCTCAGCATCGTTGTCTCGGCCAATTAACCCATACCAAGTCAACTGGTCGCGTGAGCAATGCGGCCGTTAGCATGTGCGTACTCCTGAACGCCCTGCATGCGTGATCAACTGGCCAACTAACCGCATTACGCAGCCCACTTTGGTTGGGTCACATACTCCGCATGCCATCTGAGAAACTGCCGTACCGGGCCTCATATCTTGATGTTACCAGCAGTTGGGCAAAGCCGTGTTGTGGTCAAACAGCACTGTGGTCATAAAATATGAAGACCCTGACTGTTCCACTGAGTAAAGTGTAAAAGTGTCGCTCGCCTAGCTATAATCCTCGTGATCCCTCAAATTACTTGCTAGAAACGCTACCCGAGATGACAATGCCACAGCATCTTCTGGTCAAGCTCAAGGCCGTTGTGATCACGATGATGATGACTATGATGGAAAGGGTAATGATGATCATGATGACAATCGGAATTTCTACCTCTCGGACAGGAGTGTGGTATCAATATTGCATCTAGGAGTAAGGAAAGTACAGGACTGTGAACCGTGAACTACACGAACTGTTGTCGCAGCCGTTTTGCTAATAGCTAGGGTTGGAACATTTTCAATAAGCTGCTGGTGGGATATTTCAGATCATCGCTTCGGTCGGTCCACGAATCACTATCGCACTGGGTTGGATACGAATAATAATAGAATCATGAAGCTACGTGTTTTTATATAAGTCTTTGTCAGTTTTATATCGATTAGTCGATTAGTTGTGCGAAAAACTGAAATGTGATAGATCAGACAGGTCGTGCTCCATTTACCAAGATAGTCTCGAAGTTAAAATTTCTGCTGTGCTGGTTGTCTTTTATGTTTTCTGCAGTGATATCTCCTTTTGTATCAAATCGTTCTTCTTTTGTGTTGACTGCAAGCAGTTACTATGGTAACGGTCGGAATACCTTTTTCCCGGTCATTGTTTAGCGTCCAGTAGCACATCGGACACCAAACAGCTTCGGCAAAATGATCGCCATATCAACAATTCATCCGTCTTGTTTTAAGATGTTATCGATGTCGGAATTCATTTCAAACTCTGCTATATCTTAAGGCTCCTGTAAATTGTTGGCAAAACAGTCCTAGCTTTCATTTTTCTGATTTGGTGTTTGAGAAACAGCTGTTTCACCGTCTAGTTTTGATAACAGGCACACTGTTGTTGATACAAATGCAATATTCAAACATTTTATAGTGTGTTACAACGACTGTAAAGTATGGTGCTTATAGCAATTTTACCGCGCAGAAGCAAGTCCGAGGAGAGACCAGGACAGACGAATTTTCTTCCTAATTGTGCCGGACAATGACATTATGAAGTGATGGTCACTTGCTCGTAAAAGTCTTTCATATGCTTCAGATTATGGAGGTATATTATACAATTGATTCACCGAGTTGTCACCGTTCTTCTTAAGCGTGATATCATGGTTGCCTGGCTTGCCTGACACGTCGCGCTTCGTCAGCTTGGATGTAGGTGATTCTATAATTGAAGATGAGCACTTCAAACATGTATTTTAACGGCGAGAACGCGTCGGATTTCCTCTAGATGGTTTGGTTGAATTTTTTAACAGAATGAATTGATAGCATCACCTTACAAAACACCTTCAGGACAGCGTCCAGGGCTATAGGTCTACCGGATTTTCTACCCCATAGACATTTGATCGAGCTGTACCGGTTCCATATACTACAAATCTATCGTAGTTTGGTAATCGCTTCTCATTTTCCAAAGACAACCACAACTATTCTGTCTGTGAGAAGTTCAAGATGGCTAGAGAAACAACTTTTCTAATCAGCGACCTCCAAGCTTTCTACATGGAACGAATACATCTGCCTGCATACCACTCTATCCCTGTACACTTCTAAGAGATGGTTGCAGCTGATTTAATGATAAAATGTATATTGTCTTCCTTCAAAGTCAAATTAAGTTATCTGCACGAATCATAAACGAATGCGACAAAACGGTACGGCTGATGCTGTTGAGTGATATGTCCTTTTCCAGAGGTTGTTTACCGATCACCACTATTGCAGAAGATAGTTACTTTAACTTGCACTTGCTCATAGTATACCAAGTCAATTTTGTCACAAAGTCACACTCAGTCTGCAAATGCCGCCGACAGAAATTTCCCCCAAAGTGTCCGTACTCAGTTTCTCACATCTCACGAGTCTTGTCTGTTCACAGTCTGTCATGGAAACAGTGGGAGCTATCCATCACGCCGAATTTGTCGACATTTTTTTGAAAACCCCATAAGGATAATGGACAAACGTGGCAAAAATTGTTTCATTCAATGCGAAAATTAAAAGTATTGCGGAAACTCACTTAGTTGTCTGAGTGTCAAGTAAGCTTGGTCTGAATCAATCGAGGAGATAGCAAATTTACATTCGAAAATATTTGAAAATATGAAGATGTTTCGAGACTGCGACGTATTTCACATTATTCGCACATAGTGCACGACGCTTTTATTCTTGCCGGGATCACGCAGTGTGGTTAGAAAATCTCATGTGCATACACTGATAATTTGACATTTTATTCAGTGCAACAAAACAACAAACATGATCGGAATGGTTCATACTATTTTGGTATTTTCCGGGAAACATACTGAGCAGCAAAACTCGTCGTCTTCTGCTAGTGCAATGGAGCATTATGATTGTTGGGACGGCAAATTACGCTACACCTGAGAAGCTAGCCATTGCAAGACACCCATTGCAAGGCCTATGAAAACAGAATAACGAATCTGAGTACCATTATACACAGCTTTCATGTGTTCATATCTTTGATAGTAGTGCATTCACATTTCCTGTGGTGACACACTACTCATATTGTGTATGCAAACGTTAAATGGTCACTCCTAGCCCCGGTCTTCATGGCATTCATACTTGCCGTCTAGTTTCTACGCACACAAGTCGGAGTATACCAGCCACAAAGAAAACTGCGTGTTATACAGCACTAAGAATTGTGACGCCTATGGAATCTTGACAGTCAGCCATGTGCTGTACCCTCTTTTTCTATCAAATTCGTGAATTACAATGTGTTCTGGCTGTTGAGACCGCTCGAGCAAACTGACGGACTCAGTCATTTTTCAACTTGCTCACAGATGATTTATTCATGTGTGCACAACCACTCAATCCAATCATTTTCCGGATGCAATAGTAAGGAGAATATGTTGTTTTCCCATGTGAACACAATGTACGCTGTACACAAAGGATCTCCTCTAGTGATACACACGGTTGCCTTCAGTGTTATCAGCTGGAACACCGAATTCCTTGTATCAACTTCATCACAGTGGAAAACATAAGTACTTTGTGATCTGTTGACAATTGGCTTAAAGTTCACAGTCGTACTTGAATATAATGCAGTTTGTATGAATCAAACGAAATCTTATAGACAATGATGTTGCAAAATCTACGGAGAGATGTCTAAGCCACTTTCGCGCTCACAATGCGCGCTGCTAAGTTGTGTCCAACAGCCTGGCGAAAGGCCAATAGTTTTTATTACGTAACCGTATTTTGTGTCGGCTACCTTGAGCAACTTGGTGACTTGTTGCCATAAAAGGTTTGGCTAACGGTAGTGAGGGCTTCAAGCAGCAGTTTGATTGGTTTGGGAGTGCTACACATTCAGTTGATTTGACCATTTTGGGACACATACTGAAACTCACCGTACTAGTTGTTTATCCGCTTCGTCTCTGTAAATGTTACTATGACTGCAAACGACTGAAGATTCTGTCCACGTCTGAGGTGGTACGGTGAACAGAATGTTACAATATATCATCTCCACACTTAGAGATGAATGTGTTCCAGAAGCTAAACTACCGTGAGAGTTCAGGCTAACAGAGTTAAGAAGTTGAAAATCAAATTTAAGTGTCCAGCATTCGTATAAATCCAAATGTCGTCAAGACAACGTCCATAGAAATTGCACAATGTGACACTTGCTAATACTGAGCCTAACGGATGAACCGTTTGTTTGTATGTTGGTATATTCCTCAAAATTAACTCTGCTATGTTTTGTGCGCAGTTTTCAAACTAAGTTCATATACCACCCACATATGTCATAATTCTGGTTAGAGGTTAAATCACACAAATTTCACCTGTTTCACCAGATGAAGATGTAAGTCGAAATCAGTCGAATATGTGATCCAGTAACCCATCTGAACATGTTCTACTGTCTTTCACAGTCCAAAGAAACTTTTCAGGCAATGTGGGATTACCTTTTTTGGATGTGATCCAAGATGTCTACTGCGAAGCATGGCAACCCTCTGATAAGATTGGTTTTTCATGTGCACAACTGACTGCAGCCTTGCCTGAGTTTTGCATATTTTTGGTGTGCTCGTCATTCGTGGTGTTTCCACGTCGACTTATTTTAACTGCCGAGGGTTAACTTCAGAGATATTTCCGCACAACAGTACCTCAAGTTGGTTTGCCACTGTGCAATTATTAACCATCTATTTTACGTTCACCTAACACTAGCTTTCTGAAATGTTCATCTTCTTCATATAATTGTCATTGCTCATCGGTACAACACCGAAGCCCTTATCTCGAGTTAAATTAATGAGGTGTTGTCTTTGCGAGGTGCTGTCTCTGTGATCTTGTTTGAGATTGGTATGCTGGCTAATGAGTGCTGCTAAAATTTGGTTAAACATATCCGACAATTTTGTCCCGAATCAACCCGTCTCGTCGGGAGACGTGAGACATAGTTCATTCAATTACTGGAAACCATCTTTAAAATGAACATGAATATTAAACCTATCAGCACTCTGAAGTAGTGGCCTGAATTTCAATTCACATGAGAGAACAGTTAACTGTATCTGTGTGAACTGAAGTGTTCACAGTTTTTTCACGTGCCTCAAACAATTACCTACTGACCGATCGCACGAAGTAGCTGTCTGGGGAACGCTCATTTTGGAGCAAAAGGTTAAACGGGAAACCCCTTATAACGCAACTTTGATACGGCACACTGTTAACAATCGGTTGCAACTTCAATAAGGCAATGTTGAGCCTTAACAAACACGGATATTACTTAAAGGGTCATATCATTGCGTGAACAAGTTAACCTCACTAGGTTGACGTTATTTAACTATTAAGCTGTCACTAAATAAAAACTTGATAGTTGACGATGGAAATAGATCTGATCAAGTACTCTGTTGTAGTTATTACATACCGTGAGATATGAATGTTGGTGTTTTCAGCATTCGCCTTCAGAACAGCCATCGTTCAAACACGTGGCGATGAGAAGGTGACTTCCCATATTGAGCGCCATAAAATAAGTTTTTCTCCTATCAACTGATTTAATAAGGTTGAGCTGTTATAAGAATCACGAATGGTTGTACTCCCCATAGTCAAGTTGAACGAGAAGGTAACGTTTGGTAAAGTATTCAGTGTTCACGAATCGTAGCAACTTTTTAGACTTGATGCTGGTAATTGCTTCAGTCAGTTGAGTGGACGTGCGTTATTTGCCGTCAACTGACTTGAGAGTTTCAAGCTGGTTAACTTACAGATTATCTTTGAAGCGTATTTCCTACTGTCAACTTTATCTGGGAAAGGTTGCTTGTATTCGCCTAACAACAGTTAGTTTCACCTTGTCATCCACTCGGTTTTTATTGATCTTGAATGAAGCAAAAGCCCCAAATCTCAAGCCGTTAGCTAGCTGACAGGAGTGAAGCTTCTCATACTACGTATCCGCCCGATTTCGTAGTCGACAACCCGCTTGTGACAGACGTGACACTTTTGTAATCATAACGCCACACCCGTCAAAAGACTGAACATTGTTAGCATAAACCATTATGAAATGATAGACTGAAAGGTAACAGACTCATTCATTACCCCAGTTTCTCCTCATACTCGGGGTTGTTGTTTGAAAGCTAGAGCCTTTTAAAATAGCGTATACCTAGGAAGACAAGAAGTATTCTCTTCCCGCTGCTTTCCAAGTAAGTTTACACCATTAGATGACAAAAAAAATTAAGTGCTGAATGCATATCTGGAGACGGACATTCTACAAAAGCTGACCAAAATGTGACATCTCATCTCTATTCTTGATAACCCAGTAAGTTTTATCAGTTTTGTCGAGCAACTTGACTGGACACGAAATAGTATCAGTTAGAGGAAGCGTAATAAGAGTATGAAGAGATAATACCCTGTAGTGTTTGCTCTGTCATAGAAATACGATATATGGTGGGCAAGAAACAAATTTTGTACGTCTGAATACGCTCACATAATATGTATTAATTCTGTGACAAAAACTGCTGCTAAAAGGATACCGAATAATTCACGTCCTTCGTGATAGGGTGTCATTCTTCGACGGCCCCGAAGATGCTCACTCAGGAAGAGTAGATGCTTTGTATTCCACACGCTGTTTGAAATAAATTTGGCTGTCTTGCCTAGAGTTTCTTCGTGAATCGTGATCTGGTCAACATGTTCTGTTTCAGGATTCTTCGTAAAATTGCAAGGCATAAAGCTGATTTGATCATTGGATCGCGTCGCGAACGCCTCTGCAACTTGGAGTTTTGCCAAGTACTTCAGCACCATTCTGACACCTTACCAAGAGATAATGATGAGCCATATTGACGATTCCTTTGATTTCGTAGACATTTTACATTCTGTCTCACTCGAGAAGGATGAATTGTTTGCCAGCTTTGATGTCACTCTCTTGTACATTGGTGTTACGACAGGTGAAAGGTTAACATCCTGTTTTCTGTCTTAAACAATGGCGACAGTATGGGAAACAAAACAATGAACTACTTTCAAAGTAATTATTGGCGTTGAGTTACGTCTGACCACAGGATGTATTATGCTTAAAGATGTTTTTTATCACCAAACGATGGCATGGTAACAGGTTCGCTCGTCTCATTGTCACATCAGAAAACATGGGCACTGTCCAATTTTACCAACCCATCACAGATAGCACATGTATGTTGATAAATTCTAGGCACAAACAAACTGTTCTCCATTTTCTGAACAAACGATGCGACAGCATGAAATTCGTAATGGAATTACAAAATGAGCACGGAACAACAAACTTTCCGAATTGTTAGTTGACCTTAAGCGAACGAGCAATGCTGGACGTTTGCATCCATCCCAGACCAACAGGTTCCGATCGATGTGTGAATTTTGGCTCTGCACATCCAGGTTGCATCAACTGAGCGATCGCCTCGTCACTAACCAAGCAAGCGGAAGAGATCAGCTCAAATAATGCCAGTCAAGAACAAGAGGTTCTGTTTGGCAGCAGTGTTAGACAATAACAGCTCGCCATTCACTAACGAGCAAATTGTCACACCTGTGATAAGATAAGACAGCAAGGATACGGAAAACTTGAGGCTTTCCGTTGTAGCACTTTATCGAACCAGTACGTTTGAGACAATTAGGAAATTCCTAATGAACTACCAATCAGATGCATTCCTCTGTCTTGACGACAATTTACAGTGTCAACTGATGAGGGTGAAAGTCTCGATTCAGTTACATGTTCGAGCTAACCGTTTTTAGGATAATCCACACACAATACCTGGTTGAATACATTGACCAGGTATTCATAATGATGAAAATTAGAATAGAGGAAATCAGAAGATACACGTCAAGAGACGCACCACACTCTTGGAAACTGGGACGTCAGCCGGTCACTCCGTTGCGTGCTCTAGGTGAGAATCACGAAGTCAACAACAACAAGCTCCTTGTCCAAAAACGATGTTTCAAGTCTTATGACAGGCAGCTTCAGGCAGAAATCAAAGTGACCAACATACACACTGACTATGTCAACTGAGGTGATGGTGCCATATTCTCATCCATCTGGGAAGGATTAACCACACGCTTGAGACGATAAAGCTATAGAGAATGAAGCCGTTGAAAATTACAAGGGTGATATCGAGCAGACCCTGTAACTGAAGTTCCAAGAGTGACTCCAATGCGGTTGGCACAATCCCGTTCGGATCTACTTACCACAGTGATCGAGGCGAAAAGACGCTTGCGGATAACACTGACCGCAAATGGTCTGCGCTACACCTTTCGTAGTTCCAGTTACACACACGAAATGGTCGGTGTAGACCCAAAGGAATAAGATCAGAAAACATGTGAGTCGAGGCATTTTCCACGTGGGCAGCCAATGCTGGTCAGCCAGTGAGTAGGTTGGTATGAAATGGAATCCGTTATCTCTCGGAACGAAAAGACAGAATGACTCCAGTGGTGAAATCTGGCCAGGTAGGAAACAAGATCTTGAAAATTGGAAACAGAAGGTAGGCAAATACGAGAGTACATCTCAGGGCCACATATGTGGGATGAAGAAGAGAAGCAGAAATTCAAATTTAGACCGAAAAACAGGCGGACGGTTTATGTCTGACACACTAACTGAACTGAAGAAGAGAAGCGACAGAAGGCCACCATGACGTATGTCTGCGAAGGGTAGAGCGATAGTCGTTGAGTGATAGGGGCGTAGAGATAGTTAGGACGGAAGTAGCTCACGTGCGTCCAATGAATTCTTCGTCCTTTCTCTGACAGCCTAGTCTGAGTACGTCGATGCTCCAACCAGCCGAGAGGCACGTATACAAACAGAGAGAGAGGACAGTGTCTGGTCTCAATGACTAGCTTATAAGCAACCGATTTCATATGCACACAACAGCCGCACGATTGAATTATTTCGGTACTCACCGCGTCTCACTCGCGTGATCATCTGCTAGAATAATTGCGTTGCCGACGTTTGACCGAGTTAATGGAAAAGTCGGAAACAAACTATATTACCTATTCGAAGGAAGTTGAATCAATGACCTCTCGAGCGATCCCAACATCGTTCACGCCAATGAATTCTTTGAACCATTCTCACTGTTATTACTGAAAAGTGGTCGTGTTCCTCATAGACAAACGAGTTGTGCTCGCAAATAATGATTTATATTGACTACGTCGGCTTGAGTCTCGTTCAGTTCAAACTCAAAATCGACGAGTGTTCGTAATCAGCGTTTGGTTCACTGTAGACGGAATACATTTAGGACCGGATTTCAAGAATTACGCCACGGCTGATTGTGATCGGACTAGGATAATCTAAAACGGCCTGTGTAACATTGATAGAAGCAGTTTGACTGGAAACCAAACTGTGGTGCTGGAAATAATGAATTCGACTATCCCTAGAAATCGCACTCGAATTAGAACGTCCGACGCAGGTGATGAAGAGATGTTTTCTGACTGGTTGCAGTGAGCGGTTGTTGTCCACGGGGCTGGACTATGGATTCATATGTTTACGTCTGTAGTGAAATAAGTCCGACTCTGTCAGTGGCTGATGGCAACCACACACGCAACGTCACAAGATGCAGTCTGATTAGACTGATACAGAATACGGAATAAAGAACTTGGCGAATGACGACAAATATAGTATTGTAATTGTCCGTCCAATTGTAGTGTTGTATATTGAAGCGAAGTTGGGTTGGTCCGCTCTTTGACTGTCCGTAATCACTGAGTAGAATAGGTTTTCACCACGTAAAGAGCCCACGCTCAACACATTCCCGAACCATAACGGTTCCAACGATTTGGAATCTCAAGTTGTCGGAAGATGTTCATTACATATTGCTCATTCGTCTTCGAATATCTGCAGACCGTCCATCAGAACGAACTGTGTCAGTCTCTTTTTTGTCAATGTGTAACTGAATTTGTCGTGAGCACTCGTGACATGTGTGTGATCAATATGTCGGCAGAGTGTTTCACGGGATTACGGAAGGAAACACTTGTGTTGGACTGAAGTTCTGTCCCTGTGCACAATCAGAATCTTACAAATGTCAGAGCACATTTCCAATGTCTGTATGATCCGCTGAATCTGTTTGGACCGTGTTGATTGGAAACGTTATAGCGATTTCACAAGGATCAAATTTTCCAGATCAACCAGTGGTATCCGCTGGCAAGAGAACAACTACATAAAGCCATCTGGATTTTGTGTGGTGGTGGGGCAACGTGACAGGGCATCAGCATTGGTGTTTCCCAGTGATGCTGATCAGGCTTGAGAAGTGAGTGGAATAGTGTCAAGTAACGACAGTTTGGAAATGCACAGTCCTGGTTACTAGCCAAAACACAGTGGTATACGGGACGTGACAAATAAGCCCACGTTTGATTTCACTCCGCCCAAATGATCATGAGTGCTCAGGTTGTGAGTCTTACCTATGTTGCACCAGAGCGACGTGCCAGTGTTACCGTCTCAATAAATTGTCAGGTCACTATATCATATTGTTACCCGTCAGTGTCAAAGGACCGATGTTTTCGAAATTTGCGTAGTGTGCTGGGTGACGTGGGTTCGAAGTTGTTGATGCTGTCTCCGAACTCAGTGAGCAAACGAGGAAATGACACCATTTGATATGTGGCCATTATTCACACACTTCCTGGTCAGTAGAATGTTCTCCGTTAATTACGACTTCGCTGTTGAACATCAGTTCACATTACTGATTTCTCTAACTGATCCGTGTAGCTTACTGTATATATGCATCTCATAGTTGTTATTGTTAGCGACGCGAACCGTCAACTGATCGAAGTGGTTACAACCGGTTATTTCTTTGGGTCATGTGCTACATCCACCTCCTCTACAATTGGCACGTTGGTGATGGTGTTTTCACAAATGATGCAGTACCTCAATTGTATAAGCTTCATGTGAGTTCGAATTGGTTATCGGGAAAGTGTGAACTACCGATAGCGAAAATCGAGCGATACGTACTGTTCTGTTGGGGCATGACGGACGTCACAGCAGGCCGGTTGCTGAGGCAAACCATCTACCTATGTAGCTTGTCCAGAGTTTACACATCAAAAGTTTTCCTTCTTGGTGAAAGAGGTCCTGTTTTCAGAATTCTATTTGATATACGAGCCTAATTGTCATGCTGAATGAAATGACCATCCAACTGGAGAGCTCTTCCTGAACAGATGCCGTTATGAGACATGGGAAATGAACATCTAATAGCAGACTTGAAATTCAGACTGATAAATCAAGTGGTAACTAAACTGTCGTCGCTAATTCTGGAGATCATTTTAATTCTTCTGTCTACCACAAGCGGAGCACGTGTGTACAATCACAATTATGGTCATCAATCAATTAGGAGAACCCAAGTGAATAGTGTGAGCTTGCCAGTGAATCGGTGATGATCGATCATTAAGAGCTAATGCGGTCACATTTAAGCAAATTGATTGAGAATCATTTGCACTTCGTTATGTTTGTGGCCACGTGGGCCATATCAGAATACTACTCTTTACTTCGTATACTTTCAACCATATTCCATTTTTCTGCTGACGGTATATCTATAGCAAGTCAATAATCTAGGACTTCCGATGCATATAATACACCTAGCGTTTTTTAGACCAATGCTGATTTCTCCACACCGTTGAACTTGATTCTTTTTATTAGACTGAAACTTATCTGTAAGGAAAATCTCACACTTTCATGATCTATTAATGGGGAATGATTTTCCAGCTCGCTTACTTTCCAATCAACCTCAGTTGGTTGTGACACACGTACCTTATTCACACGTTGCCGGCACCATTTGTGTGGATTTACACCGGATGCAAGCAGTGAGACCGGACACGCCAACAGTACTACATACAGGATCTGCAGTGATATATGAAGGTTGACAGTCTTTGATAACATCAGCTGCGACTGACCAAACCGAACACAAATGCGGATAATGCTCTATGCATGGATGCATGCTTGCCGGTATGTTGATGACGGGTATGGAATTGTTGGAACCAGTAAACTTTTCTAAGCTAGAAGAAACTGTGGTTGTTTACATACATCTGACTGTGTGATAAACGGTGATGAAGAAACATGAAAACAAGTGTGAAACAATATATCTAAAGACATTCATCTCAAAAGTGGGGGATAGCATCGATGTAAAACGCCTGGTAAGACGGACTGAAACCAGTCATTCTACCAGAAGCTCACACTGTTGTGTGGTGAATAACCAGCACTGGCTTTGGATATAGAAACACACCCTGAGTTTAATACGAATGTCCAGGTAGATTGAAGACTTTGAATATCTTCGTCTTATAAATGTGAAACAATTGGTTCCCTCGAGCAGTTTGAACAAAGCAGATAGAACATGAAAACTGGTAGATGCAAGCATTTCGTATTGACTCATCAGTACCAAACTTACAATAACACGGGTGGGCTTTTTTTAAAACAATCGATTTGAGGGGTGGAAAATCAATAAGCGAGAGAGGATAAGACATTAAGT
>QNGE01000646.1:205549-243573 GCA_008508345.1 Paragonimus westermani
CGGTCATGCTACCGATCCATCTTGTGCATTCAAAATCCTGTTGCGACATTCCAACCCGAGATTATTACGGTTCGCTGAAGCAGTTGCAATTAATCGACTCAAACCAGCTCTCTGTGTTCAGAAACAACTGTTCGTGAACCTGACCCTTCCCTGGACTTAATGTCTTATCCTCTCTCGCTTATTGATTTTCCACCCCTCAAATCGATTGTTTTAAAAAAAGCCCACCCGTGTTATTGTAAGTTTGGTACTGATGAGTCAATACGAAATGCTTGCATCTACCAGTTTTCATGTTCTATCTGCTTTGTTCAAACTCTGAATATCGTCATGAGGGCAGGCTGCAAGTTTTCAATTACAGTTGTTTTTTGCTGTAAGCATTACATTACATGTACAATTGACCTTCCAGGTGGTTCCTGTCCTACCAATAGAAACTGGTTCATTGTGTTCCAGGAAACCGTAGCAGATTGAACAAACAACCTATGAGGTAGTGATTTGGACTAAGTACAAGAATGTGAATCAGATGCAGAAGCTGGTCTAGCATTCTACAAGTCAGAATAATTGGACTCCCACTTACCGCCAGTAAATATTGGCACTACTCACTTCATTGTTATTGCCAGTATGGTTTATTCAAATATTGCTTCACAAATCATATTAACTGTTTTTGTTTATCGGACTGATGGATGCACTTAACATCTGTGGCACAGATATCGCGTATCATCTATTCACAGATTCTCCTTGTCACGCAAGCGAACTATCCGATCTAGCTGCATTAGTCTACAATCTAACCGAGTCCATGACTAACCTAGCTTCTGTTACAGTGAATAGCACAAAGAAAGACCGCTTATACCTACAGGAATCTCTTGGCTCAATCAATCTCGATTATGGCGTGTAGGGTAGTCGTTCTGTGAACCGCTGAGTTTTCACGTTTTTCCCCAATATGCCTGATGTACGTCTGTTAATGTCAGTTGTAATGGAGTGCTATGAAATGCACCTCTCTTTCATTTGTAGCCTCTTGGAAAACTCAATAATGTTGTTCCAAAATCTTTCGATTTATAAAACAAATTTAATCACGCTCCAGAGGAGAGAAAAGAAACCGGGAGCCAGAATGACGGTCAGCAATACGCAAGCAATGATTTCCGTCAGTGAGCAGCTGGATAGAAGTTAGTTTGAGTACCAGCCTGTCACAACAGTGGACAACGTTCTGGTGCTCTCCCGGATACAAAACTTATATTTATGTTATTCATCTAAACATCGGCCATTAGTAGAATTCTTCTCTTTCACTGCTTGCACGCAGCACTGATTTCTGTTCCGTTCGACTAAAAGCACTCGAACCGTTTATCCAGTCAAATTGATGGACTTTTAAGGTTTTGGACCTGGAAGTATATCCAGCTCCTTGTATATCGTGATTATTTAATAAAAACAGGATTCCAATATTGACGAGTACAAAACGGGTGTTTCGTTTAATTGGAGACTGAGAAGCGATTGCGCAGATATCGCTTTTGTATTAAACACATAATTGTTGCTACTCAACGAGCTGCAAAATATTTATTCCGTTTGCACAAATCAGCTCACCGGTCATTGACGACAATGATACAGCGATGGAGTGTACAGTGTTTTAACACATCTATATTGCACACCATTGATGCACATACATTATAGTACGGCTATAGAATAGGAGAGGTCTCAGAAGTTTGTGTACATCAGACTCTATGTTGAACAGTGTAGGGAAAAGGGAAGAAAAAATTCACAGTGGCTCCAATAAGCAAATATGGAAATCTGTCAGCTGAATGTGCGTGGGAAGTAACGTTAGGGGAGAATAGGATATGAAAAAATAAACCAAAGTTATGCCCCTCAGACATACAGCAAGCCCACGTCCTTGTACGGGAAACAACAACGGATTAGAAGCACCCTTAGATAGTCCAGTGCATTTTCACAGCACTCCCACTGTGATTTGGTCTGTTTAATTACTAGTTGGCTTTGCTAGATTTTCTGATCATGTTTACAATTTACATAACAATTGTCGACCTAAACATCAGCTCCAATTATCCGCTGGCGCGCTGATCTATGTTTGGGTGGACACCGTGGGCTTCATATATCATGTCTGGCTTAAGCTTCCCTTGTAGTAAAACGCAGTATTCACAAAACTGAAAGTCACCATGCAATGTGGGCTCATCGCGGACGCCGCATGTTAGTGTCAGCTTTAATAATAGTTGGCGTTTCTCTGTGAGATATCATTGTGGAATAACGTTACATAGTGTGATACCAACAGAATCGGCTTTTGTATGGTGTCCAATTTCTGTCGGTTAGATATTGTATCATACTTACAAACTTCCATTCACTGTAATGGGTTCTAGGTCTGATAAATATGTTTTTGAGACTTTCATTCTTCTGAACGCCCGTTTCCTCTTGACTACCGGGATTAACATCCGCGTAGCGAATTCTTCCCCATCGATTGGTGATGAAACGTATGCAAACTTAAAGTCAAGCTCAGTGAACACGCCAATATCAAAATCAACGCATTTTGCTTCGGATGCGTTCTCGTGCTGTTTGACCACAGATAACGCAGTTCGGACGGTGTTTGTGTCTACTCCCACTTTCCCGTTCGTAGATCTCTAGGGATATTAGCCGAAGGTAACTAACCGAAGCTTTAGGCGATCTTGATGGTACCATTTGTTGTTTGCAAGTTATAGGCACATTGATGATGAATGGTTGAATAGGGACGTAGTTGTTTTCAGTAGTTAGGTCCCTTCCCGTCCCCTTCTTTTTTCCTTCTCACTTCCTACCTAGACTTTGCTTTTTCTTCATGGTTGTATGGCAGTTAAACAGTAGTATGAACCACTGATGTATTGCTGTCTATGATGATGATGATGATGATGATGAACCAGAAGTGACTGTGACAGAAATCACCTTGTAACATTTCACTTGGTTAGGAAACCGACTATAACTATATGGGATGGGGATTTGTAATCCATAAACAATATTTTGTCGACATATTCTAACGTTCATCGGCACGAAAACTAACCTGTAGCTAATCAAGACATTAGAAGAATTTCAGACCCTTGCTAGTGAGAACGTGCTGGGCTAACTCAACGCGATATCGAACTACTGGGATCGCCTCAATTTGAGTTGAGGACGTCCCTCAAATAGTTAGCCCATTAAAATGTTATGGAATCTTATAACCTCATCGGTTATACGCATTACATCCCGCAGCTCTAAACGTCTTGATCAGAGCAGAACAGGACAACTCGTTGAAGTTTTATTCAAATCAAATGTGTTATCTGCACATGTAATCTATCAGTTCACTTGCAGTTGCGGTGACATCTATATCGGCAGAACAGATCGATGCCTACGACAAAGAATGGCTGAACATATGCCTAGGTGGTTGATACGCGCCATGACGCAACGGACATTGGCAACAGAACAACTGAGACGAAATCCGACCTCATCCATCACAAAGCACATCATGGAAACAGGTCACGTTGTTGACCCGGCCAACTCGTTTCAAGTTCTGTTACGTAATAAGAACCCCAAGTTGCTTGCTTTCTCCGAGGCGATGTTGATCAATACTCACCGTCCGGCTTTGTGTGTGCATAAACTGTTGACTCACGCAGTTTGTCTGCCCTGGAACTGACGACAGTCTTTGTTTCATGTAGACCCAATGGTTGAATGTTTTTGATTGTGTTGCTAACCGCATGTCCTATATATTCTAATGTTTTACGTTCGTGACTGAAGAGAGTAAACGAAATGTTAACATCTCGCGATGTATGTCTTCTATAGCTATTGGTGAACTGGATCAAGGGAACTCAGTGTTTTAAATAAATTAATGGTCGAAAACAGTGTACAAGTTACGACCAAGCAGATTCTGTCCACGGAAATCAACCGTTCGCAGGTGTCCACTTACGAGACAGTAGCGCAAACAGTAACGCTAAGCGGTGTAGAAAAAAGAAAGAAATCGGAGAGTACGTTGTGTGAAAATTCAGTCAACTCTAGAAACGTCCACACTGCTGAGGTAGGAGGATGGTGTGATAAATACTGTGCTGGCTATCAGACGCTCGGTGCCCTGCGTCGCCGTTTTGCCACGATATTAATAGTGGGAGCTGCAGTAGTCAGCAATTCAATCTGTTTGATTCTGCCATTAATGATCCGAGACAGAGAAGGCTATTGGCTGTGGAGCACATGGGTTCACTGAAGAGGCATCAACAGAGTCCGTATATTTTTCTGAGAAGACCAGAAGAAGGAGCTGGAATTATTTTCATCAGTAGAAGTGATAACAGAGAAACTGGGTACTATTGCGAAAGGCAAGATCATGTTTCGAAGAGCTGCCAATGAAAACGAAGAAGTCGTTTATCCTGAACGTCACATCACTGTCTCAATTCACGACGACACGGAAAGATTTGGAACACCGAGATGTATGTCCAAATATCATTAGAGGGTTATACGCAATACGATGACGATGGACTGAAAATAGATCAAAAACCTGGTGTGCCAGGTCACTCAGAACATGATATTATGAACTCGCCTTCACACTAAACGGCAGCGTTCGGTAGAACAGTTCGAAACCATCCGGAAAACGGTTGTCCAACTCAGACTACATGATACGTTTATGTTTGTCGAGTACATACAGGATGTTATTGTGAATTTGCACAAATCATCCTCTTCGGTCTTATCGTCGTTATTCACTGACATACCTGTTTCATTGCTATTCGGATGCAATCAACATCAAGGTGCACAGATCATAACAGTGGTAAGGAGAACACGTGACTCGGAAAATACAATCCGTATTCTGGCATTCACAAGCAGTAGCAACATTCTTAACTACGTGGATGCGTCAACCGTTGGTCCATGATGCATCGGCCAATCCGAACGCGGCCTGTTTTAGCACGGGTGTGAGGCGCACAGGTGGCCATGACACGTACACAGCGGTACCGCTGCTAGAACCCGTTAATTTAACCCGTGATCACCCATCTGAGACCGGAATTGCTGTTGGGATACCAGTACTGTGATTGAATTAGCTTCTGTCCCGATGCTCATTCGATGTACAACTGCTGTTCAACGGTGTGTTGTACAGACAGACAGACAGACGGCATGGCAATGGGGCTCCCGTTAGGACCTCACCTGGCCGATCTGTTTGTGTGGAAGTATGAACGCACCATGCTTCAGTTTACCATCAGCCAGCTCAGTCGATATATCATCGATACGTAGGTAATATACTTGTCATCATTAGCCCATATACTAATATGTGCACAGTACTCAACAAGTTCACTCGCGCTCATCAGTCAGTTAGGTTTACGCTTGAGGAAGACACGGAAAGCCTGATATCCTTCCTAGCGTAGTGAGGACAGACGGTCGCACTGTATTACATACACCACCACTATTCAGTAGCCAGGCGACAGCCTGAATCGAAATGGCCGCGGGACAAATACAGGAGAGATACGGAAAGAATCATTGAAGGGNAGGTTTACGCTTGAGGAAGACACGGAAAGCCTGATATCCTTCCTAGCGTAGTGAGGACAGACGGTCGCACTGTATTACATACACCACCACTATTCAGTAGCCAGGCGACAGCCTGAATCGAAATGGCCGCGGGACAAATACAGGAGAGATACGGAAAGAATCATTGAAGGGCAGCATCACATGGAATGGCTTTTGCTACATGAGGGAACTGAGACTTGACGTCCAAAGCGACCGGAACATCCTCAGATCAGTGTAGTGTGCAAATGAGTGTTTTTGTTCATAGTCAGGTTGAGACGCATTACTCGTGTATCGGTTGCTCTGTGCCGTCCGCCTCTTCAGTTCACAATACTAGACGTTCATTTACATCAACGAAAGAATGCCTGAACAATTCAGTGCACAGACTTTCACAGTTTCGTGCCTCTACAACAAAAGAGAAATCTAGTGCGTTGCCCGACTGACGAAGCATATAGAATCTGCCCATCGACCAGGCTAGACAGCGAGTTCGAATTCATGAACAGCCGGCTGCAACATAACGGCTACTCGGAACTGTTTGTCGCCGGAAATAATATCAGAATGTCACTTCGACCTGAAATGCAAGGCGTGAAAAAGAAGCCTGTGTTTATTCGAGTGCCGTGCGAAGATGACAATGCTGCAGAATGACTGACAAATGGACTTAAGCAGGGGGTCATCATGATTTTAGCCAAAGCCGAACTCCGTATCCAGTTCACTACATCTTCAAATTGTGTATCAAGGATAGACTGACAGTTCATCTCATCTATGTCTATCTGTTCCTTCAGTTTTTTCTGTGTAGTTGGTTACATCGGACGAACTTTAAAACAGCTTTCCAAACGACTCCGGGAATACCATCCACGGTGGTTGGGGCATGGGAAAAGAGTCGGTTAAGAGTGCTGTTCTTGTTCATCTGGTTGTAAGTGGGTACTAGGTGAACACTGATGCTGCTTCCCAAGTGGTCTAATATGTATCTTTTGATCCATCAAAAGCCGTCCGAGTGGAAACACTCTGTACTGCCCAGGCTATCGGGATCAAGCTACTTGATCTGTTGTTTGGTCACCAAAAGTGGGGTGTTCAAGTTCTGCGTCTACCATGACCGCATATCCACCGGTCGGTGACCAACATGCGCGGTTCTACCAGTGGACGAGCGTCGCGTAGTGGACTAATCAAGCCATCACCACTTGATCGATCAATGACCTAGTTTCTCCGTGACAAGTGCGATTGGTTTATCGATACAACTGTATAAACTCCTCATATGACTGTGAAGGTCTGAGAATGAAGTTTTGGAAACCCCTGCTCGCACCCATATCTTTATTCTCATTATTGTAGTGGGTGTATTCAAGACTCTGGGACATATGTTTTTGAATAACGGAATCGGGAGACCGATTTCACAAGATGGAAGCATCGTTTCGTATATTGCAGTCAGCTGCTATAAGTAATCCAAAATTTTCAGACTAATAAAACATGCAAAATAAATCCATCCATACACTATCCTGCCACTGGTCAAAATTAGAACAGACGAAGGTTCACATTTAACAACTTTCATCCTTCCCACATCTCTGTAGAATTCGAAAGTCAATTATGCGAACAGCTGTTTTCGATCACGTTCATCGAGCTTCCAAAACAGTACAGAGTACATGCGATTCATGCATGGAAAATTACAACAAGTCTAGTGTGTCCTTAAAAAACTACAGGCCTGGGACGGATCACAATCTATTGGGACAGGGTGGGAAATTTAGTGAATGTGTGACACTGTCACTCGTGCATGAGGTGAGACATACCTTCGTTGGTATGAAGTGGTTCACGCCTGCTTGAGTTTCAAATGACTGCGAAATAATCCGTTAACGGAGAAGTAACGTTGGATCGATCTCTTTTTGGGCACACAGGCAGGGGTTTTGGAGTCTGATGATAATAGACTCGGTCACAAAGTGACAGCTTCGGAGTAAACTTAGCGAACCTTGTTGATGACTAGGAAGGGTTCCCATGGCTCAATCTGATGACCGGCATCAACTTAGTGGGAGCCGATCGCACTGGAAATAGGTCTCCTCGACCTGCTGCAAAACCATTTCGTGAGGTTTCCACTAATTCTTTTAAACATCCGCCTGTGGTTCTCCTACCTTAACCGGCTTGACAAAACCAGAGAAAGGAATAAACACAAAATACAATGAAAAACTTGAGCTACTCATCTCTGAGGCATGGCACCAGTGTAAATGGAGGTATTGAACGTTCAGATGACCCGTATGTCAGGATAGGCACGGTGAGTGATAATCTCACTGGTAGATCCATTATTGCACGGCAGAGTGAAAAACAAGCTTTCTATCCATGGTCTGTCCGGGGATTATTGAGGATACCCATTTTGACATCCCGAACGTTCTGGAGTTTATCCGGCAAGGTAACTGGTGTGCATATCCTCTGAGCCATGTTTGTGAAGCACCAAACCATATTCCGCTTATACTTCAGTGGAACAAGGCAGAGTAAGTGTGCACTGGTCAGTCCGCAATTTTTAGATTAACTGTCCTTTGGACCGATCTATTAATTCTACGAAACATATCGACATCTAGAAATGTTAGTTGGTTGTCTACCTCTAATTCAGTGGTGAGTGAGATGTTGAAGTGAACACGACTGAAATCAGCTAGTATAGTCCGTGTACCAACTTTGTATTTTATTAGGCAAAATATGTCGCCTATGTAGAGCTTGGAAATAGAACAGTTATCGATGACGTGACGTAGTTCATTGGTCTTCAGCTTGGCCGTGTATGTCTGCGAGTAACGGATCTAACGTTGAGGCCAGTGCTAAGCCAACACATTGTCAATCCAGCTTTCCAATTAATTGGAAGTGAACGTTTGTAGTATTAAATAACAAAGGCTATTTCGTTTTGGTTAACGCCGACGTCGAGGGTCTGTTTGTAAAGTAAGCGCACAGATGATCGATGGCTTCTCTTAACGTCACGTTTGTGAACAACTAGCGTAAACCTAAAAAATCCATTCTGTGATTCTTCATATTCATTGAATCAACCGCGTCGCTCAAGTCAAAAGTATCTGTTAAACTTAATGGTATCAGTTGTGATTTGAATGGTTTCAGTAGCTCCACCAGACACCGAACTAATAAATGGTACAGAGGATTGTACACTGGACAAGGCGTTTTTTGTCAACTTTGGGGAGAACATAGAGGCGAATAATGACCGTACCTGTTGATCTGATCTACTCAAAACTGTGTGCGTCATTCAAATCCGGTTGTTACATCCCCGGAGTAATTTAGTCAGTTTCTTCTCTATGACTGTTGTTCTACCCTTATCCTTTACCGTTTTAGTGAGTACTGATCTGTCGCAGAGTACACAGGTGACATTTTGTAAACATAACCGGTTTTGTCTAGTGGAAAAATACAGGATCCTTCAGCTGGTTTGTTCAATGGAATGTCCATCTTATTTTGTAGCTCCTTCGTGACGTCTGAATGTTCTCATTGTAACAAACTGCAAGTCGGTATCTTGCTATTCACATACTTGTAGCATATGTTCATTGGAGTAGATTCGCAATATTCCGCGTTAAATTCCGGAGATCGAGCGAGTCCACCCACCATTTGGTGTGACATTCCAAAATGAATTTCAGAGTCTAGTAGGTTACATCTGGATCTCAGTCATTAAAAATCTGAGGCATAGCGATAACACTTCTAGCATACTTGAATTCAAAATAACAGACCAATAAGTGTGAACGTTCTGAAACGCTGGGAAACTTAGCTTGTGTTTTGACGAGCGCAACTCACTAATCAACCTACTTCACTTCTTCTCCACATGCCATTGTAATTCCGAAGACAACAACTACTCAAACACGTTCATTTCCACTTCCTAAAGTGATTCGACTGATTACGGGTTATCGACATTTGCTGAGCCCGAGTTACTTTCATTTCTAGCATTAGGTTATAAGGAGTTGACAGTGGGTTACACTGGCGTAGAATTTTCTTACAAAACTTCCGAGGCTCTTTATTGTCAGTACACTCATAATAAGATCTTACAACAGCATGTGAATCCATGATCCTGGTGCCAAATTTCACGAACTCGTGAACTTGTGTCTTCACTATTGAAACCTTGGATTTATCGAACTATTTAATATTCCCATGGAATTCATACGAAGGCAATTATTCGACAAGATGTGTATTTTAATTCTCATCCGATTTCGTAAAATTACATAGAGTACATGCGATTGATATATGGAAAAAATGCGTGAACCACTTCCTACCAATGAAGGTATGTCTCACCTCATGCACGAGTGACAGTGTCACACATTCACTAAATTTCCCACCCTGTCCCAATAGATTGTGATCCGTCCCAGGCCTGTAGTTTTTTAAGGACACACTAGACTTGTTGTAATTTTCCATGCATGAATCGCATGTACTCTGTACTGTTTTGGAAGCTCGATGAACGTGATCGAAAACAGCTGTTCGCATAATTGACTTTCGAATTCTACAGAGATGTGGGAAGGATGAAAGTTGTTAAATGTGAACCTTCGTCTGTTCTAATTTTGACCAGTGGCAGGATAGTGTATGGATGGATTTATTTTGCATGTTTTATTAGTCTGAAAATTTTGGATTACTTATAGCAGCTGACTGCAATATACGAAACGATGCTTCCATCTTGTGAAATCGGTCTCCCGATTCCGTTATTCAAAAACATATGTCCCAGAGTCTTGAATACACCCACTACAATAATGAGAATAAAGATATGGGTGCGAGCAGGGGTTTCCAAAACTTCATTCTCAGACCTTCACAGTCATATGAGGAGTTTATACAGTTGTATCGATAAACCAATCGCACTTGTCACGGAGAAACTAGGTCATTGATCGATCAAGTGGTGATGGCTTGATTAGTCCACTACGCGACGCTCGTCCACTGGTAGAACCGCGCATGTTGGTCACCGACCGGTGGATATGCGGTCATGGTAGACGCAGAACTTGAACACCCCACTTTTGGTGACCAAACAACAGATCAAGTAGCTTGATCCCGATAGCCTGGGCAGTACAGAGTGTTTCCACTCGGACGGCTTTTGATGGATCAAAAGATACATATTAGACCACTTGGGAAGCAGCATCAGTGTTCACCTAGTACCCACTTACAACCAGATGAACAAGAACAGCACTCTTAACCGACTCTTTTCCCATGCCCCAACCACCGTGGATGGTATTCCCGGAGTCGTTTGGAAAGCTGTTTTAAAGTTCGTCCGATGTAACCAACTACAGAAAAAACTGAAGGAGCAGATAGACATAGATGAGATGAACTGTCAGTCTATCTTTGATACACAATTTGAAGATGTAGTGAACTGGATACGGAGTTCGGCTTTGGCTAAAATCATGATGACCCCCTGCTTAAGTCCATTTGTCAGTCATTCTGCAGCATTGTCATCTTCGCACGGCACTCGAATAAACACAGGCTTCTTTTTCACGCCTTGCATTTCAGGTCGAAGTGACATTCTGATATTATTTCCGGCGACAAACAGTTCCGAGTAGCCGTTATGTTGCAGCCGGCTGTTCATGAATTCGAACTCGCTGTCTAGCCTGGTCGATGGGCAGATTCTATATGCTTCGTCAGTCGGGCAACGCACTAGATTTCTCTTTTGTTGTAGAGGCACGAAACTGTGAAAGTCTGTGCACTGAATTGTTCAGGCATTCTTTCGTTGATGTAAATGAACGTCTAGTATTGTGAACTGAAGAGGCGGACGGCACAGAGCAACCGATACACGAGTAATGCGTCTCAACCTGACTATGAACAAAAACACTCATTTGCACACTACACTGATCTGAGGATGTTCCGGTCGCTTTGGACGTCAAGTCTCAGTTCCCTCATGTAGCAAAAGCCATTCCATGTGATGCTGCCCTTCAATGATTCTTTCCGTATCTCTCCTGTATTTGTCCCGCGGCCATTTCGATTCAGGCTGTCGCCTGGCTACTGAATAGTGGTGGTGTATGTAATACAGTGCGACCGTCTGTCCTCACTACGCTAGGAAGGATATCAGGCTTTCCGTGTCTTCCTCAAGCGTAAACCTAACTGACTGATGAGCGCGAGTGAACTTGTTGAGTACTGTGCACATATTAGTATATGGGCTAATGATGACAAGTATATTACCTACGTATCGATGATATATCGACTGAGCTGGCTGATGGTAAACTGAAGCATGGTGCGTTCATACTTCCACACAAACAGATCGGCCAGGTGAGGTCCTAACGGGAGCCCCATTGCCATGCCGTCTGTCTGTCTGTCTGTACAACACACCGTTGAACAGCAGTTGTACATCGAATGAGCATCGGGACAGAAGCTAATTCAATCACAGTACTGGTATCCCAACAGTAATTCCGGTCTCAGATGGGTGATCACGGGTTAAATTAACGGGTTCTAGCAGCGGTACCGCTGTGTACGTGTCATGGCCACCTGTGCGCCTCACACCCGTGCTAAAACAGGCCGCGTTCGGATTGGCCGATGCATCATCGACCAACGGTTGACGCACCCACGTAGTTAAGAATGATGCTACTGCTTGTGAATGCCAGAATACGGATTGTATTTTCCGAGTCCCGTGTTCTCCTTACCAGTGTTATGATCTGTGCACCTTGATGTTGATTGCATCCGAATAACAATGAAACAGGTATGTCAGTGAATAATGACGATAAGACCGAAGAGGATGATTTGTGCAAATTCACAATAACATCCTGTATGTACTCGACGAACCTAAACGTATCATGTAGTCTGAGTTGGACAACCGTTTTCCGGACGGTTTCTAGGAGTTTCACTAAACACTTTGCCGTTACGTGATACGGCTATTTCGTCGAAGTTTCACAGTTACATAAAATACATGCGATTCATATGTGGACAACATGCGCGAACCACTGAATACCAATGAATGTTTGTCTCACCTCATGCACGAGTGACAGTGTCACACATTCACGAACTTTCCCACCATGTCCCAATAGATTGTGATCCGTCCCAGGCCTGTGGTTTTTTAAGGACACACTAGACTTAACCAAGGATTTACCTGATAACACACTAGACTTGTTCTAATTTTCCATGCATGAATTGCATGTACTCTGTGCGGTTGTAGAAGCTCGATGAAACTGATCGAAAACTGCTCTTCGCATATTTTACTTCTTAGCAACCTTGTTCAGAGTACTGGCTTATTGTGCATAACAAACATCATCTGTGCCTGTGATCACGTACCTCCCACCGAGAACGTTTGTCAAATCTACCAGATGATCGATCTGTTGGAGATGCCAGAAGATTTATTAGGCCGTGTTGCGTGCTTTGTTGAGGCCTTTTTGGGTCATCTCAAATGTAGGTGCTCGTTAAATATTTGAACATCTCCTTTCAGTCTGCTGCTCTTGGATTTGTTAGTTTTATCAGTATCCGCTTTTTCACCTGGGGAAGCGTGAGTAGCCTTATAATCAATGTAGATTCATTGGACATCCGTTGGATTACCTGCGTCTTTCGACGTGTTAAAAAGAACAGCAATATCTTCTTCAGATAAAACTTCCATGTACACGTGATTCTTGTGGGTTCGGAACTTTTCGTTTGCTATGAACTCTAATGAAATCCAGTGATTAGCCACTGGAAGTCAAAGTATCCTGAAGAAATTCCTAATCTATCAATTATATCACATCCACGAATGCTTTGTGCCGTGTAAAATAGACGCCGAACCAGTGAGTGTTTCATTGGATAGGTGAGAAATCGTCAAACTTCAGCTGTTGTCCACTCTAGGTGAGCTTACAATGCACTGACTGACACGTATCTTTCCACCGCATTGTAACGATGTCCAGATAAAACAGAGAATCTTCTTTTTCAAACACAGATGCCAAAAATTGGTTTGAACGAGAAGAGTTCACCGAATCCAATAGTTTTCTCACTGTCTCTTTATCTTATGTGCGATTAGTTTGGAGAAGGAACAAGGTAAGATGTCTGATATGTTGGAGCTCCGCATCCCACCCTCATCAGTACTCCCTTAGTGTCATGTGGCATATGTGGTGGAATTGCCGTGCGATGGTACCTAAACTATTATCGGTGTGATCTTCAGGTATAAAAGAAAACTCTGACTCTCTGAGTTATACTTTTGCTGCAGTGTTTACTGCAACTAGGAAAAAGGTGCTCGACATTGTGTATGGTACAAATCAAATCAATAATTAGCCGTTTGGGAAGAAGCTATCTTTTATGCAGACGTCGTCGTAATCGAAGAGCCTTGAACAGTTCCGAGACCTGCTCACATTGTATTTTCCCTACGGTCATTTTAGACGTGATACTGTCCAGAACCGGCAAGCGGAAATTGTTCTCAGGGCTGACAATGATATTTCAAATGACTTCGTCAGCTACCAATTCATTTATAATCATTAACTTTCGTCAGTACTGCAGCTTTCAGTTGGTGATTCCTAATCGGACTCAACGTCGTTGGACGAGAAACCGATCATATGCTTGAGTCGATGCCACTAATATATCGTGGGAATAAGTTAAATGTTTCATTGCTCGCCATGTAGAGATGCACCAATTTAATGTGTTAATTGTTAGCCAGAGAGCCCTGTTTATTTGTCATGACGGATTCCAACATGATGAGATGATTTGCTTTTGTCAGGTTCGTGGGAGGAATTGTTAGTGCGGGAAGAAACAAACAGTTATGGGGTTGACATTCCTTCACATATTATCGTGCCTTCTGGCTTGTCAACCTCCTGATCGGACTACCACGTCGCAGATGGTCGAAAACAGCACACAGTGTTATCTAAGAAGAAGGAAAATGTGCACTTTGAATATCCGTAGTATACGCACATAAAATTTGGTTGAAAATGAAATTATGCCCTTAATTTAAAGACTTGATTTCGAACAATCTGTTCTTTGAATGACCTAGATTCAGTGGTAGAAACAACAGATCGAAAACACAAGCGCTTGGTCTTCTGAGCTGTAAAGCTATACGGAGAACTCAGAAATATTTCGTTTGTACTCAGTTACTCACACAACGTACTGTGTCACAAGGACTCTAACAAACAATCCAAGGATTCGAGCGCCAAGGCAGAACTTCTCAAACAGTTCAAGCTGTAATACACAAACGCTACTGCTGAGTATTTAAGTAGTATTTCTTATAATAAACGTTTGATATTTGATAGTTTGGGAGGGACGTGGTCTATGGCTGATTCTAATCCAACCGCTTTGAAAGCTCAACACAGTGATCACAGTCTATTAGATCACTTATCTTCTCGTAATGCTGTTAGTTCGCTCGACCATTGCAGCACGTGTCGGCTGCACAATCACGAAATTGTGTTATGCTAAAACGCCACACATTTATGACGAACTGCTTTATCATTCACGTATGACATCGTTAATTATCTACACAATTCGAAGTGTTTTGCGATGTAAAAAATCTAGCTCCTATGAATCCGGATAAGATCACAACCAAAACATTCTAATCTGTACTCTCCTCAGGCTATTGATTCTTTTGGTAATCCCTATAAAAGCCATCCACGAGAAAAATAAACAGGAACAACCTGTTCTCTCAATTCCATTTCAGCCCACATTTCTTATCCTGCAGCTGATCAAACTGAATTTCAAGGGAAGCCTAAATACTTGTATGTTTCTCTTCCTCCGGCTGAACGACTCACGGTTCACCCCGGCCCTCGTGCACTGAACAGTCAGTTTCTTCGATCGAAACCGACATCCTTGACTGTTCCACTCGTACGCGCTCGAGCCAAGATATCAACGATTTTCAAAGAGTTTAGTGCTGGTGGGATTTTCGTCTCACCTCACAATACAACGTTTCAAATTTTTTAAAACTGTCAACACAGGGGTCTGTGACGTATTTACTTGGGTTTCTAGGTGCAAGTCAGAACAGTCATCTTCGTCTGCGAACGTGGTATTTGGTTAGACATCTAGTTTTATGTTGAGTACTTTGCACTCGCACGCCCTGCATTTCCCCTGTAAGTTATGGTTATGCTCGTAATGCTTTCTGGAACGACAAATTTAATGAGCCAGAAGAACTACGAGTACAGAAATAATCACACCGATCCATAGACTTTATTTACAATGTACAGAGTGTCTACCATGACGGATCTTCTCCTGTGAGCGCAATGTACGCTGTCGTATGTAAGTTGTAATCGGTCTCTACCTGACAGTTATTTCACAAGTATTGCTAACTGGGATGCCGCTGGATGTAACATTTCGATCATCCATTAATGGAGGATATATCTGTCATTCTAGTTTTGATCACATTAAGAAAATCCTCATCTGATAGTGGAAAGTTCACATCTTTGAGCATTTAAACTTGTTTGATGATATCTTGGTAGGCAATCGGTAGGTTAAACTTGGTGTTTCATGGAGGACTAAAATTTGTACAAAATGTCAAACGCTATTAGGTAGAACTAATCGGTATTTCTTCGTGATACTGACTATGGTTTTGTGTAATCACTGTACCCACACACCCCGAAGCTCTAATTGTGTCTAAAGTGTATAAGAACGACGGATTATTGCAGAAAATAGTTTCAAAACTGAAGCGGACTCCTCTGGAAGGTGTTTTATTTTTCGCAGGTCGCACTTTATTCTTGGTGACTCACTATTTACAGATTAGCCCCTACCTGAGACTATCGACGTTTAAATGCAACTTTAGCTCAACTTAAATTCCTTCTAAAACATCGTAAGGTTTAAATTGTTTTTTATAGTGGGAATATCCCCATTTTCTTAGAACATACACTGTGTTACTCTTCATTACCTCTGATACTCACCGTCCGTGTGTTTCAATTTTGAAAACCCCACCCTTTTATGTGACCCCAACGTGACGCGTCGAGTAAAAGGATTTCATTTCTCTCGGATGTGATGCTTGTTCGGAAGTTCGTGGTTTAAAAAATGTGAAACTAGGTTAAATCGTTTCGCGGATCACCTCATTAATTATTTGCGCATCTTAAACCTTATAAATACATATGAATAATCTTCACCTCAGACACAGTGTCCCCAGTGGAAATTAGACCGTCATTTAGTACTCTGGTTAAAAGCCAGGTTGCACATGATCCAGTATTTTTCTCATTGTAATTACCTACCTTATGTAAACCGAATTCCACTCACAGGTGACTTCATCTGTCTCATTCCCAAAGAAATATCAGTCTCTCTGGAACGGACGCATTATACTCGAGTTTAGTTTTTGTTGGAGACCTCAGCAGATCATATCCTTGTCACGGTCAGGTTACGATTTCATGAGGCAATTTCGCACAGTTGACCTCACATTAGGCGCGATTGAATTATCGTGTGCAAACTTTCAGTCACATTAACTTGTGGGTGGTGTTCAGATCGCCTGATCTCCCGAGAAGGAACGCGGGTACTCTTCTGCTAACCCCAATTGATCAACTCACGCCCAGGGCTTCTGTTCGAACTGAGCTCACAGAATTCATTACCTTTTTGGGCGATCCTTTTATTACTGGCAATTGGGATGGACTTTGGTTAACATAAATTGGAGACGCGTAGCTGGTTGCTATTAACAGGATGATTACTTGTTACTACTTAGAAAAGATAAGTAGCCTGCTTTTTATTCGAATAAACACTTCTGCCGTCACTTGAAAATATAAGCGCGATAGGACAGGCGTATCGTATCCCGAGAAATAACTCTTGTATCTGTAAGTTCGTCTTCATGTAAGCAGTGTGACATGATCAGTTGATGAGTCATGGCAAAGTCATTGTGGCACGGAGAGCTCAAGCTGGATCACGTCACTTAATCCCACAAGAAAAATGTTTTGCATAATTGATTTTGCCTAACTAATGAGTTCATTTCTGACGGCGAACACTGTGAAATAAGTTCCATCATGGAGTTTCGGTAACCTTAAGAGGAATAACGAACAATCGTAACAAATTATACAAACATATGAGCAAGTTGACATTGTCTTAACCAATACATTACTGACTTCGATCAAAATTTATTCTCGGGAAGAACCTTTAAAAAATTGGTAAATAAAATTTGGTTTTCATAAAAATAGCCTCAACATCTGTAAAAAAAAAGTTCACTTGAAGTTGTAACACAATCTACTCTTTCGAAACTTAATAAAGAGCCCTTGGATAGTGCAAGGTTCACCTGACTTGTTGATAAACTGTATTTCCTACATCATCGGATACTTCTACCAGAAATTCAGCTACAGCAGAAGTACGCAACCTTCTTTTAAACTGGACCACGGGTCATGTGAATGGATGGACAGTTAGTCATATTCGCTCACATTATAGATTCTGTAGCTGATAGCAGACAGCAGCAATTTTGCTGGAACAACAGTAATGCCACGAGGTGATGAGCAAAACGAACCGATGTCCTGTTAGATCTTGCTTATAACGCACAAAGCCTAATTACTAGGCTAGGTTTGGAACGTCACCTAGTTGGACGTTAAAAATTTGGTTACGCTGGTTTCTTTTTACACCTTCCGGTTCTCACAAGAGTTAGTCGCATACACAATGCTGTCCGTTCTCAATGCTGAGCTTTCGCTCGAACTGCCACGATTGCACTCATCTCAAACTCAAGAGCGATTCCTCAGGTAATTCTGGCACCGGTAAACCGTCTACGTGGGATTTTAATCTAAGTATGTCTGTGTGTTACATCCGTGAAGTGCACTTCCTATTTGATGTCTACTTGAACGAGTTGACCAAAGTGCAGACGAGCACAAAGAAGCTGGGAGGAGAATTTATTGCACACACCTCGCAGTCTATTCACAGTTACTTTGTTGTCTTTCATTAGGATCCATCTGATGGGCATACTTATGTGAACATCTAGTCAAATAACGGGATGTGCTGTATGGAGATCATTGTTCAGAGTAAGTTGGCGTTTGCGCAAATGCAGGCTTCTCAGGAGAAATGTGGTCATTACAAAACCGATCAGTTCAGCTTAATACAAATGTGTAACGACTTGGGTATCGTCTGGTTAAACGACTGAGACTAGGTCTACACCATAGTTGTATTTTTCTAAACTCAATGAGAGATATTTCGCTCGTCGCTTCCTTTTTGCACCGAGGGCAAAATAATTTTTTCTGGTCAGTTGTAAGAGGCCGGAAGCTGACCTAAACGAAAGACAGATATTGTATATATATACCATCAACTACCATTGAAACACGCCGAACTCCTGATACTGATGTTTCCGGTTCATTTTCATGAGCTCGGACAGCTGAAGCGAAGTGCTTTACAATCAGAAGTATTTTGTGATTGGTGTTAGATATTTCTTTGGTAAACTTTCGTTGGCCGTCAGTACTACACTCCAGAATCACACAGTAATCCACCCGTGGCCCTCCAGGGCCATGAGCGTTGGCGGGTGTTATGGGCTGACTGAGTAATCGACCCACCAAGCGTGAGCAGCTGCCACACAGTAACTCGGAGTTTGATCGGTCAATGACTGTGGATGACAGACTGATCCGCTCAAACAGTTTGAACGCCTAAGGTTTCTCCAGGTGACCTGTCGGACGCCCTATGAACAGCTGTTAGCCAGTCAGTCGATCGAGTGTTGTGCCTGGAAGTGATATACAAGTTTGTCCAACGTGGGTCAGTGCATGACGAATGCATATATTTGGTGCGCGTAAGTGTGCATTACTTTTGTGCCTTACGATAAAATTATTTTCCAAAACAATCGACTTTTGCTCATACTTTCTGCAAGGTCGCATTTGGCCATTCTGAAGGTCGGTCGGTGGAATCTGAGCCAGAGATTCTAGAATTAGTTATGGCGTTCACGCTAGTCATCACCGGGTGAGAGAGGGAGACGCGAAACTGACCGCATCAGCCTATTTGACTCTATCTGTGGTAGCGATAGTTCCAGTACAGGCACCGTTCTAATCATCGAACTAAGTAAATTTGTATATCTCAGTAACGCCACATATGAGGAAATTCATACAAATGTTAGAAAATCTCATTATTGTTTACTTTTGAAAAAACTCCGGATTATATGGAGGGAAGGCGCATAAACATACACACTTCGGGTGTTAAAAACTTTCCCCAGGCAATTCCATGTGGGAAACGTATTGTTGAGCAAGTGAAGCTAATTCTGCCGTTGTCGAATGAAGTAAACATGTTGCCTTGACTACCACGTTCGCTAACAGTTGAGTCTCATAGACAACCAACATAGGCACAACGAATGTCTAGTCCAGTTGGCTCATGTAATGAACAAATTACGCAATGAAGTAGTTGATGGTGTAATGAAGAGTTGTTTAGTGTTGGAATTGAACAACATTAACACTTTATCGCAGAGCTCGCATTCTCATAGACTTTTCAGCCCGCCTTTGTCGGAAGGAAGTATCCGACTTGGTTTTCTTTCATGCTAGAGGTCGTCAGTAGCACACATCTTTACCACGACCAGGATGAGAACCCAGATCAGGTTTTTATGAGACCAGTTTGTTGATCGTTGCGTCATTAACCTCATATTGAACATGGCGACAAGACTTGGAGGCGGCTGGCACAGTGAAGGCTATCAAAAACAGCCTATTGGAAACTAAACAGTTAAAGGCAGTAAATCAAGTTCAAAATCATTTCAACTCTCTGTCGCTCCTTTTCCCAGAGCGTTCGTGTTCAAATAACTTCGGCTGCGTAATATACAAAAAAGCAGGCAACAGCAGTTTCACTTTTACGGGGGCATGAATGACTGACTAAGTTTCACCTGAGTGACAGGCTCTGACAAAAGTAGCCCTTGTAATTGACGGACCAGAGCGCACCAGCTGCAGTGCAAGTGGTTTGTTGTATGGCCTAATAACGCTTTTACGCTGTAAACTTTAGGTGAGCATAACGAAAGTCGATGGTTCAGATATAATTAGGCACCGGTGTCGTACTCTAGGCATAATCGTTAGTTTGCGCACGAGGGCATAGCTCTCTAAGCTTGCCATGTGCTAGTGCATATCGTCTTCAGATACATGCAACGGACATAATATGACTACATTGGAGAGCCTAACGGCAGCATTCATCAACACAGTGGTGCAGTAATTTTCGCTACAGGTGAACCTGGTAGCTAGATGAATATGAAGATTACAGCATTTGTTTTAGAATAACTTCCATACTGAATGCTTTGTTCATTTTTCGTCCATTTGTGCTTTAATCGTTCTATCGTGTCGCCCTAGTCCAATGTGCACGTCTTAGCCGGTGAGTGGCAGAATAACAGTGGCTCACCGGTAGTTAAATACATGGCTGAAGTCATGAAACCAGACAATTAAACAGTACCCCCAGAATGCTGGGAGGCTGTCCAACAATATTCACACACACATCCTAACATTCTAACCTGATTTCAGTGTAAGTTAAACGGTCGTACACATCCTCTCGACAGTTGACTAACAGCGTCCCAGTGAATATCACATCGTATTTAACAACATGAATAAGTGTTGTCCTTTTGATTTCGGAACTAAATAAGTTTGTAGTGTACATTTTTGAAAATAAAGTTACACGTTAATCACGTCATGTCATTCAATGAAACATAACAACGTATGTACAGCGGGTTCAAACGAAACATCGAGCGATATTGATTACAATTCGTTAGACCTGTTTTTGATGAGTATGTCAACATGGGTGAATTTATTGCACTCACCTTTCTAGAGATTTAAATTACCCCTGCTGTGTTAAATCTGCTTAGGGAGATAATATCGCTGAGTTGAAAAATCGATCACGTGAGACAGAGTAACAGCGTATCTACAAACTGGGGCGATCGATGAAGTATATCTTGTGGGGCGGTGAGTTCATTAAAATTTAATTTCGAACGCTTGTGCAAGCATATATTCGGTGAACAAATGTAAGCCAAATATAAGCCATGAATGGTGCTTAAGTTCAGACAGATCACCTTGATTACTAAGTTAACAGGGTTGATCTGCTTCTATAACTGTGTGGACGACTCACAAAGCATGTCACCCGCGCCCAGAAAAAGCCCCATTGATCGATTCGGTGTAAATCATTTTGAGGGTGTGTTCAGATTCGCCTAAGACATCGATGTTAGTATTCTGAGATGATCTACTTTCTAACTAAAGTTTGTGTTGGAACTGGTGAGAAAGACGTAATATCCGCCTTCACTGATCTGAGGCGAGCTCTGAATTATGACGATAGGAAAAGGAATTTTATTGAAGTTCCTGTTATGATGTACAATAAGTATGGAGATTGCACAAGTCAAAGTCGTTGTTTACTTGCGGAAAGCACCAAAAACTTTTACGTATTTTTTATCATCTGTCAATATTTTGAGATGGATTAGAGCGTAACTACAAACTGGCCAGAATAATTATAAGTTGAACTTATCAAAATCTGTTTATGGTCATTTGTATCTTTCCATTTCACTTGCGATTGTAGCAGAAATGCAGCTGAAATTGAACCGCTGTTGGTTTCTACATTCCTTCAAAAATTCCACTAACTAATACAGTTTATTCTGGTATCCCGTGAAATGATGCTGACGACAATTTAATCCTTAAATAACTTTGAGATATTTTAAACGACGTGACCGATTTTCCAGAGTTCGTGAATGGTGACATAGAGAACGCACGAGGTACCTCACTTAAGCGTTTTGGAATGTGTAATGACCGTAGCTTGTCAGTGAATATTGTTATTTTCAAGTTGGCGATCACTCACACTTGATCACAGCGTTCGCATTCAGATAGACTTTCCAACCAGCCGGTGTCATTCGAAAAGAAACACTAGACTCGGGTTTCGCTCTCATTAGAGCTCGTCAGTAGTGCATATCTTTGTCACGGCCGGGATTTGAACTCCGGCCATTCCAATCATGAGGCAACCGTGTTAACCACTGCGCCATTGACCTCACATCAGGCGCGACCGAATTATCAAATCTGAACGCTCAACCACTGTNTGGTTAACACGGTTGCCTCATGATTGGAATGGCCGGAGTTCAAATCCCGGCCGTGACAAGGATATGCACTACTGACGAGCTCTAATGAGAGCGAAACTCGAGTCTAGTGTTTCTTTTCGAATGACACCGGCTGGTTGGAAAGTCTATCTGAATGTGGAGACTGTAATCAAATGTGAGTGATGGTCATCTTGAAAATAAACCAAATCCCCGACTACTCACCAGAATATTGTTATTGTTGTTTAACTGCAAGGGTACACTTCGATTAACACACGTCACATCAGAATTGCATTGGTTCACCTACTGTGTTAATGCCATTGTGAGGAAACCGGCTCTGAGTTGAAGCTGAGCAGATTTGCCATTATTTGTGCGTGTTTCACTGCGGTCAGTATGTCTCTCGTGGTGGGTTTTGACACTTCGAAGAACCTGAATACTCGCTCAAGTTCAGGGGATAATAAAGGTCATTTGGAACGCTTTGAAGTTTGATGTATTATATGTAAATGTCTGAGAAAGGAGAAGAAAACAGGCACTTTCTCAGTTACTGGTAAGAATGTCTTGTTTCATCAAACATTCCTTCGAAAATACCCACTGAGGTCATGAGAACGACAGAGTAGCGAACAAGACTAGTCTTCTGTGTCTGATAATCACGATAATTACAACATAATAAATACGAAAAAAGTGACGAGGATGAGTCAGAAAAACGATTAATATAGGCTGAGAACGACGTGTTTGTTGCCAGTTACGCAGTCACTGTTCCAAATCGTAAACTTGATTGATTGTGGGTCAGGGGAGGTGAAGAGTCCGCACGAACTTCTACTGAGCACAGAGTAGAGTGTTAAAGATCTGCACCACTGACACTTTACAAGCTGAGCTAGACTTTCCACAAGAAGTGATCTTTTAGAATGGCTACCTATCGTGTTTCATTCAGAAGGTGATGCAGGTGGTAGAGTCGAAAATTGTCATCTTGTGTGAATAAGAAACTTGCGTTTATTAGTCTTCTTTTCAAGGAAGATCCCGTAGCCGAAGTTACCGCGTGAATGCTCAGAAGGTCAGTCGAAACAACTTACCATGCTGCTCATTTGTGCGTGAGTTTCCGTTCAACACCCATTATCATGTCACAACTCAGAAACAAACTTCCATGGTCTACAAACAGTTGCGTTTACTCATTTGTTTGCTCGTGTTGAGCATCGCATATTGGTCGCACTAAAAGACTGTTGTCGGACATAGTGCGTGAACACCATCCTGCGTGGTTGAACAGTGGTGTGGTGAAAACGGTTTCAAGCTAGATTGTCGCTCATTTGACCGACTCTAGTCATTCTGTCAATAAGAGAGATCCTTTGCAGAGTGTTTATCCAGTGCCAAGGAATCGATCAAAAATGTCGAAATTCCGAACTTCGACCGTTCGCGAAGCCATTAACATCCGATTGTGCAACCCTGACCTCTGCGTTCAGAAGAAGTTCGTGCGGACTCTTCACCTCCCCTGACCCACAATCAATNGTGTTGAGCATCGCATATTGGTCGCACTAAAAGACTGTTGTCGGACATAGTGCGTGAACACCATCCTGCGTGGTTGAACAGTGGTGTGGTGAAAACGGTTTCAAGCTAGATTGTCGCTCATTTGACCGACTCTAGTCATTCTGTCAATAAGAGAGATCCTTTGCAGAGTGTTTATCCAGTGCCAAGGAATCGATCAAAAATGTCGAAATTCCGAACTTCGACCGTTCGCGAAGCCATTAACATCCGATTGTGCAACCCTGACCTCTGCGTTCAGAAGAAGTTCGTGCGGACTCTTCACCTCCCCTGACCCACAATCAATCAAGTTTACGATTTGGAACAGTGACTGCGTAACTGGCAACAAACACGTCGTTCTCAGCCTATATTAATCGTTTTTCTGACTCACCCTCGTCACTGTTTTCGTATTTATTATGTTGTAATTATCCTGATTATCAGACACAGAAGACTAGTCTTGTTCGCTACTCTGTCGTTCTCGTGACTTCATTTGGTCTTTTCGAACGAATTAATTCACCCTTTTTCATTTCCTTATGCTTCCGTGAAGTATCTCCAGCTTAGAATGGTCAAAATGTGGACTTAGAATCTACGTAGAGAGTGAAATTCCACACTTCGATATGAAGAAAGATAAGGATGTTCGTGCACTAATCCTTCAAATTCAAACTCAAGCTGCATGCTGTAATTTTTGTGGGGAACCTGTAGTGGCCTAATCAATCAAATGGTAAGAAATAACCAAAATAGGGCAACACTGAAATAGGCTGTAGCAGTAACGGGCGTGTACAAACAGTGTACATATAAGTAAGTGGAAGACATTTCCAAAAATTGGGAATGACTCACTGACAAGTCAAAACCCGTGGAATTGGATAGGCCACCGCCCGAGAGAAAGACAGCACCAAGAGGTAGGTCCGAACGACGGTTGATAGATAATTCCACACACGACGTTGAATGAGGAACGTTCGGCGTCGATAGGTCAACAAACACGCGGAGCCATAGGAAGTTTCGCCATGCGATTAATAAGCCAGCTCAAATATCCACGCAAATAATGAAGACAGAGACGGTGCGAGGTGACTCCAGTTTTTTTGTTGATCAAGACAGCCAAATTAAAAAAAGTGACGACAATGCTTTCAAACAAGTGTACAGGTGAATTTAACGAAACGGCATGTAGAAAAATAGGCAAAAGAGTTGCGAAATATAATTATGAACTGTAGACACTACAGACCGCAAGTCCAGCTGGGGATTCGACTAACTACGAGAATCCATACCCTTAGTCTCCAGTAATATTTATTTATACTGAGTGGGACACCCTTTCAGGCTTCTGGAGCTTTCTTTCAACAGATTCTGGATGTTAAGGTCGCGGTCAACGGAGAACTAGATATGCTGTATAAAGCCAACAACGTTGGAAGGCAGACTTGCCAACAGCAGCGACAATTACAGAAGGTATCTGACAAAGAAATGCAGCATTTGAACTGTCATTCTAGTCCGAATTCTGTTCAACGTTGGAAAGACTGTAATTCACGTGGTCATAAGCATTTTCGAGTTGCGCTTCGGTTCCTCAATTCTAAATACCATAAATGTGGTAGGGCAAGCCATATTTATTTCGTCTGTCGCAGGTCGAAGATGTCTCTGGTCCCTACCATTTTAGAAAAAACAAAGTTCCTCATCTGACTTTTATTTCATTGCTTTTACTGTGATTTCTACTGATTCTGCTGGTTCAATGCGCCATATGACATGATCGTTCACAGCTAACGGTAGTCTAAAACATTGCTTCACTACTGATACTGACAGTGCTGAAACTTTTACTTCCGCTGATTGCATGAAGCGGCTATAACATTCTGTTGTCTTAACGTTCACTGATATTTCTGTTAGAGGTGTTACTGTATATGCTTTACCCATCCTTGGTGAGTGCGAACTTTTACTGAAAGACATATGGTCCATTGCTTACATATGTCCATCTTTTTGACACTAATTCTATTATTGATCTGAAGTGGATGAGAATTTTGAAAATTTCTTTTGCATTATCGGCCGAATTTTCTGAGATTGAAAATCCTGCTTCGGAGTATATCCCAGATTTGAATTCAATTACGGAAGAAAGATCCGCAATTAAGCTGGCGTAGGCAATAACTTCTTAATGTCTGAAGAAGAAGGAACATCATCACAATAACAGCCCAGACTTTCATTTGAACTGCGGCAGACGTAACGGTTGGAGTTCATAAGTGAACATGGTGTTACTGTTGTTTAACTGTATAAACACCTGCGCAGTACATTGCATGGACTACATTAGAAGTTCGTTGACTCACCTTACTGTGTTATTTTCACTGGCGCTTGGTTTGATCTGAGTATACTTGCGAGTGCTGTTGTTTATTTCGTAGTACTACGGAACGGCATACGATTATGCAGCGTTTGAGAATAATGTCTGATATGTGGACAAGTAGGGAATTTCTCGAACCTCTATTGATGATCTTTACCAGGCCATCGGGGAAATAAAATGAATGTAAAGGAATTGGAGAAACGAAGCTGAGGGCAATTCGGCATTAATCCTATTTTATAACCGGTGTGTAATACTGAAACTTTTGATTACTATGGCTCAGACGTGATGATAGCTGTCGCAGTCCCATAGACGTTTCAGCCAGCCATTTTTTCCGAAACCCACTGTATTGAAATTTCGTTCCTGTTAGAACTTGTTAGTAGTGCATATCTTTACCAAGAGCGGGAATAGAACTGAGACTGCGTTATCTTGAGGCAAGCGTGCTGACCACTGCGCTGTTGACCTGACGTTAGACACGACTGCATTATAATATGTGAAGGCTCAGTAGCAGAACCTAAGAGCAAGAATATGCCCTACCAACCAGCTCTAACGAATGCAAAACTGGAATGAATTGCATTTTTTCGAAAGGAACTAACTGGAAAGTGCACCGAACTGTGGAAAGTGTAGTCGGTTGCGGGTGACGCTCATTGCCTATTTTGTAAGCCGAACTTTAAAAGTGTGCTGCATTCCTGGGGTAAGCTTAAACAAGCAGTGTATGTATCGGAACAGCTCTTGTCATTTGCACGAATAAAGTTGAGTAAAATACGACTAACTTAAGGAGATACCGCAATTAAGTCAGTAATTAAAGGTGATAGATAGTTTCAACCTTCTTATACAAGTTTGACTACCTGTATTCCTTACCGGTACAAGAGTGTTACCGGATAAGAAGAAGCGAGAATTTGGGTCTTTAACGTTACACCAAGCTGTCCGGATCAAAATCTTGTGAACTTTCCAACAATGTTACATCAGAAAGTTAACTAAAGAATTACGAAGTGGATATTCGAAAATACAGTATAATGCATTACCCACAAAACAAGCAGAATGTTTTATTAGTAGGAGAAATAGTTGTAAATTCTGTTTCTTGCTTTCACTTTAAGTCCTTAACTGAGGTGTCGGCAGCCAAATTCGAAATGGTGTTTTACAAGCTACTGCGTCATACCCACCTACTTCATTTTTTCTGTTTTTTATGTGGTTCTGTGCTTGATAACTTTCTGAACTTGCTTCTGGATTTACACCATAGGCTTGCCTCAGTTGCTGCTCAAAATGAGAGTCAGCTAGCACAAATATATCACTGATTAACGCATACCCCAATGACCTCTTGGACACCACTTGTGACTATCATCCTCAATGTTTGGGCACTTACGTAGACAGTTTGTCCGACAGTTGTTGTATATATGCTGGAGAATTTCCCCGTCGACATTTCTAGTAGTCGTGAAACGCGGTTTCAGAATTCTGACTTAGTAATATAGCTTCAATCTCTATAGACCGATTACAAACGCGTATGTAAGCTGCGGTTGTCTGGCGACCTTCAGACTCATGCCACTAGACAAACCATTTTTTTAATTGCCCTAAGTGTACACTTAGAAAAAGCAATGATCCCTGTCAACAGCCACCTCCCTGTGGTCAGGCGTGAGAGTAAGGTTTAATCGGTAGTGGTGCCCGACACCAATTTATTTTGTAGGCTTTTGCGATATATGATTCCCTAGGCTGTACGCCAGACCCGGTCAGGATGAATTTTTTGAAATGTGCGTGAAAGCAAAACCGACAAGCGTGGCAATGAAAATGTACATTCTGCATTTCTTTGGCCACGTACCCTGTGTGCCGAGCGGGCGACTGCAGCTCTATGCGCTGTTCGATGTGGTAACTGACGGTTGGGAAGCAATCAAGCCTTGACGAACTTCCCCCTAAGTAAGACCGTTAGGTTTTTTCTAAAGGACTGGGAAACTCGTGATCATCCCCGCGTTGTTTAGAAAAGATCGCTGACATAGCAGGGTGTGGTAATAAGTGGCTTGCATGCATCAGCGAATTCGTTGACTTTCTCCATGAATTTAAATGGGGTTTGTTCAGTTTTTCTTCATAAATTTGTGTTCGTTTGTTGCTCTTCCACACCGTGAACTATTGCCGGAATCAGTTGCGATCAATTTCTTGAGACGTCACAAGGCATCCGGATCAGATGCAGTTTCTTTTGCTTCATGTAAAAATGGACGCTCAGCATTAGACACAAGGATCGAACACTGACTCAGTAGCAGTGAGTCAGCGAAGTCTTCCAGAGTGATCTGGATTTGGTAAACATTTCCCAAAAAGTTTCCAACGTTCCATAGAAAAACTATAACGCGATCATCCTGGTTTCTGTTGCATCGAAGTTACCTGTAGTAGTTGCACTTCGTAGATAATACAGTTAACTTGTGAGCAGCATACCCTTAAGGGGCAAGTTGGGTTTCACCTTGGCCTTGCTTACATTGATCACATTTTCACATTAAGCCAATTGCTTCAACACCGCCATTCATAGTGAAGGCTGACAAATGTATTTTCAGACGTGAAGGGGAATTTGACTCAGTAGATAGATCTGTACTCTGGAAGTGTTCATATAGGAATTGTGCATCTGAGGAGAACTGTGGCATCCTAAAAGCGATTTGCTATCAGGGTTGAAACCTACCGAATCCCACTGCCGACCTTTGGCATCTCAACAGAGATGCGAAAGTTTGTTCATCCTTCTATTTTCTACTCACGTTTATGATAGAGGAGATTCCAGCGTGCGCCTTCACAGACTGCGAATATGATGGTGCAGAACAGCTTCTGGGCATTTGATTCCGAAACTTAGATTATGCAGATGACATTGCTTTAATCCATGAGAGTTCAGATGGAGCCCAGAACACTGGAGATGGACTAGAGGTTTCGGATCGTCGGTTCGGTATGGCTTTTCGAACTTTTAAATGCACGATGTTGTTGCACCCATCATCAATCTTTGAGTTGGCCCGGAATTTTATGTTAATTACGAGTTGCATATACTCTGCTGGGATGAATGCTGTGATCAACAATCACACAACTACACTTGTGACGGCGTTATTCAGTATACGCCACTTGTGGCGTCCGCACGATTCTGGTCTTTCAGTTGGAGACCGAGTGCATAACACTAATGTGCGGCTATGAAACTTGTATCACTCACATTGAAGAGGCTCACATATTATCCGTTTTTGACCAATGGTGCCTCCGAATCTTCAGTTACAGCTGGCGGGATAACCTTGTCATCAGTGATGACGCTCGCCGACAGACTCTTCCGACCGTTAACCGTAAAGATTCCATATCACCAACTTCTCTGGTCTGCAAAATCCCCACGAACATTAGCTCACTGAATGCCCTATTGTACCTCGCTTGCGAGGAGTGGGTCAAGATACAAGCGGCAGTCTATTGACCAGTATATGCTGTGAGTTCGCGGCAGGAAGGTGTTTTCTTCATTCTAGGTGGGAACCAAGAGACAGTGAAAGTCTTTTATTACGGCTTCCCTCTGTCGTGATGAAAAAGGAGAGGCTGTGTTGGTTTTACTCTTTTCCCTTTACAACTTGCAGAACTCGATTCCTCTACCTGTTTTTGTTAGGACACGTTCGCCTCTTTATGTAGCTAACTTGTGCTTTTAAATATACATATATGTGTATTGAATTCAGCTGTCAAAATATTGCATTAATTTGAAACAATTGTAAAAGTATGCGTGGTGTTACATTTATTGATCGAACTTCATCGCCCTAAACTTTTCTTAAACAAATCAGTAGAACTTTACTACTGTTTCGTTCAGTGTACAGGAAGCAATAACTGAATGGTACAACAGTTAGGACGTTTTATAAGGGATTTTCGAACAGAGATCTGACCAAAGTTTTAGTTGGTTCAACTATAGAATTCTGGTAGCAAGCGTAACAACATTCCAGGAAGAGAGACAGTGAAAAATGTGCACTGTTAAAAGAGTTTCGGAACAGACTGTAGGTTTCGCCCTGATCTGTTCAGTAATCATGTGACAATGAGCTGTTATGTTTGGAAATCAAACTGATTTTGCATGCCATTGTTAGTGTGAATTATAAAGCACAAACGCCCATTTGTATTCATCCTGAGTGAGCGGACATTTAGTCGGTAGGTTCACAAATCAGAAGACACATTCAACAGGGATACGGTTGAAAAACTTGAGCAAGAACATGGCAAAATAACGATACGCGGAAGGCTGTTGACCAATGGTTCTTTTAGGTTACTGGATGTTTTATGTTTGCCGTATTCCGTCTCCATTCATAACATCTTGACATAATTATATTTCATTTTACAACTTTCAGTATACAATCAACACAAAGGTAGGAATGTGTAAGTATCCAACTATTCTGCTGTTATTGCACACCTATTAACGGTATGAGATAGGCGTAGTGATGAACGCTCAGGAATATGGTTGACTTTAATTGGATGCCGCTCATATTCAGTCACAGCTTTCACGCTGACTTTTCAGCTAGCTTCTCTTGAAAAGAGGTGTCAAACAAGAGTTTTCTCCTGTTAGAGTCCATTGGCAATGCATATCTTTGTAGGGACTGGAAGTCGACATTCGTCTTCCAATATGTTGGACGTAACCATGTTGGTCAATATACCAATGACCTCACACTAAGCATGGCTGAATTATCACTCTTAATCACATCCGCAAGCACACAGTGTTCAGGTTTTCTTTCGGCGACAACAGCAGATGCAATTAACGCCTACTAACTAGAATCTCCTAACTTACGAAGAGTACAACAAAGTCGAGTCGTAGTTTCCAATTTCGTTCTAAAAGGAGCTGGCTCGGAGGTCTTTCTGGACTCTTAGACTGTGATCACATCCGAATCGTGCACAAATTGGAAAGTTAGAGAACGTTACTGTTGCTGAAAGCAACTCGTTTGCCGTGGGATCACAGGACGGATCGATGAGAAGCTTTTGAGCAAATCTATCGTAGGCGTTAAAGACGACGGAAACAATACACAGAACTGGTGAGGAAAGTGTATGTGGTCGAAATAGAGAATTTATTTAGTGTTTCATTCAAAATGTTGTATTCAACGAAAAATCCGAAAAACAAATGAACACCAAAGAAGCAAAGGTTACTTCATAAATTAACCCCGGGGAACTATTAAGGATTTTAAATGACGAATTAAAACAAGAGAAGTCTAACTTTAGAGTAGACGCTATCGGTTTGACTTGACCTCCAGAGACCAACAGTAACCAAAGCAACAAGGTTAGTAACAGATCGGGAGTGGAGCGAGCAAGCAGACCTCAGAGTGTACGTTTAGCTGACGACTTTCAGAAAAATCTTTTACTCAACTACACAGTTTTGAGAACGTGCCTCCCTTTTCTATTCGGCCATCAAGGAGAGAGTACAAAGTTCAGGAACCGATTTCCTTTCGTACACTTGTCTCAATCAAAAAACGGTGGCATTCAAACGAAAGTGGACAGAAAGTTAACTGAAACGCAAAGGATGTGATCTTCACTCTTTGTTGAGCTCTATTATGAAAAACAGGACAGGTACATAATGAGTGATGCCTCCTTTTTAGCACACGAGAGAGACTTGTGACGAATGAAGGACAAAGCTTCAACAAACTTGACTGGGTTTACTAGGTCGCTCGTTGTGGTTACGGGAGACGATCAGTCTAAACTTCTGTTGACTGACTTTTATCTGGTTGCCTAGTCAGTTCGGTAGGTCACCCGTGGCCGATTTCTCTGACCGGCAACTGTTTGTCCTCCCAGTGTGTGTCACAGCAGCTACAGGTGAACAGGCAGATACAATTACTGTCATGCCGTTCTTGGGCTGATGCCATTTCTCTGTCTTCCAGTACCTCTGAATAAAGCTGTTGAATGAAATTGAGCAGAGTTAAATTGTTGTTGCCCCTCACCCTATTTCTTTGACTGGATGTAAAGAAAACCCGGGTTAAGTGTACCCCGTCAGCTTCTTTACATGAACTATGATGAAAGTATGCTTCACACCGACTGATCATTCACAGGTTCGAAACAATTCGTAGTCAATCAGATTACCGATTGTTTGAAGGTTGTTTCGAAACCATGGTGGAATTTCTATTGCACTTTCAAAGCGCAGCACAAAAGACTACTCAAACTGAACATTTAGCAAGTCAGTGGTCACCTACGATTAAACAGGGTGCGTTTGATATGCTTCATTAATGACGCATTGATGAAAAGTGACGACACGGTTACTGAACCTATCCAACTGTGATGTTTGCACCATTTCATAAAATTAAATGTATTACGAGGGCTGTGAGAGCACATTAGTAAGTAGACTGGTTTGGAATTCCCCGCTGCTTTTCCAGTGGCAGATATGTACACTCGTTACACAACTTCATCTACTTTCTTCCAGCTCAAATGCAAAGTCTGGCCCACTCCGTAAGGCTAGAATGCTTGCTCTTTTCCACTACTGGACGTATGACTAGACCACTGGTAAGTTGGTTGGAAGGTTTGGGAATTTACAGTAGACTGCAATGTAAAGAAAGTGAGACTCTACTGGACTCGAACCAGCAACGGAAACAACGTGTTCAAACATGGCAAGTACCCTTCCCACTTAGACATGAAGCTACGCCTGGAGCTCGAACCCTTCACATATGAACTCAGTTACCAACCCAACTTACTGAGTTGTACGGAATTTACCTAATGGTCCAGGGTTTGACTGGGCGGAGTGACTTGCTCAAACAGTCCACACAGAATCCAGCAACGCTAGTGTTATGTGCCGAAGCCGTATTACTAACATCTAGTGAGCTGTAAGTAGTATTAACCGTCAAGGTTCACAAACAAGCAAACCAGTGCCCCCGTCTTCAACACCACCACAATTTAGATGCATCTAGTTTACACCAAGATATCGAACGAAATGGACATAACAGTGATGTCTGTCGATAGCCAAAGTGAACTCAACTAAAACCCACATTGTGCTCTAAGAACTAGTTCGTCCAGTTATGCACCTCAATCAGGCATTCCATTATTGGGGATGACGAGTATGACAGGCGTCTCTGAATCACAAGGCAACAATATAATGTATTGCGCAATCAGTTTTCGACTGCCTCAGCACCAGTCAACCAGTGTGACACACTGATTGAAATGTTTGTTGTTTTCTTAATCACCAAACTGTCAGTGTGCATTTTGTATTGTGTATACATGCGGAATCCTGATGACTGTACACTGAAACATCTGTTCGCCAATCAGTCAGCTATCCTAAGGGTAATTTTCAAATGATTACCGTTCATTTTATCCACTGGTTTAAAGTTGAAAAATCAAATAATTCATCTTTGTTGTTTTCCGTTGTCAGTAAAGAGAGTTTTTAGTTCATAGTACAACCAAGTCACCGGGGCAAATTAGTTCAGGCTCTCAGATTGACACATGAAATTCCGTTATCTTGTGCGCACGTATATTTACAAGAGACTAGGCTTGAACAGCAACGTTCATAACCTTTACCGGATGTTCGATAGGCTCTGGTTCAACCTAGTTCACATTACATGGTGAACGCCGCATGAGCTATATTTTGGCAGGAGTATATACTACTGACGAGATCTGACAAGAGTAAGGAATCCGTGAGAATGCGTTATTTATGATCAGGTGTTAATGATGCTCAAGTTATATCAATCGAAATCCCCTACCACTCATCAGTAATGAAGTGACTACTTGGATGCGGATAATCACACTAGAACGGATATGTCACGGAGTGATCAGTTCGTTCTTTGTGCGATCACCTCATCAAGTGAAGAGATGCACAGTGGGATGCGGAGCAGCAAACGTTGTATTGCGACAGTTCTTCAGCGACCACTATAAAATGGCCTCTCGAAGCGTCTGTTGCGTAATCCCATTCTTCCTTGATATGTACGACCTGGTCATAATAATCAAACGAATTTCTTCCGTTGTCTGATCCTAGCCTGAGTACGGTTTAGTGCCATAAGCAATAGTCATGCACATCGAAGCGATTCTAACCCCACTAGGTCGTTCGTAAGCAGATAGATTAAGGTTTGAAACCATTAATTCCCTCAGAAGTCTGAGCAAAATAGTTAGAGTATGAAAACTGTTGGATACAGACATTTTGTGGTGATTCTTCAGTACCAGATTTGCAATGATATGAATAGGTTTCTTGTAGGAAACATTTAAGGAGGTGGATGATCCATCAGCGTGTTAAGATAAGTCATTAAGTCCAGGGAAGGGTCAGGTTCCCGAACAGTTTTCTTTCAATCCAAAGAAATGACTTGAGTTGACGGATTGCGACCGCTTCGGAAAGCTACAGAAATCTTGGATAGGAATAACACAACAGGACTGTGAATGCACAAGCTAGAACGATAGTTAGGCCAGTGGTCAGGACTTGTCTAACGACAACATTACCGTCCTCCGGTAACACGGATATTTGCACTGATTTAGGTAAGTGTTCCTTCACTCTAGAGATTAGGCATTTTTCGGTTCTGCCTACGTAAATTCCTCCGTAGTTACATCCAAATTGGCCAACGCAATGTGAGATGGCACCAATAGACTGATCTCCTTTGATTGAAGACACTGGTAGCTTCTGGATGCGATAGCTAGCATGCAGTTCAGCTGTGTCAAATATTTTTCTAAGTGAATTTCTCAATCGTCTTATTTTTCCGCATGACGGAGTCAACCTTAAAGGACTGTTCTATGGAGACCGTCAGTGACCTACAGTGATCACCTCTTCGGTTGCGGCTTTGTTTTCCCACCGTGCGTTTCTATGATCATTTTAGAGTAAGCCATTGATTGCAGTGCTGAAGTGATCAAGTCTAGTTCATCCACAAGACAGTCATGAGTACAGATTCGTATTGATCAGGCCATCAACTTATTTACTAGTGCTCTTTTATGTTGAGCCGACATGAAGCAACTGAAGTTTAAGTATTGCAAGGACCATGTGGATTTCCTAATAATTTGGCTATATTCCCGGCGAATAATGAGTATGCCCAAAAACGGCAGGCAGTTGCTGGCCTCAAATTCACATGAAAACTTCAGAATAAGATTTGACGAATCAACATCAAATAAGCAACTAGGCGTTCGTGAGCGAATCTGGGACGACGACTGCCAACATAGAGGAGAATTTGCCGAGCTGTAACTTTCATCATCATCATCATCATCATCATCATCATCATCATCATCATCATCATTAGTCTGACCAGAATATTGTATGGCACGAAACGCTGCTCACATCTACAAGGAAGTGGAATATCCTAGGTGAAGAGATGTTACTGAAAAGATTACAGAGTATTAATTATAACAGTAATAAAACACTGGGTGGAAGAACTGGAAATGATATGGATGCGGACGCGTCATTGACTGTGGAACAATGCTATCTCGGATGATTTTTTCGAGCAGCGGTTTGAGTGAACACGAAGACCGCAGCCAAACAGGGGACACCTACATTGCTCAGTGGAGCAGTTAGGGTCTTCATATTTAGTGCCCACGTTGTTGCTTGAACGCCACACGGTTTTAAACAACCGTTGATGGTCTCAGTATATAATGCTCGGTGGCTGACTGACCAATTGATCGCGCATCTCCAGTGTTCCGGACTACGCACCAGTAAACGACCGTGCTGCTCACGACAAAGATGGTCAAAGTCTGTGGATATTTTCGTTGTAAACAAACCACTGTGAGTTTATGGCATACTGAATGGAGGGAATTTTTGTATTGATCGAATTCCAGAGACAAACCACACACTCAGAGAGAAAATGGAAGTGATTCGCTCCGGTACGCGCGAACATTCAGAACGATCGATATTCAGCTATACGGATAGATTAGAACACTAAATTCCCTTTGTCCATTTAATTAAAACGAAAAGAAGACATGCGTGGCGAGATGTTAACATTTCGGTTTACTCCATCCGACAACGTAAAACCACCAAATTTCAGACAAATTGCACATGGCAACAACAATTGAACGAACCAGCTACATAGTTAATACTGCGTTAATACTGCAATCAATTCCACCCAAGGAGATTGCTTCAGCGGCTTTCGTGAACTCAAGAATGATTGATGTTTTCTGGTTAGTATAACTCCACCAATCGTCGACACTTCTGAGTTGCGATTACGTAACAATAACATGGACGATTTAACAGGATCAGCTAAGCGAACGGTTGTTAAGATGTGTTTGCCGATCGTTGAGGCTCGGTTCTTCGATCTTGTTACAATAAACAGGTCGTTTTTTGACACTGCAGTTGATAACCACTCAGAAGTGTGTTCCTCCATACGCCGATACAAACGCTGATCTGTCCTGCCTTTGGAGACGTCACTGCACCTGCAAATGAACTACTGTAGTGAGGATAGACGGTCGCACCATACTACTCACACCACTATTCAGTAGCAGCTTGGATCGAAATAATCGCGGGATAAATACGGGAGAGATATGGGAAGGCAGAATGACAGAATGACTTTCGCCACATGACGGAACTGAGACATGGTGTCTAAAGCGGCTGGAGCATCCTCAGACGAGTGTGGTATGCAAATGAGTGTTTCGGTTCGTAGTCCCGTTGAGAAGCTTAAGTAGTGTATTGGTTTCCCAAATAAACAACTTGTGAGCCATCCGCCTTCTCGGTTCACAACACTAGTATATTACGTGGGAAACAGACTGATTGGTTGAGTGTGTATCACCATTATGGAAAGCCAACCTCCACAGTGCTAAACATAACGCACAGTTGGGCGGTTGGGCAGTACGCTGGAACACCGATGTTAGTTTGTGACTAAAGCTGGTCGGGTGGGCACCCCTGAAGTGGATTTGCAGAAATATACTCTTTTTCCCTGCATTTCAGCTTTCCAATTTCTATATTTTTCTCCTTACTGTGAATATCCACAAAATTTTCAGAATATCACTTATTTATCAGCTTTCTAATGAACTCTTCTTCGTCCTCCAGTCGATCTGCACTGCAAATCATTCTGACTTTGTGAACTAATGTTTTCACTAACCCTCGTTTATAAGCATTAAGTGTGAACCTGTAGAATTGCAAATACTGTCCGCTCCGTGTTGGCTTCCTATAAACAGATCGATGCAATGTACCACCTTAAAGTCTGGTTATGAAAACGCCCAAGATGATCACGCAACTGTTAACCTCTACCTCATAAGATACAATGAGGTTTTGTGTGAAGTGAACTCAAAAAGTTATAGAATGAATTGAAGGCACATTCATCGGTGAGAACTCAAATGTCGTCCACATAACGTTTGTGAAGCAACACCCTCGAATTCCTTCCTTGAAATTGCACTTCAAACATTCTTAAAAATGCACATGCCAGTATGGAACCAAATGGGATACCCATAGCTACATCGCCAAGCTGTTTATAGTTAACACCTTCGAATTCATACGGAACGTTTCCCGTACAAGCAAAATGACATCTTTAAGAGGATCTAGTAGAATAACTAAATTTACATTCTGACTGGAGATATGGAAATAAAACAAACCTCAAGTTCTGGATGGGAGTGCTCCCAAGTAAGATGATGGCCAACGGAACCTGAAGGTTCGAACAGCAAAATAGTTGACCAATCGCCAAGATGTTGACGATTATTTGAACAGAAATCTGTACGGCTGATTCGTGAGGGGAAGAATCAAAGCTGTGGCTATCTATGACTTTCCAGTACTAAAAAAAAGACACTGAAGTGGATTGTCAGGTCGGAGATGCGAGTTTTCGAACGTTCGGCCGAATACCTCAACGCGGGAGGGAGGTATGTTCAAAAACCCGCTGCGATGGGATCAAGAGCAACATGCGCGACCGGATGAGTCATCGCTCGACTGGATCGGACCAACGGGCGAGGCAGGGCAGGCGAAATGCGACAGACGGCCAGATCGGAGGCGTAGTTTTTCCAACATTTAGAGGAACATCTCGACACGATGTTGGAATACGGTCAAGGCCAACAATGGATGGATGGCGGACAGCACGAGCAGCCAGACGAGCCATCGCGCAACGAAATCGGACAAACGGACGAGGAATGGCAGGCGGAACCCCCCCCCCCCCC
>QNGE01000647.1:5144-35151 GCA_008508345.1 Paragonimus westermani
TATATATATATATATATATATATATATATATATATAGTGTGCACGATGGAAAGCTCGTTTCCGGTCGCCACTGTTACCTCACTGCGTAAAATGAATGAAGGGAAACCCACTTTTTCCTCAGGCAAGTGGTTTCCAGCACCGAAACTCAGTCGGTTTTGATATTTAGTACATGTGGTGGTAAGGATGCCGTTGTTTGCACTTGTCTAGCAAGCAACTAGTTCAGATACAGTAGAACCCACTAGATTTTCCTGGCACCCTTAGCCTTTGAGTTTTTTGCTTCGGGTTATAGACTCCTCAGATTTTGAATTGGTGTGTTATTAGACACATTTGCGTGTGATACCAGCTCATCTACAGATGGTATGGTTGACTGCTGATTAATGTATTATCGTGCCGAAACCTAACTGTTGTTCTTTTTCTCGCTAGATCTTACTGCACATGCCGTATGATCTGATTTTTAAGCCAGTTGACAAGGTGATCATTTAATTACTTTATAGGGCTGTCGGCTTCCTGCATCCTCGTGTCGTCTAACTTCCGTTGATCGGATTTTCTCGCGTCTCGGAGCCACCGACCGTCTTTTGGCTGGTGAAAGCACCTTCATGGTGGAATTGTCTGAGACGGCTGCTATTCTTAGCCACATTTCACCGCATAGTCTGGTTTTAATGGACGAGCTGGGCCGAGGTACATCTACGCATGATGGGGCTGCTCTGGCCAGTGCAGTGTTACACTACTTGTCTACGCCGACTTGTCAGTCAGATAGGGTTTGTGGTCCGCGAACCCTATTCTCTACGCACTATCATAGTCTTGTGGATGAGGTTACTGCAGAAAATCGGTCCTCTATCGCACATATCTATTTGGGTCACATGGTCAGTGCTTGTTTACTGGTTTTTATAAATGTCTAACTTTTGTTTACTTTCCGTCCTCAATCGTGCATTGTTGTCCGTTGTATCACTATGTAATGCCCAAAGGCGAAAGGTGCCGAGAAATTACACAGAGCCGTGTTTACGCCACGTTATTTGCACACATACAGGAAAACAGTCGGACATATGCCTTGTGTTGGCTTGGGTGACGAATTTATCTTTACTCTTTCAAATGAAAGAGCTAATCTATGGCATCCCAATTGATCTTTCCTCAGTAGTCCATTAGCGAGAGCACTGCCGCTGATGGCTTTGCCACGGCTATGTTACAATTGCTGATGAACTTCCCGATAATAACTCTCTTTTCTTTTAGTGTAGTTTCACTCTGGATGCCAACAGATCATTATAGAATTTTGTATTGTGTCTTTGTTTTACACTTCGGATATGTCACTCTATTGTCAATCAATGAATCATGTTAGTGACATTGGCATACTCTGAATTTATTTCCACGCTGGTTACTTTTTGTATGGGCTTCTGCACCCCGAATACTTTTATTTTAGTAATAATTGGCTAGATTGCCAAAATCAGGGTTTGTACCGAATTTTGGGAGTGTGGAAAGGTTTTTGAAATTCAGTCTGTTTATTTCGAGATAAAATATTAACTTTGGAGTCACAGGTGTGTGTATACGTGAGAAACATTTGAGTTAGAGAATGACATTCAGGTTCAGCACTTACTGCAAAATGCGTAATTCAGCGTTACCGGTCTCGAGAGTTGTTGCCTGCGTACAAAACGATATTCTGCTTACAGACATTCTTGGGACTTCGTTTGCTCTGATAAAGCTGCTTGTACAACTTTCACGGTGTTGACAACATACGCAAAGACTTTTTATATACATATTTTTGCTATTTTCCAGTTCACTCTCATAACCTTCAGGCTCATCTAAGGTTTTCCAGACGTTTTGTAGTCTCAGCTGAAAACTGTCAGTGATTGCGTTTATTTACTGGGAGCTCACACAATCAGCGGAAGTAGCTTGATATGTGTGTACCACCTTTGAATGACATTGAAGTGTCAGCCTGCAGCTTTTACTCATCGGAATGTCTCGATTATGCAACAGTTGAACGTGTGCGCGCTGACTGTATGGACTGTTGTAGTCAATTTGGAAAACGGGAGTCATGTAATCAAAATGCACAGAATGTTGCCCTGATGAACGTCACACCGGTCACGTTTCCTCATTACTCCATTCAAGCATCACGGACTAGCTGTTACGTCTGATGTTGAAAAAGCAGTTAACACAAAGCCCTTCAACGTTGGATGATATAATACACATGTAGTGCATGACCTTTCACTCTGACACCATTAAAACTCACCGAGACATGCAACACACCCTAACTTCGGTATACAGGTTCATGGAAGATTTACCATACAAATGCTCCAACTGGATGAAGTGCCTTTCCGAAACGGTTTCACGGTGACCGTTGATCAGAAAATATTTCTATCCATGATAGACTTTGCCAACTTTGGTCCACTATTGTCACTCAGCATTCTGGAGAGACACAGTAAGCACCTGTAAACGATGGAGTCGAACGAATTGTCAGTCCCAACGATCTTTTGTTTACTGTGGAGTCGAACTTCTTCACTCACGCTTCACTTGAAAAGTGTGCCCTCCGACAAAATGTCAGGATAGTGAAACCACAGCCTCTTCGTGTTATTATTATTATTACCTTGGGGATTCTGTATAGTTTTTCAAAGGACAAACGTCTTGCTGCTGTTTTTTTTTCAAACTGTCTGCTTTCGCAAGCAATCTGTTACGATACTAAAGAAAGAACGGGCAAAAATTGAAAGTGGTCAACTGCAGATGATGCACTTCAGAAATAAAAAGGATAAAAGCGAATATTAGGAAAACCTCATTTAACATCACGGTTGATGCGAATAAGATTATCGTTGGCATTGACAGCAAGCTTCTGGAACAGTCTTCATTAATTTGCGCTTCTGTTCGCACCCCCAACTGTGTATTGGCCAGATAAGAAGAAACAACCACAACAGACTGTCCGGAAATTGTCTCGATTAGATGGTTAACATTGACGGTGCGCGTCTTTCAGGCTGTGACACCGTGGCCAACTCGCATAAAGATTTCGCAGTTGTGCAGCCGGCTTTCCAGTATTCGGATGTTATCATTGTAAACTTTGCCCTTTTCAGTACTCTCAGTTCAAAAGGAATGTAAAGCTTTCCTACCCTTCATCAAGCAATCATTAGTGTTATCACAATCAGTCACCTTCAGCCTTGAGGCGTACCCGTGGTACACTGGCTCAGGCTACCATCGGTCCTAACAATGGTCCACGAAGCTCTAGAGTAGTAAGTACAAATATGCAACGAAGAAAACGAAAAAGTGGAAAATAAAGGAAGGAAATTCACTGATTTTTTAGGTGTCCCCTTGACGAGACACATAACTGACACATTTCGTCTGTCTGCACCAATAACCGTCGTATTTGATACCCGAACGCGGTTCGTCGTCTCGTGACCTTTACCCTACATTCCGTACTGCAAACGGACCTCGGTAAACTGTTGTGTTCATTCTACACCGCTGGCAAGCCCAGCCGGCCCGACACAGCTGGTGTCTCACATCCCCCCACATGCACACATTGTCCAGCCCTCTTACACGCCTTCACATAAAGGGAACGAGAAAGAATCAATCGCTTCTGGGCTGGCGGGCACGAGCTAAGCGTTACACGGTCGCGTCGAGATTTTGTCTACGATGCTTGCACAACCACACACTGCAAATCATGGATTACGTTCACATCAACCCATCTCTCTGTCACACCTCGCAAGTTTTCACTTGCTCAAGCTGTGGTCTACAGCAGTCATTTCTACAGTTCTATCAAGATTTCCATAAGTCAAAACACTGTTATCTAGCTTGCTACTCGTTCATATGTAGCATTACTAGTTACGTGTTATATTTAAGTATCGTTTATTGGCATGATCATGTGTTAGTTATCAGTAACTTTCGCACGAATGAGTTTCACCGAAAAGAAAAATTAACAACTCTGCAGATACTGAGACACAATGTCAAATTATTGAGTATCTCCAATCAGTGGTCCCAAACTCCCCCAACCAGGTCGAAGACACCTGTCAACCTTGCCCAGATGAATGGTCACAGCTCCCATGGCCTGTGACCAAGTCATCGCACGACCGCCTCCTCGTAGTTCTTTTCAAACATCAACAACCACAAGGAACAGTGCGCAATGCGGCAAACGCTCTATCGGCATACAGTATACATGACGCAAATAGTGAAAACTGCATTTTGACTACCTCGGTTATCAGTAGGGAAAGTGCAAATTTCCCAAATACGATCCGGTGGACTGTCGCGTTGTTTACACGATCAGCCTATTCGGTGCTGTCTAACCGGCGGAGACAATGGTGACCGAATACCTAGGGTCTGGACGCACCTTCAGCACAAATGAGCCAAGTCTCTGATCCATAGAGAAAAGCTGAGGGTACTCACGCAGTGTAAACACTGTCTTTAATCGGGGGGTGAACGTTTTTACGACATCGCGAGTGACGGAGGTTGACGAATGGACAATGTGCGTTTGCTATTCTCGTGTACATCTTGTGAGCAATATTACCGGTTGACGAGATGACACTATCTCGGCAGGTGGAACGATTGACCGTCTGCAGCGGTCTGCAACAATAGCAAAGTCAGGGTCAGTATCATCCCAACCTCGTAATAATGTTGCAGAGTTGGAAGTTACACAGTTCCGTAACATATGGATCAGCCATAGCATTCTACCGAATTAGCGTGTTCTGTGTTCTCTGCGGAAGGGCTAAATAGAGTAAAGCCATCCGCATACTCAATGTAAGTCAGCTTACTACCAAGCGGAAGTCCCATTCCGAGACCTTCGGAACCTCTGAGGGCTCCTTCCGGAATATCGTCCGTCACAAACTTAGAGAGAAAGAGGGTGATTGAGCGCTTTTTGGAACATCACTCAGCGTATGTATAACTTTTGCAAATGATAACCGTGCATTCAACGCAGACGTTGGGCGACTTCTATTAATTGACATGCTTCATCGAGACTCCTGTTTGCAATGAAAACATACCCAGAGAACATGTTGGACAAGTGATTCGAAGCAGCCTTCAGATCCAAAATAACCAGGACCACTGGCTGAGAAAAGGAGTGCTGATGTGATGCCTTTCAAAAAGCAAATATGCTATTTGGTACACCTACGACCAGATCGGAACCTTGTCTGTTCTTCCATGGTCCGATTTATTCTCCTTTGCAACCATGAGTTAATTGGATGTAAAAAAAGACGTTACTGGAACCTCCGTGATTACCACATGATGTCCCAGCATCATTTGTGAAAATGGGGGTGACTGTTCATAACCATCAGTCCTGAAACGAAGTCGTTTGGTCAGTTCGCGCAGACATTCCAATACGTTCCAATATTTTAAGCGGAAAGCCACTTTGTTTTTTGATAGGGGATCGACGGCAGCGTCACAAATAATCGCTAAATTTTCATCATCCATAACCGACTCAGTTGGCTCCCGTCAGTTGAACTGTTCTTCAAATTGCTCAACCTATCTGTCAAGGCGCCACGATTGGCTATAGATTTGTGAACTGTCTTTTTCATACATAGTCTCACCAACACCTTGTCGACTGTCAGTTCAACTCAATTTTAGAAAAAAGGCACCCTGATGTTTCCCCATAAAAATGCCTTCTTTCCTTTTTCTCTCTCAGAGAAATAAGTCTCTCGATCTTTAAACAGTTTATTTGTACGTTTACTTTTCAGGTCAGTGCAGTCCTTTTCGTACTCAGAGTTAGGGAGATCAACCACCGTTTGTTCAGAAGTTCTGCTAAGTTAGCAGAAATCAACTTCCGCCGCATCTGCAGTGCTCCTTTATCATAGACCCCTTTATAAGAGATTCAGAAAGCTGTTGAGATTTTTTTCTAATACTCTTTTGGATCACTCTGCTGTTTTGGCTCGGACAGTTCAATTGTCAGCGCTCTTAGACGTTTCCTGCACCCTTCATCGCTGAATCCCTAACTGGGTACTTTGTGCTCATGAGCAAGTGATCTCTGGATATACGTTAAACAAAAGCGGACACAAACAGCGGTGTGATCTGCGTTGGGCTAGTTAGTCCAAAATGAACGACAACCTGATGGCTTCTCTGATGACTGTCGGCTGTCTAATCAACTCGCGTGCACAGTTCAGTTGCACACGATGGTCTTCACGTGGCGCTCTTACGCCGTTTGTGGTAGAATGCGCTGTTCGATTTACAGAGTCCGTGAGATGTGCATGTCTGTAGCAGGCGATCGTCATTGTCATTGTGTCTCACAGTTACTGAACATACCACCTAGTTTCCTCAGGTCTGGAAGAAGAAGACCGAGTTGTGCATTTATATCACTAACGATGTTCGAACGACTGGTATTTCTCAGAAATTCAAACTGCGCACCAAAGAATATGCTGTCAAACGATCTGAACTACCATCTATTTGAGTGTATGATGGTATGACAGGCGTCCTTCTGATCTATGTCGACAGGCCTCGACTGAAATTGTAAGTTTGGCAGTACACTGGTAACGACTTTCTGAGTTCCACCAGATCAGGTTCTGTTTCGCCTTAGAGCTCAGTACATTCCTTTCAGGCTTTCCGTGGGATTCGGCTTCATCGTCACCAGAAACCCACGAGAAAGCGACACTGACTCGTAGCATCATGTGAGGTCGAATGCAACTGAAGGACTGCTAAGATGGTAACGGCGCGTTTCGGAGACACTGCAGACTCTAGAGGATATTCGTCAGAACAGCCTGCTGACCTACTTATCGAAGAGTGTGGACGTTACAAGTGTCTTGGCCTTCTTGACTTGAAGGGAGGACAGTTGGTAAAAAAAAGAAGAAAGTGAAAATGGATTGACTGATGTGTCGAGGCAAAGGCAACTTCTGATGCTTCTTGATCGTTTGTGCTACAGAAGGAAATTGATTGAAGGGACCCCATCCGGAGCCTCTGATTCACACACTTGTTAGCCAGAAGCTTGTCTAACCTTACGGCCAATGAATAAGATGGCACTATCTGATTCTGCGCACACTCGGCGTATTCGAATCTAAATCAGGATTCTCAGTGCAGCCACAAGTTTTTCTACCGTTGTGGAAAGTACGCGGGTGGTCATGGCCAGCCTTTGGACGATCATTGTGCTCCTTTGTTTTAGGGTATCCTTTCTAACCCGCTTCCCTGATTATAAGACAGCAGTGCCACGATCGCAAAAATAGGTCCCGCCGCATGCTTACAGAATCGTGCCTCACTGCCGGAGCACTTTTACGCGGTCATTAATGCGACATACAGGCCTATGAGTGCAACTAGTTTTCTTCTAGATGCTTCTCTTCTGGTCTGTCTGACGCGGTTGTACCTGGAAGAGTCACAGTCCTAGTCAACATAGTCTGAATTGATGCAGTGTGCAAACCTGAACACTACATCAGGGTAGCAGATTAGATCAGTGCTGTTATGGCTTCTGGCCGCGGTGCGGTAGTTGTCACAGAAGCAGGCCTTCTTGAAATGCAATTTCCAAGTACGAAGAAGTTAATAAATGGACTGATTATAACACAGCGTTAAAAGCAAACTGTAATACTCAACGTTTCAACCACCTAGAGTGACCTTTCTGGAATGTTGTAATCGGATCCATGGTGACTAGCGTGTTGGACGATACGGATTATGCTTTATTGGACGTCTTTTCGCTACACACTTATCAATGACGTTAAACACGATATCCATTCTGTTTGATATCTCACAAAGAAATTACCTTTATCAGCGTGAACAAGAAATCGGTATCTCTTCAAAGGATCCTCATAGACCGTTGTTTTGTTATTCCAGGTACAAAGACAGCGTTGCCAGTGAAAGATTACGGTACAACAGTTGACTTGTGAATGAATAAAAGGAGACTGTGGTGTGTGGATGAAAAAGAAACCTACTGTTCGAAAAAGTAAACCTCAAAATTAAAAGCATGCATGGACATTAATTAATAACTCACCTAGAAGGTTCGAAACGTTTTTCCTTATATAATCAAGCCTTATGTTAAATCGACGAAAACCAAGACTTATTCTTGAAGAGTACTTTACGGATAGACTGAAAGTGTTGAGAAAGTTACGTGAATGAACACCTGCTGGCTACGACGTCTACGACGTTCCATTAACATGACTGCGTGAGTTTTGAAAGTCGAGGTGGTTTGCTATCGACATCAGATTAGTGGTTTGTAAAATCTGTCTCATGAAACGGTCTTGAAGTAAATCATAGGCCTAAAACGTACATTAAATAGTATTTGTTCATGTCTGAATGAATCATGCAGATTACCAGCGGATGGTGCCACTGTTGTATGTCTACAAACAATCAGTGTTCTCCCAAGACAACCTTCATCGTTTACCAAAGCACTCATTTGCGATTTGTTGCCTCAGCGATCAGTTAACTAGACGCGATCCTCACATGTGCACTTTTTCCAGTTCGATTACTTGTTCCCATTTGTTCTCGTTGCTGAGACCTTTTGACTGGTGAAAGCGGGCTACTTTCCTGGGTTGTACGTTAAAGTGCGTTTGACTCAATAGTTTTTACGTATAATTAACGCTCAAACTTTATGCCATTCTAGGCCTGTATGGTGGAGGAGCAGTCTGAGGCCGAGCCTGGCTTGGAGAACATTACCTTCCTGTACAAATTCGTTTCGGGAGCTTGCCCCAAAAGTTATGGTTTCAATGCTGCTCGCTTGGCTCATCTTCCAGACGAAGTATGCTTAATTTCCTATCTCTATGCCATGTGAATATTTCACTGTTTTACCTCCTGTACTTCTTTATTTACAGCCTCCTAATGTTTATAAGTACAACAGTTGGTCTAGTCTGGCCGATATGCCTTTAGGTTTTCCACTATTCTTTCTCAGGTCATTCAAATCGGTCTAGCGAAGGCCAAAGAATACGAGCGGACAATGACCACATTCGAATGTTTTCGGTAAGTCAAACTGGTGTTATTCCTGTCACAAACGCCGATAGTTCTAAACGATGCAACGTTTCGATTCTTTTCCCTGTTCCTAGAGTTTGCTTTCCGAAGTAGTATGGATAGATCATTTAAACTTTTCAATATCTCCTTTGTCCTCTGCATAGTCCGCTTCGCTCCGGCTGTCTTTTGTTTCTATTAAATTTATGCACGGAGTGTGATCCTTTTACTGGCAAACAGAACACGTTATTGATTACTTTTCTTCTGATTCTTGCGTGAATGTGGAATGTTTACCTCCCGAGGATAGCTTGAAAAGCAACGACTGTACCACCTCTGAAGCTCATTTTGATAGCATGCCAGTACTCAGGAGTCTATGCAGCGACTGACAACCCCCGAGCTTTGACAACTGATAAGTGGCGTTCGTTTCACTACACTGAGGAAGTTGTTCTTCGACGTTTGATGTTTTCCCCAACATGCACAGTGGTTTGTTTTGTGCGACTGCCAACAAATTGATCAACGATACAGCTGTATGTCTCTTGACCTGTGTTTTCCATTATTCAATCTTGTGTTTTGTTGTCTACACTCGATACTAGTGTTAGAACTGCAAGAACGCTTGGCACGTAATGTTGACTATTTCTGCGACTTTTTGTCTTCCGTTTGTGTCATTTTACTCTTCTGCAGCGCTGTATGTCATACCACACTAAGTAGATCTATTTTGCTGGCTATAGGCCGTGCTCATACAGTCTTTTGATGACTGTTATATACTTGTATGCGGAGACATTTTGTGAATGTATGCAGCACACTGCACCGCCACTTTCATATCTCCACACAAATTTACGACGAACTTTCCATCGTTTGTTAGTACAGGTTTTTGTACCGCTCCAAGGCAGTTTATTGGCTTTGTTTACAGTGGGCTGTAGCAGAGTTACCCCATCTTTCGGTCTCTTTCCAACTTTGCTGTCGATGATGTTCCACACGAACCTTTGAGTGATCTTCACAATGGTGGTTCAGCACTTTTCTTCCGAAACATGGAATGTTGCTGTATACCGATGATATCGTATTGCTTGGTGTCAATGCACAGGCAGTCCAATCTCGTGGAACTAATTAACGATTAACGTAACACTTTAGGATGCGTGGTTTACCCCATCTCAGTGCAGAGTGCATCTGGAAGCTTGGCACTATTCTGTCATGCCTTAGCGTGACGACGTCACTGTTGTTGATGTGGCGACATTTCAGGTGAACAGTGTTACTCTATCACCTACACTTTCTGTCAGTTAGATATGGGAAAGAATGAGGCAGACGATAGTTAAGAAGCTAATGTGTACATTTGCCAGCGAAAACGCTGTCGACACATTGCTATCAGAGCCAAATGCGACGATGTGACCCGGGATCTACTTTTACCGGATTGACGATATAGCCATGGACGCCAAGAAAAAATCCCTTCTCTCCAGTACGGTGACAACGGCCGAAGATGACGACTGTATAAAGAGGGACCTCACATCAACCCAATGGTAGGTTCACGAGCAGAACCTTTGGTGTGTTCAAGATAAATGTGTTTCGTGACAGTGGCTCGTTCTTCATGGATAAATTGAAGGGGGCACTTTGAGTAGCCATTGTGGGGATTATGTTAAAAGAGGTAATGTTGGCAGGTGAGTGGCTCACTAACTTTGAACGCCTTGTGACAGATATTGAACTGGACTTCTGTGTCGCAATTCGGCATGGTTACGCGAACGTTATGGTCTGTTGTATGCGTTTGTAAAAATGTAACAAATTCTGTCGTGGTATAATTTGTGTTATCAGAAGGTTGTGAGCAAAGTGAAATGGTGGACATGATGTCTGATTTGTTTTGAACTAACCGTTCCAATTTTCCCCCAACTCTCTGTATGCTGACAAGTTTTCCGCACTATTCCATTACAGCAAGCTGTTGAGCGGCACAACGACTCCTACAGATGTGAGGGAGTGGCGATCAAAACTTGAAGTCTTCTGAATACTATAGATTATTTCTTGTATCAGCTTATCATTTCTCCATTTTAAAAAGATTTCAGATATTCGAAATTGCGGTTTTGTCTATCACATACTCATCATTGTTCACAACAGACGAATGCAGCGCTTTTTCATTCCTTAGAAGAAGAGAAGTTGTTTTTCAGTGGTTCATCAAACTGGTTGCGGCATAATTACCTAGGCTTATGTTGTTAAGTTGAGAGCGAGATTATTTGGAGGTCCAAAAAACGACTTCGTTGCTAAGTTTGACATGAACCAAACCAGTTAGACCGAAATATGGAAAGGGCGGTGTAACTTGATGCCCTGTAAAAAGTAAACGCTAGAGATGGACGATCCATACACACCTGGGAGTTTGGTAGATGACCGTAGCAATCTCATCTTCGTTACATATTTCATTTGAGGATGATACAGCTGGATGGCAATTGCTTCGACGGTAGTCAAAGTATGACTGTTATCTCACCTGGGGCGAACACCGAAAATTTGACTGATTGAGTACGAATGTTGGGACGCTGACCAGATGGTCCGTATAAACCTTGGTTATTTCACCAGTCGACACATTTGTAATTGATTTTGCTCGAGACCACCTTGTTCAGTGGGCATACTAAGAAAAACATCTGTTTTGCTGATGTTTATGATGATGAGGAAGCCTCCCTGGAGGAGGTTGTGAGTGCTGTATTTTACTGTAATTGGAAGGTAAAGCCTAACGATCTTGTTAATAGTATAAGCAACTGGAATATGGTTACGTGGATATCTAGAAACGGGGTTACTGCTGCACTGGGCACGGCTTGTTTGATATGATGTGGCTCACTGGGGGAATCGATGCCAATGATCCTGCGTGATCCGCGAGTGGGCGCATCAGTGGTCATTTGTCCCCCCTCCCTATAAGTTTTGTTTGCATACAGGAGATCCTCAAACACAATGAGTATTATCACCATTCTAGTTCGTCTAATTGGCGACTTCCAGTTCCAGAATTCCGCAGTCTTATGTTAACGCAGCTCCGAATTCATAGTGAGTAAGTAGTTGAATCTGCAGGCGAAATTTTTCTAGTGGTTTCCTTATCCTACAAACAGAAAGGATGCAAGTGAAGGCGCTGGGGTTGCGAATCACGACCGCACGCCAGTTGTCAAAGAAAATGAATCCCCACGAGAACTAACATCGTCCTTGAAAATTCAAACGAACGTTGAGATGATTGTATGCCGTTCTCAGCGGTAACGTCTGAAACATTGTTATCTCAGTGAATGTCACCTGTAACAGTGGACATGACGTAGTTCCGTTATACGACAACGAGTGAGACTGCGGTGCCTGTGCCGACACACCAACGTTGACTTTAGTGGTTTATAGTAAATTCACATTCAGAGAATAACATGGGTACGGTGGTACACCAGTAAAATAAATCCCACCTCCCAGAGATTTTATCGTTTTTGGGACTCCTAGAATAACCTCACTGCATCGGTCACACTTGGAAGGGTGACCGACACAGATGATCTGCTTGTGATTTTTAGTCATGTGCTACAAATGCTATTTCGCTGGGCGGCCGCACGCGGGCCACCCAACCTGAAAACGCCTAAGAAAGTCATAGGGGGGTATTATTTCCTCGTAGCACATGCTTAGAGTGCTACCATTCTCAAGAGCTCGGCAGTCATTGCTATTCGTTGCCACGTACTCGAAACTAAGGAAATATGGAAGACCTGAGCATTTTGAGTCGCCCCGGGAAGATGTATTTTTTCTAAGAGTCCTGGGGCTAATCTGTACTTTTCTGCATGCAAACTACACATATACTTACCCACCCGGTTCTCGCTGGAGATGTCGAACTAAACTCGGTGCCATTTCACTCGAGTGTGTAATGCTTTGCACACGGCGGATTGTATACTTTTCTGTACAACATTTTATTCAGCCGTTTGTTTGGTTACTGTTTAGAGGTGTTAACAGAATTATTCATTTGAAACGAACAAGACTGTACTTCTGGAGAGTCAGTGATAACAGTTTTGTGGCGGCCGATCGAAACTCGAAAACGGTTACCAAATCTGTCTATCCACTTTGCTGACTTCCCCAATTCTGTACACATCTGAAAGCACTTGTACTAAAAGTGTTCAAAAAAGCCAGTAGAAGCGTTATTTTGTCAAGGGAGTCATCCACTTGATAGGCTAATAGCAACGACTCAATTCTTCATGTGTTACAGGCACCCTAAATAAGTCCTACTCCCCACATAAAACCATCCACATCCCTGGTCATCTGCTGGATATTATTTCGCTGGGCAAGGGTGGACGTTTATGAGGAACAAAATGCAGAAAGGCGGGACTTCTTTCCAGTCAGGTCTCGCTTATCTTAGAACCGCCGCACAACTCTCTGGTCCCTTTAGGATAGACCGAGACTTTCAGTAGCCTGCTTGATGTACACATGCCTAAAAGGCAACTGGCAGTAGAAGTTTCCTCACCATTTTCCAAAACCATTCATGCAGACTACAGTGTGCATCTATTCTGCCGAGTGTGCTTGCAGCAACGTCTGAGGTAGTTCATATTTCCGTTTTATTTTCGTTGTCCAGTTTGTCAACTCGTATAAAACCGTGCACCATCGTACTATGTACTTGGGTTTGACGTGTGTTGGTAAGGTATACTTACAAACTGGAGTCCAGAGGTGAAACCACTGAACACTGGTAGGCATTTCACTGTAGCCTTAACCCGTGGCCGTGTCGAATAGTTGCCATGTTCTTCGGTGCTTTTTAATGATTGGTTTTCATGGTTTTGACGGTCAATCAGACTTACGGTATGTCTTGTAAACGCGCAAATAGTTGCAGCCATCGCTTAGCTCTGTAGCGGTTCGTGTCCACGGGGACGTACATTAATCTATCACGGCAGCATTGAGCTCCAAATAAACGCCTGTACTATCGGATATTTGTCGGATTTACCGTAGGATCGCTAATGACAGCAATCTTTACGTACAGTAAACCCTGATGTGCAAGCTACGGCAAAGGCTTGTATTTATGATAGTCTTACCACCCGAGCAAGGTAATTCCAAGCCAAAATATGTATTATTGCAACGGTCAGCTATCCATTAACTGTTTTGTCACGGTCGAAACGTGTATTCAATAAGATATTTCGTAACACTTCGTGTTACGTACAACCTCCCTTCTTATTGTTCAGGAGTGATTAACGGTGGGCTGTTTTTTTCTAAGTTTTTGATTGATTTGTCAACACTTCCCTCTAACTGGATATTTCCGGTCGCTTAGCAATGCGTAGTGTTTGTTTCGGTTCTGCCTCACTCTCTGATAGGGTAGCCATCTCATAAACGTCAACGAAGGTTCTATCATCTTCGCCAGCTGGACTAAGTTACCGACTGGATGTTTTACTTGCCAGCAACATTGCATACCGCTTAGGATACTTGAGCCTGTACTGCCCTTATTACTTGTGTTCACTGTGCTGCAGGGTAGCGTGCTTTATTGTGAATAGCGCATAAGTTGTTTAGTGTATAAGCGTCATAGCTTTTCCACAGAATGGTTGTCACGAAAGGCGGCTGAAATGTTTATCAAAATAAAGTGATTCTTATTGCTTTTACCCTTGACCTGAGAGCCGAAACTCTCAACATGGCCATCGCGTCATGTTTATTCTGGCCTACTGCACTTCACAAAACTCACCCAGGGGTTGTTTAGTTAAAAAACCATAACTTCGTCAAACTGTCAGAAACGGAGTGTAAGATAAGAAATAACGAAGTCAGATCCACTTTCACAGATCGGAGGCTTGTGAGCAGTAGGTACGAGTCAGTGAATTTCGATTACCAAAATGCTTAGTTGAATACACACCATCAGTTATTCTAGCATCGTTGATTCTGAAATTATATATATATATATATATATATATATATATATATATAAGAAAGTGAACGATCTTCTAAAAGAGTCTACAACGCATGAACATGTCACAGGAGAACCTACGAAATGTCTGGGGGTTCGAATCACCAGAGTTGTGCCAGCTGTCAATAAAAAGAAATCACTCACAGAGGAACAAGCTAAACACCTTAGAACATTTGAAAGACCAGTGCCACGATTATGCGGACTACCAAAGATCCACAAGGATCAAATACCAGTAAGACCAGTCGTTGCATCCAGGACGGCCCCAAACTACCAATTAGCGAATTTCCTCTTTCGTATTCTCCGGCCACGTTTACCTCATGACAATCACGACGCAAACAGCTCAGCAGATCTCCTCAGACAGATTAAGGACCTGGAATAGGAAGAAGGTGAATCACTGGTTTTCTTGGATCTTACGTCGCTTTTCACTAACATGCCGAAGAAACGCGATAGAAAGTCCGAAGCACCTTAGAAGTGAGGACGACAGCCTCCGCAATAGGACGAATGTCTTCCCAAAGGACTTGAATCAATTAGTAGAGCTGTACATGGAGACGTACCTACAATTTGACGACCGTCTACTTGCAGAAGAGATGCACACCAATGGGCACAACTATATCGGGGTTACTCGCAGACGCCGTAATGAAACATTTCGAATCGGAATCCTTTTAGACGTTCAAACCTAAGGTGTGGCTTCGATATGTGGATGACAAATTTGTTGTTTTACCTCGGACTCAGCTTGACCAGTTCCAAAGCTGTTTGAATAACGTAATAGACGGGATAACCTTTACATGCGAGGAAGAAGAGAACTCACGCCTGGCGTTTCTCGATTTACTGATCACAAGACGATCTGATGGCAAGTTTGAAACCACTGTCTATAACAAACCGACAACTGATGTCATTCTTAGATTCGGTAGCAATCATCCAACCTGTCAACTCAAAAGCTGCGTACGAACATTATCTCGACTTGCAGACACGCACTGTAGCTCGCACGAACTCAGTAGACGAACAAAGACACCTGCTCAAACCGTTTGCTTCCAATGGGTACCCCAGTAGCTTTATAAATGCACAAGAGGTGAACGTACAAAACCCAGAACACGAATGACGGTGTCATGTATTCATTGCACATCTGAAGCAGTACAAAGGATTCTCCAACCACTGGGCATCCAAATATCACAAGCCAAACTCAACACTCCGTTTGGCTCTGATGAACGCTAAGGACCATGTAGAACCACACGAACAGTATGGCGTGGTCTACGCGATTCTATGCCTCGGGTGTGATCAACTGTATGTGGGAGGGATGCAAACAGCTGCGCACACGCTCGCACGAAAACATATTGCGTCCCAAGTGTTGATTGGGCAATCTGCTGGCTCGGATTGGTCGGTCAGTTTTGTACTTACCCGCTCGGTGGTTGCATTTTGTGGTCAGCGTGGCTCGAGGTTCAAGAGATATACAGCACAGACCTATTCTGTGTTGGCTGGATGAATACAGTCTAACCTGTGGTCTACCACAGATAAGCACTTTCAGCTCTTTAGTCATCGGGGTTATTTGTGATTTAATGAATGAGTAGGAAACCGTCGATTAGGGACAATTGTGGATCTTGGGAAAAATCGGAACCACATTTTACGCGAATTTCATTAACCAGATCTACGAACATATATCAAGAAACGATTCCATATGTCATCTGACAAGGTTGCTATCATTGAATACGTTGACAGTGAGTCGTCTCGAATTATGTTACAAGTGTGGGACAAGCAGTCGTCGGGATCAACGACGCTGTTTTTCTATGGTTTGTGCGAATGTGTGATAGACTGTGAAATATCTGTCATTGGGAGTTATTTCTGAAGAAGCAATGATTTTCACCGACGTCCTCAACGTGCGTGCGTTTAATACATAAAGGGTAGGTTTGTTGTTGGAGTGCCCACTGCAGGTTAGACTTATGAGGCACACCTCGCAAACAGCTCGTCCTGTGATCACCAGCGAAATGATGGATAGCTGGTTTGACCGAAATTGGTCTCATAAGCGCCACGCATGCATGAGAGTTGAACTCACTATCTGCAAACAAGCAGTAGATTGTGGTCCAGACACTCATCTGCTAGTCCATGGGGTGCGGTCATCCAGTATGCCATAATCCCTCGGTAGAGGACGGATTGGAAATAATTATTTTACGCGATAGATTTCACCACGACTGAAAGGATGCATAAAGCAAAGGGAACAATTATCCTGATTGAATAGTTAATTGTTCCAATGAAATGTTTGACTGAGAACATCCTGGTACAGCCGCTAGTTAGTTGTATTTTCAAGCTTGAATTTTTGTTTCAGCTTAGGGGCCATTTTCGAATTCTTATACTAACAGTGTTGTAGGCTTTGAACTTACCAATAGGCCGTAAACTGAGTTATCTTGTAGGCCACTCAGTGTGCCATGATCTCCCAAACTACTAGTGTAATAACTCCTTACGTGACCAAACATGGCATGCCTTCATTTCACCAGAACACCTATGTGAACAGACAGACATTTTGTATTAGCGCCCCTGGAGGTTGTGAATCCGCCGCGCACTGGATATCTCCCTTTTGCTATAGCGCAGTGAATTTGATATTTTAACGTACCTTGTTTGCAGGTGAAATGTGCCGTCACCGGGACGACTGAAGGCCATCAGTCAGTTATTCGTTGGTTGACAGTTATATGCTAGAGCATATACAACATCGTAACCACACTTCCAGATAATACTGCGAGTGGTTACAAACTGCAGTCTGAATTTACATTATCCAGTTGTGTACCTTGTACGCCACTTTACTTTTAAATAGCATAAGTCTGGGCGTAGTGCGATCATTCAAGCACAACCAGTATGACAATGATAGACAGCAACAAAAATGTGATGATCTCCTTTTTCTTCTTTTTTTTGACAAGCGCGGCCATAAAGCCGAAATACTTTAGACTAACCAGTCAGCTGTTAGGCGGAAGATCAATAAACGAATGTTACATCCTCATTTTCAGTGTTACATTTAAATACCCTAAAGTGTACGAGGTCAGCTCTGCCCAACCTTCTCCCATTGTATATGTGAACAACAGTGCAATCCAAATTATGCGGGGAAATGTTCAACTGAGTTGGGATACGAAGGTTCTGGCGATTTTATAAGAAAAGTTGCAAACTAAGGGTGTCATTTATGATATGTGATTATATATGGATATCGTGGGCCTTACACCTCTGGATAGCTGTATTTAATATCAGTTAAACGCTTGTGTTTATTTATACACTACTTATAAGTGGACCCAGTCACATAGTGAGCTATTCAATCGAGGAAAATCAACAGGAATCTAGGCTGCACTAAGCATTCTCAGTTTATTAAAAAACAGCACCTTTTCGTAGAGTAACAACAGTATTTACGACTGCCATTACGCGACAGGCGTCCTAACTTTTTGATTGGCCAGATTGTTGCTGTGTTGCTTCACGACCTACCATTTACCGACTCGGCTGTTTGAAACAGATACGCATTCGAAACAGTCTGTTCCCTTTATGAACTTGAATGAAACAATGAGAAGATGCAATTCATGTGATGTTCTCCGGAGTAACATTTCGTACATTCTGATCACATATGGACATGTAACTAATTTTAAACGAGTCAAAATTCCACAGAACGGAAGTCATGGCTTAAGGGATTAAACAAACAGACACCAAAAATGAAAATCACAATTGTGGGACTGCTGACTACCAGGGTAGCCGCAGTGTCAACACAAATTGTTTTCGAACACACAGGAGGGGACTGACGTTTAATGGCCAAAACCTCAGCAAACCGGAGTATGCGTTTCCGGTTGCTCCGAAAGATCACCGAGAACGCGTCAGAAACTTTGACTGTGTCCTGTTTGTATTATGTGCTTTGCGACGGAAGATGCGGGGTGCCGTCCATTGGCATCTATACAGGCTGCTGGCGTTTCTAATTGCGTCTCCAACCATTTGGGTACATGCTCCTTGATACGAACACCTAGTTGTCGGTTTGTCCTCCCTATGTAGCTCACACTGCAACTACATGAGTATTTGTATAGACAGTGAGATGTGACAGACGTTCACTGTTTGTTCGTAACCGGGACGACTGGTAGAGTTCTAGTTCGTTGTATTACGCACAGTTTTGCAGCGTTATAAGTCCTGGATACAGACGCTGTTAGACGCTTCCTCATCATTGTTGACCAGCTGTCCCCTAGAAACAGGAGATCTAAATACACCGTCCTCTTCGGTACTGTCGTCACTTCTACGGTTGGGATGACGGCTTTGCTGTACTTTTTAATAAACCCCAGAGGGTACCCGTTGACAGACACCCTGCAGTATAAACATACCGTTTTAAATTAAGGAAAAAGATTGTCGACATAACATCATGTATCAGTTGCTAGTGTGAAACGGTGAGATAATTTGAGCAGGAATGGTCAGACTAATCAGGTTTAGATAAGGATCAAATAAAGCATACTTGAACCCGGGACTTTTCGACGAGCACAGCAACTCAGCCACTGTTTCGGTTGGGCTCAACCACTTTAAGAGGAAAAAGTTTTGGAAGGCTGAACTAACATGAGGAATTTCATTCAATCAGTTACTCTTTGGGAAGTACCTAAAGTTGACCAAATATAGTTTGTGACCTAGTTTCCTGAGATCGACCTTATTTCACATTGCATTTATTATTGGGGTCATCGTCATCACCACAAAAAACAGCGCGTCGGTAGTTCTCATTGATGACCAACTGCCATGCAGCCATGAATAGGAAAGTAACGTTGACCAGGAAAACGAAACAGAAAGAAAGGGGATTTAACTATTAAAATAGCCACATCCATATTCAAACACGTAACATCAAGGTACCTACAACTTTTGTACAAATATCCAAGCTATGAGTAAGAGTAAATAACCATCAGTAATACAACCTCCATACGGCTTTAGCTTGCTTCACGTAATCAACTGTACCTACTTAACTAGCCACCGGACCAAATAAGGAGAATTCCAACGCCACTGAGATCGGTTTGTCGTCGTCTCACCTAGCGTGTACAGCCACCGATTACGTGGGTCGTGGGAGACAGACGTGACCTACAGTGGCGAACTCCTTGGTGAACGACTTCACTTCTCTACGTCAGGTCATCATCTGTCCACCTCGCACTTTACGCCAGTTGGCCGCAACGTCGTCAAAGAATACTCGATGTGGCTGACGACTAGCTGGTATCCTGAGTATATGGTCTAACCACCCAAGTCTCTGGGAACGCGAGGAGTTAACAAGAGAATTGATTTGACGCTCAGTACCAAATACCCGCTTCTTAACCTCTGTTGCTTACTCGTTGATGCCACTCGATGTGGACGACCTAACGCGGACATCGATGGTCAAATACCTGAAGACGGTTCACCTCTTCCACTCTGAGCAGCCAACATTAGCCATTGCACAGTTAAACAACCCTCACTGTTGTCTTATATACGTGAACCTTAGACCTCAAAGAAATGGCTCTCTGTCGTTAATGGTGTTCTCAGTTAGCAATTGTCGCCTTGGCCTTAGAGATAAGTGCTTATACCACATTCGTTACAACTCTGCTGTCACTGACGCAGCTTTCCAAGTATATAAATCGATCAGCAACTTCTACAACGCCATTATTCAGTATTAGATCTACGTAATTACAGCAGTCTTGCGGAAGCATTTTGTAATTTGAGGTCGTTAAGCGCATTTTGAGAAGTTTACCTGGGTGTGGAATAGTTTTCAGCGTTGTCTGTGCAGCTTGGCAATTGTCAAACAACACGTTGTCATCAGAATAGTCAAGATCAGCCAGTCTTCCTGGCGGTAAAACTGTCGGATACTCCAGCGCAAAACTCGACCTCAGCTGAAGCATGGGATGTGTTCAAAAAATTGTTCGGTACACATGTGTATGGAAAGTCTGGGTCGATCAACCGTTTTCAACGCACCCTGATAGTCAAGAAACACGACAGTTGTTGGGATGCCGCATACCTGACGATGCTTTAGAATTTTGCGAAGCGTGGGAATTTGACTAGTACGTCATCGCTTAAGGTGAAACCTTGTCTGTTCTTCCCTATTGTTTGCCTCCCGAGCTGCAGTGACTCCACCAAATTTATTGGACGCCAAGACACTCAAAATGACTGAGGTTTTTGGAAACGGCCCTAGAACTATTATCGAATGACTCTAACACAGAAGGATGGTCTCCACAAAATTGAAAAACTGAGTCCTGGTCTCTACTAGCGCCTTCTCACCTTCTGTGAAAAATGGCGGCAAGAGCTCATCTGGGCCAGCAATCTTATTACGTTCGACAGTCGAAATGCAACTGCGGACCTCAGTTTTAGTCGACGGCTTCAAATCTACTGACCAAGAAATCGCATAGCACATTTGTAGTTGTAACACAGTAGATGTAGAATATCAACTAAATTGACCCTCAAAGTGTTCCACCCAGCGCTTCAACCTTCTGGATTTGTTATGGATGAGTGTGCTGTCGGCCTTGCTGACAGACGGTCGTCTGGGAACTGTAGCACGGATAGACTTAAATAGTTTGCCGCTATTCCCCTAAACACAGGCGGTTTCTGTTTTCCTAACATTGTCCAGCAGCAAAACCTCACCATCGCCGGTCAAACTAAACTTCCACCTTAGGCGAATGTCTCTCCCAAACTTGTTATAAATACTGTCGAGGGGAATGTTCCGACTGGCATCTAATAACTGAAGAATTTCTCTGAGATTTGTTGTTTGTTAATTCAAGGAACCACCGTACCACACACGATACCGCACTTGTTTCATGACTGGCATGTTAGATTTGAATGAAGCATCTATTAGGATCTTCGAATTTATAACTGATAGGCTTCCTTTCTGAGTTGGTTTTATACTTACGCTTTACCGACAGTATAGCCAGTTTCACAACAGCTAATCATTGTTGCTGATAGGGCGGTTGTCCAGTAAAAGTAAGAAAAAGACGGCAACGTACCAATGCATGATCTAAATCTAAGTATGTGCTCCGAGAAGAATAACAGTCCTGAATCAAACCACTTACACCTATGCGGTATACATGAGACCAGGTCTGGTTCGGATGTCTAAAGCTAGTGCCGGCTAAAAGTAGCTTATAGTCAGGACACAATTGTAACAGCCGCTTATCATTATTCGTGCGGTGTGGTGCTATCCCAAATCTCCCATTTAAATCATACTTGGTCTCACCAAGGCGGCCGAGGTGAGCGTCCATAGCTCCGGCCAGAATGACTGTCAAAACCATGTGTCGACCGAAGGAGAGTGGCCATATCTGAATAGAAGGCATCCTTGACGCCGGTGTCATCACAGTTACCTGAGGCATAAGCAGACAATGAAATGACTTCTGAATGTATTGCGTCTGAATCTGACCGTACCAGTTCCTCTTAAGCGTACGGGACAAAGTCTACTGATAACAGTAATCCAATATACTAATGCGGCTGTGGCCTTTGCGCCGAGGACTAAACCTACTCCAGTTTGACCGGTAGCGGTAGTTGTGGAGTCACCTGAAGTTTATTGTCAGCATCGGGTAAACAGTGCAAGTGCTGTTAGTTCCATGCGTTGACCACTGTCCTGGATTCTAGTTTCTGAAACCCAAGAGACGTCGATATTTATCGGGTCTAACGTTTGTGCGAGAGCAGCCTGTTGCTCTATTTGTTTAGAGTGCGAGAGTTGAAAGCACTTATAACAGTTCGCATTGTAGGTCTGAGCAAGGGACAAGGAAGGCCTTAGGCTGAATGGTGAGAGATGGGGCTTACCGACACAGTGTTACTATGACTGACTGTATCGTTTGTGGGGCCTGCAGAGTAATCACCAGAAATGAGAATCGAGACGGGCCTGAGAGTTAAATTTGATAGGACAGTGAGGGAGGGTTCAAGAGAAACATGTTTTCATCTGTCCACTTTGCTGTATGCAGTAGGTAGGGCGACCCGTTTTGTACTGTGATACGGCCGATGCAATATGGAATTATTGGTGTCGAGTACTCATGGTTGTGTGTGGGCCGAGATATTGCCAGCACATCCAGTTCTAGAGAGGAGAACGATTAGGTTTGTACACCGAAGTCTTCAGCTCTAAAGCTTGTACCGCAATACAGCGGGTGGGTAGCTGTATACGAAAACTGTTACTTTTTGGGGGAAGGATGCTAACTCATCTTGAACCTCCAAGTCGGGAGACCGAAAAATCGTGATTCGTCAGAACCCTACCTTTTGGCTTCTCTGATATGGGTGGCTGTGTTGGTGTGACCGTCAAACCGTCCGGTATAGCTTAATAGGTCATCGAGATGGGCAGGCCGCCACAACAGGTCAGGGTTCATCTTCCTTGGGGTGACTCAGTATGGTCAGCTATTCCGGATGCTTATATTACAGAACTATATACCTTGTGGGCTCTTCGCGTTCAGGGGTGTAATTGGTTACGCTTGCGCAGCGTTGCTGACGTATATGAGATCATACGATGTCCGTTCGCTGGGTTTCAAGAGGAAATTTACTACTGAATGATTAAAGCTTTCGACTTTAGCTCCACTAGTTATTTGCTTTCACGTTTCGCGCAAGATCACACGGCGCATAGCCACATTTTACACCCAGAGGGTGCTCAGACAAACTACCACTAACGACGGCGATACAACTGATCAGCGGATGAATTTCAGAATTCCTCCATCTAAATCAAAGCCAGTGTTCTTTTCACAAGAAGAACTATAAGCAGCTTGACAACCTCACCTGGCATAATCACACAGAATTATTTCGTCCACCATTTGCTTCCAGTACATGGAGTAACAATCACAATGTCAAAATTCCAGCATCGTACTAAGTAGCCGTTATGTGGACAGTGTATTAGTGAAGAGGACTACAGGGAAGATAAGTTGGTCCTATCGTGACGTTTCAGTCTACCACATTAAAAAGTTCAGTCCACATTTTCATCTTAGCAAAGTACTTCCTTCCCTTCTACTCGAAGCTTCCTTTTCACAGCGCTAGAAGAAATTCGACGGTAATTTATCCCACGAACACGTTGGAAAGTCATTAGATATACTTCGCCACTTTGTTCAGCAGAGAAACACTGTTTCATAGGGCACAGTAAGTGTGTGTCTGAAATAGCCTAGGGTCAGATTACAAGCTACTTTTGAACAAATCAGAAGACTACCCCGCTGGTTTTATCAAGAAGTACTCGAAAACTTTTGTCATAAGTGAAACACTAACCAGTGGATTAACCTGGAGGCTTTCCTGAAGCTGCTCTCCCAAAGGCCACATAATTGTCATATGACAGCTGGGCGTTAAGACGCACTAATTAATCAGTAAAATCTGTCGTTATATTCAAAGTAGTGTGGATTCTATCGCATCCATTCTATGACGGTTGCAGACTGTGGGCTACAGCAGATCAGGGGCGTCCTGTTTACTTTTCTGCTGTCCGTCTGACAACTGTCAACCGTGTAAGCCCTCCGCGACTCAAGAACCAGGAGGACGCAGAGTGTTTGTCATCTGCCTGTTTTCCACTCTCTAACCAATTGATTTACGTATTACCACCCACAGAATTCCGTGTAATCCGAAATACAATGAAGTAGTAGCCGTAGCCATGGCTGTCGGTCTTCTGTTTTCACTGCGCCGAAACCGGCATTAAAGTGGACCTAGATGACTGTTCGCAGTTCATTCCGCGAGTTCGAACACTACACATTCCCCACCAAATAAAACCACAAATGTACCAATTAGGGCGCAGCTGTTCGCTATCTACTTAAGCAAACCAGGAAGGCAATTAGGTTATCGGATAACAGAGGATTTAAATGAGATGGTTGAATACTTCACTGTTCGACTTACCGAGTGGGTTATGTAAACGGCATGAGTACATCTGATTACTTCATCCATTGCTCCAAGCACCTTTTGAGTACAAATCACGGGGTGAACGGAAGCGAATTATTCTAGATCGCTTAAGAAACCAAAAATACTTGGTTACTACTCTACGTAAAAGCTTTTGTTACACGTGCATTGCTAAACAATTCGCTTAATCTGGCTGTCTGACTGACTTTGACAACCTGTCTGCCTTCCAATTTACTGGCTGCGATAGCGGGCCGTCTCATCGTCTGTGAGTTTCCGTAAATCAGTATGGGATAGGGTGTCAACACGCCTCCTGCTCCTCTGCTAGAGCTACAAGCCTTATGCGTCCATTGCTGTGGCACCCTGTTATCGATTAATGGAAAGGATTACCTCCAAATTTTGATACAAGCCGAAATAATTTCCGACATCACAGTGATTTTGCTATGTGGATCCTAGCTGCAATAAATACTTTCAAAGGCGACACAACCCCCCACCGAATACACTATGTAACCCTAGATTGTTGACATTTTCGCCAACTTCTGTCCCGATTTTTGTACTATATCAGACTGAGTTCAAACAATCTGCACACTTCTTGCCCATCAGAAGGACGGTAAGAATTGGTCTGACGTCATACTATGGGAAAATGACGATCATTCAACTTTACTCACTATTATAGTTGCAGTGCAAGTGGATGAGCTGAGGACGTTTACTGGTATGATTAAGCGCTCGTCCGTCTAGAATTTGGTCTCCTCCTTTTGTCTGCAACTTCATATAAAAACGTCTTACGAAATCACTCATCTCGTCCTCTATCGGACGCTGGATAGGATGTAGCAGCTCACTTTATCTACTGCTGACAGAAAGGGAAAATGTGACAACTGATGAAACTTTTCATACTGTTCGCTCCTCTATAGATCTAGAGCTAAGACTTGTTATAGTGATCCATCTTTTTTCGTCAAAAACCACCCCCTTCTCTAGAAAGCGACTCTATCCAATCAGAGTGGAAATTTCATAAAAAGTCGAAAGGTAACCTTCCACTACTTCTCACCTGTTCGGTCTTCATTTTGTTTTACTCATCGGTGGCTTTGTGACCTTGACTAATTTTTTGATATCCGTCATTTGTTTTTCTGTTTCAAAAATGTTTGTAGGTCGCCATGCACTTTGCAATTCCCTCCCTGTCGCGCAAGTTGTCGAAGCGGAACAAGGTTACTTTTTGCACCCGTCTTTTGGTTTGTCTTGGGCGCAATTAACGGGGACCGCCGCGTTATTTTCAGGACCAAGATTTTCCGTGCTAAGCATATCAAGGAGGAGAATTTGATTTCTATCAATCGCATTATTATACGGTGGACGAACCGACGTATTGAGTCGAAGATTTATAACGAGCCTCAAAATGAAGGATAAATATGCACGCAGTCTCTGGTCAGTAAGACATCACCTTCCTGGGTCAACCAGTTGGGAATAGAGTAAATATTAACGAGTGGGCCGGCTACCTTCATAGCTGATGTCCGGTTAAATGAATAGTTTAAAATGTGATAGCTATTCTAATAATACGGCGATTCTGACTAGGCCCCGTGTCGTGACTGCTGAATCATGAGGTCATCATGTACCGAAGTTTTTATTGTGGTGGATGTAGGCGACAGGTCAGCTGTGATTACGTGGTAGCCACTTCCATTTGGAGTGTGCATCCTTCTGTAGGAAAGGCGAAATCGTCACTCTGTGTGTACTCTGGGATTAATGAATGAATGATTAATGAACTGATACTCCGTTTGTTCTCATCAGTTGCATCCAGGAAAAGCCCATTATTCATGCTCATCAACGGCGAAAACATTCATTACATTATAGTACCAATATGTTTACCTCTTCAACAACAAACACAGAACATAAGAATGTATGGAACATGCGAACAACCAAACATCAGAAGCGGTCACGATAGGGTTTTTCGTTGGAGAACGCAACGGGTAGTTTGAGCCAGTAGTTTATGTGCAAACCTGATCACTTAATGGCTTCAGAGAACGCGAGTACTTTAAGTTCGGATTCCGAAGTGACATGCTAAACTGGTTTACCCTGTTATCAAATTGTCTTAGTTTTTGGCGTAATTTTTATTGGGCAAAGTAGAATGTCAATATGTTTGTGATATGGTTGCTTTTAGAACACAAGTTCAAAAATGTGATGTTTCGTGAATTGATAATACTTAACGCGAGACCAGTAGCCGGTATGTCCGAATTTAACAGAACACAACGAATAAACGACAACCAAACGCTTGTATTAGAATTACGCGCCGTATCACAAGTGTACAACCTGAACCTCAATAATTGACGTGAAAGTATATGTTCAGTGACATCCATCACAGAAACAACCGTCCAATGAACCGTAAACGAAACAGTCGATTCCTAGTTTTCTACTGTGGATATGGAAATACGTTTCGGAGTGCCGGTTTCCACGTAGAACCATTTGATATTCTTTCCTACTCTCTGGGGCAAGTGCTTTCTAGGACCTATAAAACCGTTCTCTTATTAGGCCTGTTTTACAAACAATCAATGCGTAAGATAAACTTACGTACACTGGCGAATCCAAGTAGCCTTGCAGTGCATTGAGTGCTATAATTCAAAAAGTGCGGGAACCTTTTCAGGTAGAACTGTTAAATACTGATAATGTTAGGATTGCAAGGCTGTTGCTCCATATACTGTGTTCTCCGAGACAGGAATATCACACTGACCTTATTTTGCCGAGGAACTCAAGGAGGTCCAACTTTCACGAAACCAGCATACGTTGTACAAATTCTTTGGCCACCAATCATTCCCGTTCAACATGCGATACAAATGCTTGAAGTTTGTAGTCATAACGGGAGGAAATTGGGTGATTGTGCTGAAACCGTCAGTCGGCAATGTGCACAATGACCGTTTGTTGACTCCGATCACCGCAGGTAGGAGACAAGCAGTTAGGCTGTGACGAAGATGAAGCAACGTCCTGACGTCATCTCGTAGGACGCCCTTACCGAATGCCATCAGCTAACAAACCTGGAGCATACCACGGGTATGATTAAGTAAAAGAATCACTCTAACATCCACACGATGTATTCAACTGCTTTAACCAAGGCTGAATCATAGCGGGAGTGCGATGATCGATAGAAATGCCTACATCATATTCGCAATGTAATATATGCTACTACCACTTCATTTAGCAAAGATGAACCCAGTGCTCCAGGTAGTGTCGCATGAAAGACCATTACTGTTTAAACAGTTCCCAGAATCTTTCCCATGGGAATTGTCACAGGAGCGATACACCCCACTCTACAAAGAAGCAGGTAGTTGTCGAAGCAGTGAAAGGAGACCACTTGACCCGTAATAATCACGTATTTATCTACGTCAACGCAAGGTATTCAGACCACAACTTGACCCGGTGTCCGACGCTGCCTTTTTCCTCTACCACAAATAGAGACTAATTGGTAAGTCTGCACCCTACTTGACAACCCAGCTCGCCCGAATTGCTGCTTACGGCGACCATTCTTCATTGACGGAAGTAATAACACCACAGTGTTTGACGGATCGTTCACTATGGGTGCCTGTTATGTGAATCGCAAGCCTGATGGAGAGTCCCTCGGTTTAGGTTGACCAGATCTACCTATTCGACAATCCAGTAATTCGAATCCGCAATCAAATTTAGTCCCGGAATAAGCTCACATCTCAAGTAGCTTTCTTTCAGCACAAGAATGTTCCTTAACTTGGTGCTAATTAACTAAACCACTTCACTGTGAAATGCTCCTATTTCTAGGCCTATGAAAACATTTCCTCCTGAACAGATGAAAATGAGTTCGGTGGCAACGGGACCTTTCGTGTACACTTTCGTAATGAATGTCATTCAACATATATTTTCATGTCAATTATTGAAATTCAGGTTGTACACTTTGTGATACGGCGCGTTTTTCTGATACAATCGTGTGGTTATTGTTCATTCGCTGTGTTCCGCACAATTCAAATATGAGGGCTACTGGTCTTGCTCAAAGTCCTATCTGTTGAGGGAATAGAAAGTCGTGGTCGGTTGGTAATGTCACTGTCAAGAAAACGATAACTTCTGATACTTCCCGGTTGTTTATGCTGCGGAGGTGGGTTGACTTGAGGGACCCCACCCCGATCCTCGGACTCAAAAGGCTGACCTGCGAAACAGCAGGATATAGGGTTTTGTTGAGGGCCCCTACCCGGAGTCAATAACTCAAGAGTCTGACCCATCTTCCAGAGAGGGGTTTGTTTATCCCGAGGGTGCAATGAATAAGCCAATAATGTCTGATTCTGAGCACTGCTGCGCGCAGCGGATGCACTCGAAGCTACATCGGGCTTTTGAGAGATATTTGATGTTTTTCGACCGTACTGGGTAATACGCCGTCGGTCACGTTCAACCGTTGGGCGATCGGAGTGTTTTTTGTTTGAGGGTACATTGTCTGATCCAATGCTTCCTGATACGGAAGACTGCAGCGCCGCAAATATAAAAATAGTTCTGCTGTATGCTCATAGAATCGTGCCTCACTACCTCAGCACTCCTACGCGGTCAGTAGTGCGATATAAAATCCTGAGTGTAACTGATTTTCGTCTGACTGCTGCCCTTTGGCCTGTCTGACAAGGTTGTACCTGGAACGACCGGAATCCTAGTGGGCATAGCCCGCCGGATCAAAATAGTACACACGCCCGACCACCTCGCCAGGCTAGCATAATAGGTCGGGTTATACGACCAGACCTCCTCTCTCCATTTCTTTTCAAGGATGGTGGAGTGAGGTTGCTATGAGAACTGACGAAACTTCCCCATACGATCTAGGAGACTGAAGAAGTTCCTCGTGATTGATGCCTATCAACAGTCATTCCCATTTCCAGACTAGGGGCCCGAAGTCTATGTGACAACCACAGAGGCATCGGTTTGGTGTCTGTTGCGTCCAAGTTACTCACTGGCCTCATTTTACGTCGGATCACTACGCCCAGAGAAAGTCAGATACGTGAAGATAAGCAGGATTTAGATCTTGTTAGGGGTGTGTTGATCACATTTTCACCTTACAACGGATCTTGGAACACCGGCATTTACATAGACAGCCAACGGTCGTGGTCTTTTGGACCTGAGGGCTGCTTTCGATTCAGTTGCTCGTAACGTTCTCTGGAGCTGTCTGCGTCGCAATAAAGTACCATGGAAATACGTGCATCTATTGAGGTCACTGTACGCTCACTCTGCAAGCAGAGTGAACAACTGTTTCTGGCGTTCATCACTCCAGGTGGTGTTCGTCGGAGGTGTCCGATTTCCCTTTTCGTGTTCAATTTTGTCATGTGCGACATTCTGGAGGGTGCGCATCGTGAATCCAGTGAACTTGATGTTGAGCTTTTTTCTGGCGCTAGATTGACTGATCGGGAGTACGGGGACAACATTATCTTACTTAGCCCCTCTGCTGAAATTATGCAGACCATGGTGAATAAGTTGAGTGGAATGCGCTTCACACCTTCAAAGTACAAAGTGCTGCTTCAAGACTGGGACATTTCCACCCCTACTTTCTTCATTGCAGGTAATCCGCTTGAGACTGTTGACAGTTTTACATACTTAGGTAGC
>QNGE01000647.1:40652-214109 GCA_008508345.1 Paragonimus westermani
CAAACCGTACGGTGTTCATCAATAGCAGAACGACGTCATTTTCTCTAAGGCCTTCGTACACGTGCGTGATTTTTGCTCCCATGATTCCCCCTCATCGGACCTTTACATTCATCAGGCTTCCGACATATGGACCCCATTAAATGTAAAGTCCTTGTCCTCCATCGTGCAAATTTGTCCTAATCCCCGATGACGACGAATTCGTCATCATTCCCCTCTTGCACACATTAGAGTAAACTGCTCGTGGGCCCTAATTGGTAGTCACGGCGAACCTATGACACGTCACTGGTGTTAGATATTCATACCGGAAACGGTGTATAATGATACGTTGAAATTGCATATGTATCGTGTTGTTAATTTTTTGAAGAAAAGGGAGGTTGCGATTGTTAGCCATGCTTGGTTGGTGGGGGACGCGATGGCTGCTTGGCCAACGATGAAGCAGTCGGAGGCAATGAAATTTTTACTAATCCACACACTGCCACCTGTGGGTAGATTTGAGTTCCATGAAGTCCGCACTGTGGAGAACACCGGTAAGTTCTATTATGCCGCTTCATTGCAATCGAAGAAAAATATCAGAAAGCACGAGTGTACAAGCGGAGGGTTGGACGTGAATCGGATGCCACATAGGCGGCTTTGCCGGCATACACAAAGAGGAACACGTGAGTATCCTGTTTGCCTTCGCTTACTTTTAGACGCAAACACGTCTTGTTGCCTTATGAGAGCGACGTTTCACAAAGCGCACCTTCCCCAGTGATAAATTTCAGCGAATTACTCTCATACTCCTCCATGAAACAATCAGATGTGGTCAAAAGGTGCTCCGCATTCCTGTACGGCTTCATGTTATTTTAACACTATGTTACATGCCGAAGTTGACTAACCGGAAAAGGAGTTAGTATGGTATCATTTGAGATGGTAACCATTTTTGTAGGAACATCCCGCCTGTTCTATTCCCGTCAACATCATGGACGTCTGACGAGTCATCAAACGAATACTTCCAGCTAAATTAGAAGTAATTGGTGGTCCAGTTTTTCTGAAACGTCGCAAAATTTCTCTTTCACTCCGTGAACAGTTAATTAAGGTGCTGAATGAGCTGGTAGAAAAGTGCATCATTGAGCCTGCTGATTCATCCTCTTGGGCCACACCGATTGTGACAGCCTTGAAGTCTGATGAGAAAGCCCCGCGCATACATGGCGATTATCGAATTACTGTGAATCGATGCTTTTTGCGATATGCATAAACCACTGCTGAACCCGAGAACATTCTGAACAAGGTTTCAGATCCAAAGTTTCCTCCAAGATTGATTCGAAGGATGCATATCTGCAAATTCCTTAGGATGTAGCAATAATGCCGGTAACAGCCACTAATACACTTAATGGACTTTTTCAGTAGCTTTTCGCCGTTTAGACCTAGTAACTCACCTATTATCTTCCAGCAAATAATGAATAATATTGTGCAGGGTATGTGTGGTGTTGAAGTTTATCAGGATGGTGTCATCATACATGCTTCAGACAAGTTAACCCATGATTTTCGTCTTTTGGAACTATTCCGAAAATTTTTGATAAAATCGTTGCTCTTAATCCAGATAAATTCGCCTTTACTGTGGGCATTTTTAGTGTCTCGGATACCTATTTGACAGTAACGGATTTGAACCTGATGCCAAACGTCTAGACCCCTTAGTTGATGCGCCTCCACTCACAAACTCATTCGAATTACGTTCTTTGTTAGGTGCTTTGCAGTACTACTCCCGTTTCATTCCAAATTTATCTCAACTTCCTGAATGCTTGTTTCAGTTGCTTTCCGAGAAGCAGTTCCCGTGAACTCCAACTCATGAACGGTATATAAGTTCAGTGTTAAATTTTTGTCACATAATGCTATACTTTTCCGTTTTCTCCTAAAACTATGCCTGTCTTCAGTACTGATGTTTCTTCAGCTGGGATCAGAGCTGTGCCTGAACAGGACGACAAACAAGTTGTGTGTTTATCGCGGCGACTCAATCCAGCAGAAAGGGGTTGTACTCAGATACACCGTAACGCTCTGGCGGTATGCAGGGCAGTAAGGCGGCTTCATAAGTATCTGTTTGGAATACCATACAAAATTGTGTCGGGTAGTGAACCACTGGGATTCATCTATAATCCTGGCAAATCACTGGTACTTTCATCAGCAGCCACGTTTCAACTCAGTGCTATGTCATATTGCACGAATCAGTCAATCAAATCAAGCATGTGGATTACTTGTCACGTGTTCCATATACATCTGAGCAAACTTCTAGTAATAATTGCCTTATAATGCATTCCATGCCGGTTACCCGAACAGAGTTGATTCGCGATACTCAACGTTACTTTTCACCCATCCTCAGTGCGATACGACGTGATTGGATCCCACAAGTCAGACGGAAATTCGCAGAAGAACTACCACTCTCTCCAAATGGACGATTGTGCCTGAATTACAGAATTTTTATTCCTCCATCTCTTCGTAGAGCTGTTCTAGACGATCTACATTCCGGACATCCTGGAGTTGAAACGATGAAATCTGTGGTCAGATTAACGTGTGGTGGCCAGAGAATGACGCTGATATTTGTCGTCTGACTCAAAGTTGTTAACCTTGCCATGACAAATTCCACAATTCACCGACTAAGTGGACTTCATGGCCGATGTCAACTGAAGCCTGGCAACGGGTTCGTGCGGATTACCGTGGTCTCTTTATTGACAGGTATTATGCACTAATAGTGATCGATTCCTATTCAAAGTTGCCGGAAATGACATTCACAACAACGCCCACTGCAGAATTTACCATGTGCGCACATAGAAGAATATTCAGCAAAGAAGGTATCTCTTTCTTGCTGATGACTGACAACAGTACCTATTCCACTGTCAACCTTCTGATTACTTGGCTCAACGGTATTAGATGCCAGCATCTGTTTACTCTTGCTCGGCATCCCTGCTCTGATGGTCAAGCTGGAAACTTTTTCAAAACACTCAAAAGTGCCATAGCCTCTCTTCAGTGTACTACATTCAGAGACCTTGAAGAAGGCGTCGATACAATGTCGCAATGCCCATCATTCAACTACACATGGAAGTCCCGCCAAACTTTTTGAAGGAAGGTATTTGAGGTCAAACGTGAGAGGTAATCAATCTTCTGAAGTTACCTTCTATCGTGGTAATGACTCTAGACCGCCATCTTGTTCTTTCTAAAAAATCTTGGTAAATTCTTATACTGAATTCCAGATGTTGATTATTTATTTGTACATAACCAACAAGTGAATAAGATACGTTTTGAAGATACAGGTCAGTTCGTTCTAAATTCTTGTGTGAATTTAAATGATGACAAGTCCACTCTAGATTTCACTTCGAACCAAAAAACTACGAGCATCATTCGAAGGTATTCAAGGCTCCAAATGAAACACAGAAAGGTTTTTAAGAACTCGCAGTCCCATTCAACGTGTGGCGGATGTAGTGAATGTCATTGAACGTATACTTTCATGTCAATTATTGAAGTTCAGTCTGTACACTATTTGATACGGCGCATAATTCTAACACAAGCATGTGTTCTGCTCAATTTTGATATACGGGCTGGTGGTCTTGCGTAAAGTTATATTTTTTCGGGAAATATCACAGCTTTCTCAACAGAAATCTTCAATTGGTTCACATAACACGACGACTAATACACTGGCAAACACAGTCTTAGATGTGGTCAGTAGGATTTGATGATTTTGAAGGCTGTGCGTTTACAGAAGGCTAGATATTTGAATAGATTACGTCGCATCATGTTGTTCACGTCCTCATGCAGTAGACGTCCATCAAACAGCAATGCATTCGTTGGAGACGTTGCAGCACCACTTCCGGGGATTATGGAAAATGACGATGGCAGCTTAGTTTTAAAAATTTAAATTTTTGGAGGCAACTTTACTTGTAGACGTATATCAGAGTGAACCCCATCATTGCAACTGATAGAATCAGAAGGGAGGCCTGTCAATGACTGGCAGATTACTTCGAACTCGGTGCCTGTTAACTGCTCACTTCTGACATGGCCGCCTACTTTCGGTCAGGAAGGTAAGGAAATTTCACGCAAATCTTAGAGAGATCAGTACGCTAACAGAAATTAAATCGTCACGAAGTTATCCAACCTCAAGTGACGGCGATGAATAAGTTGACGTCAGGATTCATAAAATACATCGCTTTTTTTCTTGCCGGTTCTGGCTGTAGATGTATGAACGAACATGGTATCGCGTATATGATTGTCAGATCAGCGTGTATCACTCGGATGACATTTTTAAACATATGGGGGCAATCCTAGTTTGACATATATTCCAAGTATCTCGCTATTTGTTCTGGTTGTTGGCAATATTGACATCGTTTGAATGCATGTCTGTGCTTTCGCGTTTGTTTGACCTTTCGAGTTCACAGCCAGAATTTCCAGTCGATTGTTAGCTGATTAGTGGTGCCAAACATTTTATCGTCCTTTGCTTACAGCTGTTTTCAAATCTACTTGCAGTAGACGTTGTTGTCCATTATTCGGTTTTCTAGTGTAATTATTGTAAAGTAAAGAAACGTTTCCGTTCTTTACAATCTGGTGAGCTTACTTGAGAATCGGTTTTACTTAGGCATTTTCGAATAGATTCACGGCAGTAATCCCGTGAAAGTGAAGTTTGCTGAGCCCAGTAAACCATCTTTCCTCCTGGGGAGTAATTTGACATTAGTTTTGTTTAGAAGTTGTACATGTCTGTACACGTGACTTTTCCGTTCATTTTTATATCCAGTATATATCTTTCATTTTCGCCTCACTTCTCAATGGTCTCACAACAGAAGCCAACAGGTGAATCGGTCACAATTACCGTTCCATAGTTTCTAGACACGGAACCCGCCTTGTGGATCATGTAATCAGACGTTGGTTTCTGAAAACAGCGCGTGATACCAGGTCAAGCAGAAGTTAGCCTGCTTCTCATCCGGCTTTCAAAAGAGGTCACAATGCAAGTGCTTGATCTCCTGATCTCACCCACTGAAAATAAGAACGAAGCGCTTAAAAAATGTTGCCAAACGGACCACATCGTCTGATTAATGATGGCTACGACGTCCACCGTGCAATCGGCAGCTAAAAAAGAAGCGACCATCGGATTTACTGCTACACATACGACAGTTGCTGGATGCTTCACCCATGGGTATACACTCCTGAAGGAGTTGCGGATTAACGATCTCCCTGTAAGCACATCGTTCATCCTTGTAGATGCTGAGTCTACGGCCAAGTTTGTTGCAGCCTAGCTGTCCGCCTCATTGAAGTGACAAACCGCACATCACAGGCCGCTGAATCTCTTGACTTTTCAGCTTTACATGGACCATTCCTTTTGCCGCCGCCATACGATTAGCTCGCTTTTGGAGGGTTCCGTCGGTTTCAGAACACGTTTATCCCCCTCACCCATCGACGCCGAATTAAGTATTTGCGCAAACGCTCTCAGACGTCAAGATAATTATGTTGGTATCACGGAAAGTTCGGCTACCCAGCGGAGCATTGTGTCGCGTACTGAAAGTGGCTTATTCAGGATAGCACTCAAGTTGATCAGTAGTGGCGATGAATGTGAATGGGTTGGAAATCTATGTGGTTCTCCCACAGTATGACAAAAGGATCCTCTTTTTCATTCATACTTCGTGTCATTAACGACACGTCCACTCCAACACACAGTCAACGCTCACTCAAACTCCACCTCAGTCTCCAGCAGACGGCTCACTATAGTTTAGAAGTCCACGATGTGGGCGTTAGTCGGCATGATCTACTTGCCGTATTTATTGCCCACTGTAATCAGACGTAAGCTGTCTTGGCATTATGTTGACAAAGAAATCGGTGAGTTCATGAAGTTGGATGGACCTCCTAGTAGGTGGAACTGTATGTGCTCTTCAGAAAGCAGGGTGGTTAAAGAGGAACGGATGCATGGTGCGCATGAAGCCTTTTGGGCTAACGTACTGAAGTCTGTGCTCGACGGTCGGCCTGCGTGCACGCATAGAAGCGCATTCCCCACTTCGAACATAGGCATTCATCACGGTTCGTCCCTGACCCATCACGTTTTTAGCCGGATTTTAATATAGACTCAGGGAACAACGGTAGGTGTAGGCTGATATAGTACCTACTTGTCGCAGCTGACCACATGCTGGGCATCGACGTTTACCACATCGAGAGACCGTTCGGATAATTGTACTTGCTGCCTCCGCACGAAGCATAAGTGCGTGTATCTGTTTTTGTCGTCTTTTATGAACCACAGTATGTTGTTTTTTCCAAATAATTCAGACTTTGTGGCAAATTTTCTGTACCATCCTTACTGGAGGCTTCAACCGATAACGGATGTTGCAAATACCCATGGTGGTATGGTGGCTGGTTGCGCGTTACAATGCCAGTCCTTGCAAGGAAGGGATGGAAATTACCCGCAGGGAGTGAAATCTGCCGTTAGACGGCGATGAAATGAGGAATCATTGAACACAGGATGGTATTTTTGTGGTATCGCCCAGGAATGTGAAAGTCATCGATTTACATGACAGAGAGCATCAAGATATTGAAGAAGATTTGTTTTAGTCGACCAGAAATCGGTTTGTCCTTCACTTGGCGCTGAGATCAAAATTAACGATGGTAGTGTAACATGCAGGCCAGCCGACTCTGCTCTGACTGCCCGTGACTTCACGGACCAACCTTCGGGCAACGTGAACGCACCAGGGGACAGCGTTCTTCCGAACTGAGGGTTCAAAGAACAGTTCTGAAAAGAGAAACAATACAAACAAACATGAGCTGTAGGCCCAGTAATCCATGCACACGACTTACACAAACGAAAGCTAACACGGCATCGACAACACAGCAGCACGCCCCGTCACACAACTCAAATTCAATTCGTGCGCGCTCGTTGGTTTCTGTTGCACGTTACAGTGGGTGTTGTGACGGTATAAATGTAGTATCTTGTGAATAATTTTTTCACGTTTGATTAATATTTGACCGACATCATCTTATATTCAATTGTTGGTTATGGATTATTTACAGGGCTTCAAAGATGTTTTTGAGGATAGCGAATTTGCTAGCTTCAGCGAGTTCAAAAGTTGCTTAGATAGGTACATGAAGAATCACAATGTTCTGTACGTGCTTGGTTCAAGCAAGAAATCAGGCAGCGGACGCTTGAAATATGCTCACGTGAGTATGATTGCCGTTGAGTTTACCTGTTAGATGGCGTTCCGTTGTATAAAACACAAACGACGTAAGAGCGAAAGCCGTGGAGTACGACGTGTTTAGTGAGTTCAGTTGAAATACTTCCCATTGCACAGTTCCCGCGATACATGCTGTCAATCACGCTTTAACGTGGTTAGGAGAAATACCGGGTTGATTATTAGCTCTTTAATGTTGAAGCACAACCACGAACTAACTGCCTCGCTGTACGATGCACATTCAAGGATTCGTCGGCTCACAGACAGTGAAGTAAACAACTCGAGACATCTTTTCGAGTACAACACGCCGACTGCTGAGTTGAAGCAGTATGCTGCGGATGTTTATGGCAAGTATATAGCTACCATGGATATTTGCAACATCCGTTATCGGTTGAAACCGCCAGTGATAAGTAAGTGGGTCAGTGTTCACTAGTGTAGCAGAAGATCTGCCACAAATTCTGGATCATATAGAGAAAAACGGCGTGCTGCGTGTCATCAGAGACGAAAACAATAGATACACACACATATGTTTCGCACGTAGAAAGACGGTCCCCTGATGTGGTAAATGTCAATGCCACTCATGTGACAAACTGCCACAAGTGGGTCCTTCATCACTCCGATTCGCCGCTGTAGCCTAAAGCTGTATCAGTCCCTCTTTACGGACGGCATGGGTCATGGACAACCTGTGATGTACGCCTATGTATGAAGTAAAAAATACGCATCCGTGCGTCAATTGTTGGAAATATTCCGGGAGGTGATGGGGGAAAACGTGCGTGTCAGAACTTTTGTGATGGATAAAACGGCGGCCCAAATGCGGGCAGCACGAGTGGTCTTTGGGTGCATTATTATGTTATGTTACTTTCATGTTCAGGATTCTGTGAGGGAACATGCAAGTGAATGTAATAAACCTTATAATCACCATTTAGATAAATTCTTTCAGAATCCGCTATTTGCTTCGTCGCATGGCTAAATGCAGTCACTCTGAAGAGTGCGTGATCACCCTTGTCCATTCATTTTGGAGGTTCAACCGGGATATTGCAATAATCCGGTGAACAGACCCCAGATTTATAAACTACCTCTTGTGCAATTGGCTATATATGAAACCAAAGTAGGCCATCCATACAGAGTCGGATGTTGTTTATTTCGAAAATCGAACAAACAACCGTCTGGAAAATGCGAATGGGCGACCATAGAAGCGCACTCATCCCAGAAATCACTTAGCCACTGTCATTAGTGAAATTTGGTCCCACAGCGAGTGGCTAATGCGGGAGTTTGAGATGCAGTGCACCCACGGTTGCAACCGCCGTGAGGTGGTCAGCGTAAACGTGCACGTTAAAAATATACTCTTTCGGCTGACAACATTCACCAGTCGGTTGGTGTTGAAGCATCTCAAGGGGCGTGCTCCCCTGCTGCATTTCGAACATTTGGACGAGTTCAAGGTAATCGTACTTTATGTACCATCAATTGGTAGCTTCGAGTAAGTCACGATGGCACACAGTATACAGTGAACATCAGTGATGGCACGTGTGAGTGCAATTTCTATAAGTCCATGTGGTTACCATGTATTCCTATGCTGTCCGTATTCAAAAAGCACTTCTATCTATACAATACGTTGTTGTTAACTATGCTGCATGATGCAAACCCCCGGACCGGGATCCGCGTTCTCAAGGCTATCATAGCTTTCACGCATCAGTCCACTGAAACAGATGAGGTGGCCTTACCACACACAGACTTCCCCCCTTCTTTTGTCGTGGAATGTAAAACAGCCAAGGTGGGAGAAGAATGTTCACATGGGGGTGCCCTGTGGATATTGTGGCAACCCCGTCAACACGAATGGTTATCAGTGCGATAAGGACCAGTTATTTTTCTACGTGGAGTGCATGAATAATGCTGACACATCACACTGCCCCTTCTGCACAGGGCAGTTGCAACCTCCCTCGTCAGGTAACTTATGATATCATTAACTATGCATGTTCAGTTGCATCGACCCCAAACACGGTACCAACTCCGACGTTGAAACGCAAAAGGAGACCGTTTGTAGCCCCACTATTCACTGATGATACCTCTGAAGATGAGTTTCGCGTTGTTCCCCCACGCAAGCGGGTCCAAGTGAAAGTGTTGGCAAATGACTACACAGACGCCACTGGCAAACGTAAGTGATACCCCACTTAACATGTTACATACGGTTTAACTGGAGACCACCATACACAGCAAGAGGGGGACTTTTACTGAAGCGGAACAGAAAGCATGCAGGCTTTCTGTTTTCTGACGGAACATTACAGATAATGATATTATGAACATATAATAAACGTATTTCGACATTTCATTATCGTGACGTTGTGACTGTCGGGTGCACGTAGGCTGACCGTCGAGCATAGACGTCAGTGTGTCTAACCATAGGTTGTGACTACAAGGTGCACGTAGGCTGACCGTCGAACGGTTCACCCCGAATGGCTTCATGCGCTACAATACTTCACTTCTCGTTAAACCTCCTCGCTTCCTGAAGACACGTGAAATTCCATCTCCTTGGTGGTCAGGTAACTGGAAAAAGTTACCGATTTGTCAGTTACCTTGAGGTCAAAGCAGCTTACGCCGAATACAGTAAGCAGTACCTACTCTAAGCAGATCACGCCGGCTTTCGCCCGCATTATGTTTAGAAGTCACCAGCTGCAGTCTTATCTAATTACCCACGGTGCCTCAAAATCTCAGTGATTTCCAATCGCACGTGGGGATGATCAAAATGACCCAACTGTCGGTACCTATTTCAAGGAATATTGAATGAAAAGTTTAAAAAAGATTACCTACAACTTATACGGTGCAGGATTATTAATCATTGGTTGCTAATTCCTTCTATCTACCAGATCGCAAACCCTCAGCTATCTCGTCAACCTATTTCGCTGTTAATTTAGCGCAAACCCTTGGCGTCCTTGATTAACACCGTTTACACATCAAAACAATATACTTCCCACAGCACAATGGGCATATTTCATACTTCCCTAAATACTCCGTCCACAATTACTCACATGATAGTTCAAACCCACATATTGACGGTAAACCAACGACAGCATTCATTTCCTGCGGGTAAATCTCAGCCAAAGATGGGATGGAAGTTATTCCTAGGAAATAAAAATTGCCGCTTGACGGCAATAAAATGAGACATCAGCGATTATCGAGTGATAATTCGGTGGTATCGCCCAGGTACTTGGAAATCACTGACTTCCATGATAGAAGGAAGCACGCGAGTTAAAAAGCGTTGTCCTAGTCGACCGCTATTCGGTTCATCCTTCGTTTGGCGTCGAGATCAAAATTACCAGTGGTTGGTGTGGCGGTATGAATGAACTTCCCTTTGAAGTACTTTACATGTGTGAATGATATTTTAGCTTCGCTTGTCGATAAATGGTGCACAGCATGCAAATTTTATGGGATGTGCCTCAACACATTCTTTCTGCCTAATGCAGGGGAAGCCGATTTCATCCTACATTCCATTGGTGGATTAATTACGGAGCTTTGAAGATGTCTTCGAGGATTGGGAATTGTGAGCGTGAAAGACGTCAGAGGTTGTTTAAATAGGTGCATGGAGAATTACAGTGCTCTGTATATGTTGGGTTTGTGGTGAGATCACCTTCGACGTCCACAAAATTCTGAACTCCGCGCGACGTGAGAGTTGCCTTGCCAGTACCACCGCGCCGGTTCACATTACCCTGTGAATGTAAATTTACTACAAACCACTAGCATCAAAGTTAGTGGGCCGGTATAGGTATTGCAGTTTTACTCGTAGCGGTATGATGAATCCGTTTGATCTCTACTGCTGTAGGTTACATTCACTAGGAGAACAATGTTGATTACCGTTAGGAACGCTGCCTCACCAGTCCAACGCTTGTGTGAATTCTCAAGGTCGACTGGAATTTCCGTCGACACACGCTTCCTCTCTGGCGGCTGCTGTGTGGTTGGGCTCAACTTACTCTCACATTCAACTCCCTACCACATCTTAAATGTTACGTTTAAGTCTGTTGTGAACGGTGAGTAAATCAATAAATAAAGTTCGTTTGCAGATTCACCGTCTTCTTCCTACGACTTCCGATTCACGGTAGCATAAGGTTGGTGAAACTCTGGGCGTAGGAATTCAGGAACCAACACTACAGGTTCAAGCAAAGATCAGGCAGTGGACGCTTGAAATAAAATGACGTGAGTGTGATTGTTGCTGACCTTACGTCGTAGATGGCGTGTCGGCGTATAAAATACAAATGACGTGAGAGTGAGAGCTGTGGATGACGACGTTCAGTGAGTTTGGTTTATACACTTCCTATTGCGTAGTTCCCGTGATACATGTTACCAATCAGTGTGCGCGCACGAATTAAATTTGAGTTGTGTGACGGGGCGTGCTGCTGTGTTGTTGGTGCCGTCTTAGCTATCATTTGTGTAAGTCGTGTGCATGGCTTACTGGGCCTTCAGCTCATGGTTGTCCACAGTGTTCCTCTTTCAGGACTGTTGTTCGAACCCTTAGTTCGTAAGAACGCTGTCCCCTGGTGCGTCCACGTTGCCCGATGGTTGGTCTGCGAAGTCACGGTCAAGCAAAGTAGAGTCGGCTGGACTGAATGATACAGCATAACAATTCGAATTGCGCGTACAACAAGTCATTTCTGACACGAACATTGACCTTTATGTATTACTAAATCTAGATGTCGTTTACTTGTGGAGGCATAATCTCACGTGGATTCTTCTCTCCAATTCCTTCTTTTATATGCGCTCTGTTCTCATCTGCGATCGATCGTTCCGCCATTACATGACTTTTACATTTGGTCGTATTCATGTGAACCAGTAATCTTATGAATTCCTGTCATTCCTGTCATTTTCCCCCATTTAGTTTGATAACTTCCGAATACCTCAGCACTTATTGAAAGGAAGCTCGCTTTTACGCCCGTCCCTTTTTTGATCCGAATCAGCTGCCCCGAGGGTTCGAAAGTTATGAACGCCCGCCGCATTGCAGATGGGACTATTGTAGAGCCAGCCTACCAAATAGAATAAGTGTAAGTTGCAGAACCACTGGAAGTCCAGGATTAAAAATGCTCAATAAATTCGCTTTCTAACAAGCAAGGCTACCTGCCAAATGATTGGAGGTTATCGGCTTGCAGTTGCCAAGGCTGAACGGATCAACCATGACACCTGTGACGCAGGATACGTTCTGCCGACTGCCGCTTGCTTGAAGCTTCCCCGAGAATAACCGTATCGTTAGGCGCGCTGGCTACCCTTGTGTCTGCGGACGGCTTCTTCCAATATATCCAACAAGTGAGCGCTAATCTTGGGTGACCCACATTGGTTAAGGTATCAAAACACTTCCGAATATTTCTACTGTTCCTGCTTCAGTTCCTTCTTTGTTTATGCCTTTGTATCCCAAATATTTCCATAACTTTCACGAGGACGTATCGGAGAACGATTGATTCTCCGTGTGGTTCATATGACTGTGGTACGCTAGGGGCCACCAGAGCTAGCAGAGACCATGTTCAGTAGCAGCTGCAGGGCCGGTGGCAGTTTCAATTATAATTCGGCGCTCATCTGAGAGAGGCCCCTTGGAAAAAAAATGCGTCTAGAAGGGGAACAAAAGTTTGTGAGGACAGCTAGAATTTCGTAAGAGTATGAAAGAAAGGTTTGTGTTCAGTAATACGGAGGGGTCCTCTGGAAGGACTGATACAAACGTTCTTCTGTCTAGCTCGCCATATAGACCTCAAGCCTATGAATTCCAAGTGACTATAGAAGAGCATACGCGCAACCTATGTAGGAAAGTAAACCTGGAAAAAATCTAGCTAGAACCTCATAAACGTTCATCCTCGAAATTCCATAGCTTCATGCGAAATTTTGAGCTTGACGTGAGCAGCGGGTTAAACGACGAAAGACTTGGCGTATTATCGTAGAGGTCGGACCTTGGCGGCCATTGAGCGTTACGAACTGCTGCCCAGTAAATTAGAACCCAGCCAGACGACCGGAATATGAGGGCATTGATTTGGAAGGCCTTGAAAGTTATTCAGGCTATCACTATAATCGTGGTTAACGTCCCAAGGCTAACCACGGAACACGCAGAGGGTCTCCAGCGTCCGGCCACTTATCTGAATGGATAACAGTTGACGGTTTCTACAACTGGATCATCAATCGGAGTTAAACTGCTCAACCAACTTTCTCTGTGTCGTGGGTAGAATTCTTCGCCCAATGCAGCGTATGAGAGCAGGGGTAGCTGATTCTGTAAAAAACTGGCCGAGAGCTTTATTTCGACGATCTACTTGGTTTTATAGAGGGACGAATTTTGGTTTCTTATAACCCGTAGGGCCGACTGATTGCCCGAACAGTTCAGGGCCGCATCAACGGAAGTGAGATCGTGCGCCTCCGGAAAGATTCTCAACAACTTCCATGTGTCAGCCATCGTCGGAATGGTAATATAACCCACATCAAGGTGCAATATGCCGTGATAATTGCGATCTGCCGACGAGCCGGCGGTCTGAATGCATGACATTAAGGGAATGAGGTGTGACTCTTAGTAAGCGCAAACAAAGATTTGTTCGTGTGCTGCCAAAACACAGCCAAGAATTTCAGAGTCCGTGTAAGGTGTTCACGGCCTCTATGTGTAGGGCGACATTATAACTCGATGCACGCATAATCGGCGCATTCAGGGCTTGAATTTGACGTGAAGGAGTCGAGCTGTGAAGCCACCCCTTTGCATGCTAGGGGGGTTTATCTTGGCCGTTAGGTTAATTGGGGTGGTCGAGACGTTTGAGATGTATGCCTTTTCACATAACGGTTCTGATACCGCATTCATAGATGGGCCTCCGGCTGAGTGATTAGGGCTGCCAGTAGGCGAGTGAATGCTGAGCACTCGTACGTTGAATGGGACGGATGCTGTCGAATGTAAAGAGCTGAGATGAGAAGTTTAGTTTCTGGATGACGTACGTAAGATAAGGGTTGGCAGGGTTTTCACAGTCAGTGGTCTACCGGTTAAGGAATCGATAGCCATATCCGAGATGGACATCCGGCAATAGGCTGACAATACCAGTCTACCTGTTATCTCGTTGTGGCTATGTAAATTGGTCTCACTAAAAGGCTGCGGTGTGCCTGAAAAGGATCTGGTGGTAGGTAAGCGGGTAGGGATCAGGTCTTAGCCATACGATGTGAAAACCGTGTTCAGTTGGACTTTGCGGAGCTCCATGCCACTGTCAACAAACATCAAGGTCGAAACCCATTGATTGAGGGTGCTGAGTTGCAGCAAACATTTCAGCATGTGCTCGACATGCAGTTTGTCGAGCGCGGACTGTTTGATGAAGTTGTCAACTCCTGTAATTATTAACGAGCTGCTAGTAATGCAGAGTCTACTGATACGCTCACTAATGGTCGTTATGAGGCTGGCTTGCCGCGATGGTCTGACAGTGTAAGTTCTCGTGATAGCCGATGGATAGCCCCGAAACTTCTGGATTGACAAGGTAAAAGGCTTTCCCATAACATCAGAATAGCGCTCAAATATAACAGGACTATTAGGCACATAAGACCAAAATTTGTGTGTGGAGGTTTGACCTCAGTGAGGATGAACCCCTGTGCCGGTGGTGCATACCCACCATCCTATGTTACATCCGGAAAAATCCCTGGAAGGTGCGGATAGTATCCAATTACGCGGTGCAATGCAATGACACCCCTTTGAACAAAGTTTTGCTGCAAGCACCAGCTCTAAGGAATATAAAAGTAGGTTTATGTTGCGGTCCTGTAAGTATTTACTAATCCTGTCCTCAGACACAGGAGAAATGTGTTTCAGATGAAGGTTCTTGAAAGAGACAGGTAGGCATTGAGCTTATTTTGGTGGAGCCATGAACCCACGACCAACTCGCGAGACATGTATGAATTTGTGGTCAGTTCATTTTCTGCTATATCTTCGTCTTTCTGCACGCCATGTGCGCTCAGGAGGGCTTCAGCGGATAATGGAAGACGATTTAGCAAACTGACCAGCCAAACTGTAGACGAGAATATTCATTTCGACTGTTTGGTAACAGTGGATGAACTAGAGAATGCCAGATGTGTGACGTCTGGTTTACGCGGACTGTTCTTCTCAGGTATATTTGAACTGGTAAAGTGGACGTCTAGCATAATAGAAGCGCTGGCAGATATAACACTGAGCAAAGGGGTGTGCATGTCAACAACACCGGACCTAGACAGTCACAATCGCCGAAAGGCTCTTGGGATTTGATGGAACATATCGGAGGACTGCTTCAGGTTTCGGGTGTCTTTACCGAAGGAGTCACTGAATGATTGGCTTGTTCGCATGTATCGCATCGGTGTACGGCACGCGGGAGCTGATTGCTCACTTGTTCCCCGCGGCCGGAAGTTACTCCAGTGCTTTTGTGGCACGAATATCAGATGGTCTGCACTCTTAGACGGAACGTGCCATGGTGAGTGAGAAATTTTGTCCCAGGGCGTAGTGACAACAGCCTCACTTGTTGTACTACGTTTCATCACACTCCGCGAGAGCACGCCAGCATGCTTAGTGTCATGTATTTTTTCAGCCGTTTCCGAGATATCTTACGGGGCCGTTGTTTATATCCAAGACAACTTCGGGTTGCACATTTGAAGCCCTTGTCCATCACGAGGCTGGGAAGTTTGGTTGGGGCGCAGGCCAGAAAAACATGTGAGTTTTATAGTAGATGAACCGGATCTAACCCTTGACAGCATCACGTTTTGGACAGACTCCTTCATCATGTTGAAATACTCCAGAAAAATCGCCGTCTTTCTGTCTCGTCTGTAGCCAACCGTGTTCGACTAATTTGCGACTCTACCCAAGACTGTCAGTAGTTCCGTCCGATTTGAAGCCGGCGGAGGTAGCTTCGCTAGGGAACTGCCGTGCTTGTTCCCAGTATATGCGGATATTTGAATGGTTCGACCCTTCTGTAGGTAGCAGAGAATTCGTGGGAACCTGATAAGCTGCTCAGAGAGCGCGAAGCTAGAAAACTGGAACTAAGAAAGTTGCTGTTGAAAACCAGCGTTAGTGCAGCACAGTGATAAGTGAAACTTGTTTTGCGCTATTCATCTTGGTGCGCCATAGCACCTGTGACACCATGGTTAATACGTTACAACAATTATTTCATTTGCATGAAGGTTGGTCGATAATGTTCCATCCCATCGGGTTTTCTGCTCAAGTAAGAACTGGATCTATCGCGTGGGTCCACCGTTCCACTACGGCATCAGAGCGCCTTCAGTGGAGACTGTATAGAACACTCCAAAGGTGGACCCGGTTCGCTGGTCCCTCTAGGGCCTGTCATCATAATCGGTTCCTTTTATCTCGGTGGAAGTATTTCAGCCGGGCTATCTGCTGGTACTCGAGAGTTTACATGGCCCCCTTATGGGGTCTTTGCGGGTAACAGAGACTACCATGAGATAAAGGGTCGCATGGGAACCAGTCACGTGTTATCGCCCATTCGAAGGAGGTTTTGCATTGTTATTGGCACGGATAGTGTGCGCTACGTGCATCATCTTCGAACCTGTTCAGGTTGAACTAAGGAACATCACAAGTTGTGCATGCAGGAAAATGAGTACCCTCAGTTCACCATCTCACTTTATTGGAATGAGCATGCGACAAACCTCGTAGACAAACATGGGAACCCAAAAACACAATGAGTAAATAGAGGAAGATAATTTTCACGAACCCTAAACCCTGGACTGTCGTTTACACATGTCAACCACCCGCATGGAGCTTCTTCCGTTTCAATGCTTAATCAGAGTCCCCTTTTGATATCTAGTGCTTCTTGCTCTGACACCAGTAATCCTCCCAATAGTTGTGATGTTACAAGGCGCTTAGGGATCCTCCGGGATACCCTCAGGCCACTCGCAAAGTCTACTGGTAGGCGTGATCTCGAACAGCCACATCTGTGGTGCAGCGAGCTTCCATCGATTTATCAGCTTGCTGAGCAAACCATTTTGATCTAACAGACAGGACGGCTGTGCCTGCGAGTTTGTCATCAATCATGCACCTGAGTGCAAGAAGTATGTTGCATACTGAATGGGAGAAAGGACCAACAAAACTCGGTATTAAAACTTGTAAATTCACAATGTCCGAGACCAACGAATCACGTTAGCACTACCAAATACAACGAATAACGTAATGTCGGAGCGACAAAGTGTAGGTGAGACCAAATTACGCATAAACAAAGTTTTGGTAGTTGGAAATAACGACGAGCAAACTGTGCGAGATGGAAGTTGGAAGGGTGATTGATAAGGAACCTTAGCAATATGCCGAAACTAACGTTCGTCGGAGAAAGATTTATTGTGTGCGTGATGTCGGTTGTGGTGCTTCAATGTACAGCCGAATCTAGAGAGTGCGCTCAGGATAAATTTGAGTTGCATGACATGGAGTGCTGTGTTATTGTCAACGTTGTTGGTATTTTCTTTTGTGCAAGTTATGTGTATGGTTTACTGAGCATTCGGCCCAAGCTAGTTCTTATTGCTTCCCCTTATAGGTGTGGTGCTGAAACCTCTCACTTTGGAAGAACGCTGTTTTTCTAGGTGACTGCATTTTAGCCGAAGGAAGTCGACGACTGTAAAGGTTAATCAGAGTAGCGACTGCCGCTTCGTGCGTTCGCTGTCCCAGTGTGCCCCTTGGTTGAAGGTTCCCCTTCGTGTTTCAGCACGTGGTGAGCCGGCTGCGAAACGGTGTCCGCTTTGTGAACTGCATTGTTTTCACAACACAGAAACTGTTGTGAATGCATTTGAGACCTTCCGTTGACGTTCACTTAGGTGTCTTTCGTTTTAGGTAGTCCGTCTAATTATTGCTTCACGCGTGCCACACCACATGGACGACCATCGAACGGTGATATTGTTCCCCTTGACTGACTCGTTTGAATGGCTTTTAAAGGCCGTCTGGCGACGTGTCATTCAGGTGTCTGGATTTGGCGTTGTGCGGGTCGCTGCATTGCCTCTGTACTACCAATGCACTTACTGTGATTGTTTTTGCTTCTTTTTTCAGATTTCGGATTGTGTCGGAGCTGTCCGTGATCGTTGATTTTGTGTAAAGATGGTCATTTATGGTTGGCGTGACGATATCACTCTTTGCAATGAAAGGTAAAAATCACTACCGCGATGATTCATAGTGTTATACGATCAGTTGACGAGGAGGGAATAAATTGAAGCAGAAGGCGTGGTCACCGACTTTCCAGCGAACATAACTATCATCAAACACTGAACGGAATCAGCTTCTGGAAATGAATCGTATATTTCCAGAAATGTTTGAAAATATGGTAAGTAGTTAGCTCCCACCCGGTCTGGGCTCAGCGAGATCGACCAGTAGGAGGGTGAGGAGGAACGAGAAGTGCGTCCCAACCCACCTAGCGACACACAAGTCTCGGCAGACGAACAGTACACGAAACCCTTATGTCCGTTTGGGCGCACTCGAAATGGTGCAAACGGAGCGAATCTAGAAAACTAAACTGACAGACGAATCGTTAGAGGAAATAAAAGCATTCGCTGTACGCAGTCAGTTGCAGGGCTAAGGCATGTTGTACTGAATTCGTAACAGACCTGATATAAGAGACGCACACGGAACCACGTGTTCAGAACAGACACGCGAGAAGACGCGGCTGTGGTCGGCACCTCTAAAAGAGCCATACAATCGCTGGTCACTATAACCTTGAAGAAATCGTCGTACTCCGTTTACAACTGTCACCTTTTGGATTAACAATTGGGCCAGTTAGCTGGGTCCGGGCTGGACTCCGTTTGATGAAAGCCGGGATATTTGGAGAGATGTCCGGGTTAATTAATGTTGTTGAGGCTATTAAAAAGCATACATTCAGTTGAACCTACTTTAAATCGGGAAGCAACCTTTGGTCACTAGACGTACAGACTACCGTAGGAACCTTACAAACCAAGTGATAAGGATGAAAAATATATGGTAACTCCAGAAGAAGCCGTAACAATAACGGGAGTGTACAAAGAGTGTGCGTACACAAAAAGAAGACGTATATTAAAAAACAGAATGGCTCGCTGATAGGTCAAAATTCATTGAAGTGGATACGCCACCAACCGAGAGAATGACAGCATCAGCGAGTGGATCGAGACTTACAGTGATTTCAGCAATTTGTACACGGGTTCGAGGCTGGGGGCCCAAACTACCCGTATCCAGCCAGTTTGTTCGTTTTGATGTCTGGTGGTTTTCTGTTGACCTCAAAGGCAGTCATTGCAAACAGGGTGTGGCACCGCTCTTGGGGGTTACAGAGAACATCAAGAACAGAGTGAGATAACAATTTACAAGAACAGAATAAATTAATAATCCAACGGTTTCTCAAGCAGGTGGGAATCCAATGGCAGCTTGAGACGGTTCTTAGGGGAGCAGCTGACAATCACTAGTGAAGGTCGTTCCAGCAGTTGATGACTGCATAAGAGATGAACTGCTGTCTTAAGGAGGTCCGAGGTCGAAGCTTATAGAGCTTCTTGTCGTGGCCTATTCCACTGTTTTAACTTACTAGGGTGAAGAATTGTTGCACAAGTCCTGTGCTGAAGAGGACATATGTAAACAGCTAGTCGCCGCGGAGTCTTCGAAACTCAAGTGGATAAAGATCGAGAATTTCGAGGCGAGACTCACAGGAGAGATCCCGTAAACCAGTGACCATTTGGGTGACTACCCATTAGACACGTTCAACGGCAAGTAGGTCCTTCATCAGACCGGTATAAACGACTTGATTAGCATACTGGAGCGGCGGTCTTACGTAGACTCCGTGAAGCGTGTGAAAGACGTTTCGGTCCATGCGGGGAAAGGCTCGTTTTATCATTCTGAGAGTCATAAGTCCTCTTTTACCAGACAACAGGTGGTGGTAGGGGAAGGATAAACCGGATGCTAACCAAATCATTGAATATTTTTAGGTAGACTTTCGCGATATCTATTACACTTTGTGCACCGTTTATTACGAATGGGTTCCCAAAGTCTCCTCCGAATGACATGTGCGCACACTTGCTCTCGTTTAAAGAGAGACTCCAGTCATCTGACCAGCACTTAATACGGTTAAGGTCAATCTGCAACGTATTGGGGTCACAGGAATTCCATATTTTGAAATTATCAGTATAGAGGACGGCTTTGCCAGAGATAAGCTCGGGGGATCATTGATGTAGATCAGAAACAAAATTGGACCAAGTACCAATCTTTGAGGGACCCCCACAGGAACCGGGGATGGAGACGAAAGGCCCGAACCGGTTTTTACCCTGGAGGTCCTGTTACCAAGAAAGAAAGTGATCCAACGGAGAACCTCTCCATAGATCCCATAAGCTTCTATTTTATGCACCAGGGGACCGTGTTGGCACGGCCGGAGGCTTTGGCAAAGTCGAAAAGATAGCATCCGACCATTGTCTTTGGCCTCCGTTAGACTATCCATGAAGATTAACATATTGGTTGTGAATGACCAATCGGGTAGAGAGTCATGCTGGGTCAATTAGAAAATGTTATTTGAGAAGAAATTCCTAAAGATGGTGCGTTTTAACAGTCGCTCCATTGTCGTGTATGTGATGCTGGTGAGGCTGATCAGTCGATAACTCGCAGGAGTGACGGCTGCCTGCCCAATGTATAGGTGTGACAGTAGCTTCTTCCCATGCCTCCGGAAGAGTGCCTGTTCGAAGTTTCTGTTTGAACAGATTGAAGGGGGGTACCGCCAAACCGAGGGCCGCTTCTTTGAGCATCCGGGGATGGATCGCGTCTAGTCCCATGGTACTATAAGGATTGATCTTAAGCAAGAGGTCCTAAACGTCGGGCACAGAGATGTCATCTGCCGGGAGGGGTTATTGGAAGTGTCTCCACGGGAGAACTGAACGCCAGTTTAGAGGATCCCCATTGTAGGCTGCTGAGTAGTATTTTCTGAACACCTCGACAACAGCTTGGTGGTCGGAGAAGGTTTCCTAGTCGGGGAGCCGCAGAGAAAGCGCTAAGGGTTTAGTTTTTCTCTGGCGACACATATACCTGAAAAGAAATTTATTCTCGCGAGCTACCTATAGGATTTCTGACTGTACCGGCTGGGTGTGTGGCCAAATTTCCCGCTCGCACCTGTTTCGTACAGAGCGAAAGGCCACTAGACCCACTGCTCTACCCGTTAGCTTCTGCTTAGAGAAAATACGAGAACGTACTGCAAAAGGCGACGTATGTTTCGCGGCAGCGGTGCACAAGAGGAGAACTTTCATAGTTTTCGAGGAAAAAATGCCTCATAAGCTTCGTGTATGGCAGCCTTGAAAGAAAGTTAGTTCAGGTTCACTAAGTAGGATGTGAGGCTGAGTATGCTCAAGACCGTCCTTAGTGTGGTAAAGTCAGCTTCCTGGAAGTTTCGGACTGAAGTCTTTGTTACAGCATTTTGGAACCAGTAACAGATAAAGTGAAAGGTTAGTAGCATGTGGTCACTGTCCCGGCGGTCGTTCGATGACCACCCTATCTACCAGGTGAGTCTCGTTCATGATGACCAGATCAAGCATGGAGGGTGTCTGTCTTGGACGGTGCCTATCGGACTTCTAACGTTTTGTATCGACGTTTTGGCCCCCATTAAACCAATACGTGGCGACTCGTATGTACAAGGTAAAATTCTTACTGCGAAAGATACTGGCAGACTCAGAATGCTTAAGTCGAGGTAGGCAAGAACACTAGACTTTTCCCTGGTGAGGCAAATAAGCAAAAAATTTTAACACATAGAACGTCAGACGCAACTCCGTCAAGTAAAAGAAGAGAAACTCGCACTCAGTAGTGAGCAGAGAGGCACAAAACTAGTGCAAGTATTGAGACGGAGAAGTTCCATGAGGGACCCTGCCATGAGAATTATTACTCTCGAAAACAAAGCGGTTATCGATGACCCTGTAGCGGTATGCGCTTAACCTATATAACCGAATGTTTTATGTAACCGACTGATGAGAATAAACGAAATGCTTGCATCTCGCAATGTATGTCTTCTTGCTGTCTTGATGAACTGGATAAAGGGAACTCAGTGTTTCACATTTCGCTGCCCAGTTTTGCATAGACAGCACCTCATTACCTGCTCATATCCCTTCGAAAACAGATAAAGTTTTGAGTAATGTTCTAATAGATGTTCGAAGCGTTCGTTCACAGTTAGCTAGCATTAGGCCCTCAATCTATCCTGGACCAGACGGTATCCCATCCATGGTCGTCAAGCAGGCAGGTGAGAATATACCCATCCTCTTACTCAATTTGTTCAACTTATCACTTTACCCAGCACTTTCTCTCCTCAGTGGAATAACTCAATCATTATGCTTTGTCACAAGAGTGCTCCAAGGCAGGACGTTAGTATCTATCGTCCCATAAAACACAAGTCAATCTGCTCGAGAATCTTTGAACGGATACTAAAGGTGCACATAGTCCAGTTTTTAAGGACAAAAAACCTTATAAACCCTCCACAATACGGTTTCCTTATTGAACGTTCTTGTATGACATGTCAGCTGGAATTCTTAAACCATATATCGACGTCCGTTGACGCAGGAAATGTGGCAATTATCTTAATTTTGGACATGCAAAAGGTTTTTAGAGGTGTGCCTCATAGGAACCTCTTGATCAAAATAGCATCTTTTGGCATACAAGATTCTTTGTATAGCTGTTTGTCGTCATGCTTTGAAGGTCGCACTCAAACAGTAAAAACAGGAGAACACTACTCAACACCAAAACCAGTGACTAGTATGGTGGTCCAAAGAAGCGTTCTGGTTCCGTTGCTGTTCTTGATGTACGTAAATGACTTATGCGACATTATTACACATGGCAAGCCCTTTCCGTTTGCTGACGATATTAAAATCGTTCGCACATTCCGCCGGGGGAATAACATCAAATTCTGTCTACAAAATATACGACAGCACATAGAATCATTGCAGTTGTGGTGCAGAACATGGCTGGTGTCGTTCTCAGCGAAAAAATCGAACATCGTCACCTATGGTTGTAAATTGCCTCAAGGCTCCCTCTCACTAGATGGTTGTAGTATTGATACAGCCACTTCGGCCAGAGATCTAGGAATACGGTACTCAAACTCCTTCAATTTCTCTGAACAAGTGTGCTTCCAGGTAGCAAAACCTGGAAGAACAGTAGGCTGTATCAAAAAGACGTTCAGTCTACCAGCTGCGAAGCTGACGCTCCACAAAATGAGTGCTCAGCCTCATCTCGAGTATTGCACCTTCATTTACTGTCATCTACGCAAGTCTGATAGGCTTGTGCTAGAAAACCTTCAACGATCGTTCACCAAAAGCTTACTAAGATATCCTTCTCCTCTCACCTACAGACAGCGCTGTGAAAAAAACTTGGTACTGATCCACTTCGGCTGCGTAGGCTAAAGTTGAACCTGACACCGCTGTATAAACTCATACATTCGGATGCGATTACCACAGCGTTTACCGTCCACTTACAATACAGCCCTCCGTATAGTCTAAGAAATAAGGGTTCCACCTTGCAAGCCCTGATATCCCGGAAAACTTCTTCCATGCAAAGTATTTCTACATTTGGAGTAAACTTCCAAATGAAGTTAGAGCTAGTAATACCATTCAGCGTTTTAAAAAAGGTTTGGACAGCTATCTTACGTTAGCAAACACATTGTCTATCTTCAAACACTGTGTATCCCCTGATAACCTTTTTGAGTGTTGTCCGAGAAACATATAACCATCGGATGCGCATCACGTGGATAACCGCCCTAACGCCCCTCGACATGTGAACGCGGCGCTTATTAGTAAGTCCAGTGGAAGGACGTCATGTAAGCTTTAGTTATCAGACGTGTAGCGACTATAATAAATGATATTTTGATAGTCGCATTCATCTGTACATTTTCTATGATTTTGATTTTGTACCTACTTTTGTTTTAGTCAAGCTACCCATTTGGTAACATCCGTCCCGGGGCTAACACAACTCGCTCCGTGCCTCGCTAGCTTGACGCGCCTCTCTGTACTCTCTATTTTCCAGGGTCGGTAATAATACACGGAGTCAACGCGCTGAGACTTGGCTTTTCACTGTCGATCGATTGTCGATAGTGCTAACTGACAGGGTTGTATTTTGTTGGATCAGTTCCAACAGACGCTCACTTCATGCGGCTTTCCAAACCGTCGACTCAATTCCCCGTATGCCCGAATAAATCCCGAGTACATAACAAAATACCATAACAAACAGTGGATTGTGTTATATATTTCAATAATCATGGCAAAAATGATAATAAAGTATGGGTTCTTTCTCAAAACATTCCGTTAGCCCACTGTTTGTTTTAGTAAATTTTATAACCCCACATATTCTCATCTAACGTGTGGAATTAAATTCTCCTCTCCGATCCCCATGTTATTCACTGAGCAAGCAAATTTTTCTACGACGGATGGGCGCACAGGACGTCGTCTTAGCTGGATAGTTCGCGAGATTTTCAACTTTTCGACGTTTTCGGGGAATGGACGAAATCCTGCGTTGGAATCTGCCCAATCGTTCGCTGGATTTTGGGATTTTTCGCTCTGCCCTTCCAACGCCGAACTATCTTGACATTTTCCGGAGGCCAATTTTATCCTCTAATGGCAAAACACTCCAAAGGTGCCGAGTGATAATGAACTATTTAAAGAATTGTCCATCCCACGACCTTGCAGAAAGTATATTAGTGTAACATCCCGTTTTTTGAGAATGAATCTATGAAGCGACAGAACTATCTCCTTCTCTGTTACATGCGTCAAAGTTTCCATAAACTACATTCATTTGCCTGTTGACCATGTTCTTCTTGACGGAAGGCTTCACGTTTTGCTACTAATTACTTATTCGTTTGTGTGTTTTGTAAATATCTGCAGTGATCGCACATAACCCGGCGTGCTCATCACATATGCGTTGACATTTATTGTTATTATTATTATTATTATTATTATTATTATTATTATTATTATTATTATTATTATTATAGGTAGGTCGACATGCTGTGTCCCAACTTTCTCATGGATCAACATTGCCGAGGGTTTCGAGAACTCGCATCCACAGTCCCCATGAGGAGCCGCCATAGAGTTGAGTTTTGGTGCGTTGAAGTCACCCGTGATAAGAAGATGGGAGAAACGCTGGGCAGACGTATGTCTGTCTAGGGTGGCAAGAATGGCATCGTCGTCGGATTCACTGCATGACGGCGAACGCTACATGACACCAGAGAGAAACGTGTCACATCTACGAGGTTGGGGTTTGATCCAGAGCGTGTAGTATTTTTCTAGGATGATAAATTCCGCTACGACAGCTGTCACTTGGAGCCTCTGGATTAGGAAAACGGCGCAGCCTCCCATGCGTCCTCGTGAGGAGTTCGTCCGGTACAAAGAATAACCAGGGGCATGCAGTACATTATCATTGATATCCGCGGAAAGCCAGGTCTCTGTTAGAGCGAGAATGTGAGGGCCAGTGTCGTGGACCAACTGTCTGATTTCTGGTAGCTTCGTGAAAACACCCGGTTAAGACGTTAGGAAAAACGTGTAGCTAACAAGCTTGTTTCCGGTGATTCATCATCAGGCTAATTACAACACATTTATATGAAGTAATCATGTGTGAGAAAAGGTACAGTAAGAGATCGAACGGTTCATTATCAGTTTTAGTTTCTGGTAGTTTGTTCAGAAGGCTCAGACAGCTGGTGTACATGCATTTGTGGGCTACTTCCTCGTTTGGGTGGATGCAGAAGGAGACAGAAGTGCACGAGGATGAGCTTGAGAAAGCAGCCCCATTAGCGAGGAGGTGCCTAACTGACAGTTCAGTTTCGTGAGCTCTTTGGGGTTGGCTGTTTAGACCAGACAGACTGGATATATGTGAGTGTCTATGTGGGACACTTCGTCCGCTTGTGTTGGCCCAAGGTCGATGAGCTTCGGACGGCCCTTGCTTTCAAAGCTTCCGGAGTGTTATTTGCAGTTCTACCCCTCGACAGTTTGGATGAGATTGCAGATTAGAAGAAAATATGGGAAGAAATGACCCCGATTCAGCCGAGGAGAGAGCCGCCAGAATGAAACAAGTATGGGCCAGTTTAGATGCAGGGGGGGCCCTGACAGACTCACTGGGCTATAAAGCTTTGGGATAAAATATGACTTAACGGAAGATTTTTGGGGTGAGATCATTGGGAGTCTAGAAGAGTGATGGTCCTTAACACCTTTGGGATCTGCCCTTTCGGCCCCTTGCATTTCCGCGGGCGCTTGGCCTTCCAAGGTGATGAGGGCGATAGCCTCGGATGTGTGTGCTTGAGGTGGTCCATCCGAAAACACTGGTCCCTTCTTGAGAACAGCGGTGAGGACTTCCACGCTAGCCTGGAGTTCAGGGTCAGCCTTGATGTATGACTTTCTTTTAGCAAGCTGAGAACGCTTCTGCCGCTCCTGCAGTGAGTGATCTAACGAGAATCTCCTGAGATTAGCGTGGATTTTCTTTAATTCAGTCGCTTTTAACAGTACTTCCTGTGCTAATGTTTGCGGTACCGTCACAAGAAGCCTCAGTGACTTCTTGGTATCTTTGGAGTAAAGCCTGTCAGCGGAAAACATTTTTGCAAACTTGGGAGGGAAACGGGCGTTTAGAACCTCACTGGCTTGTTCTCCTGGAGAGAAAGTGGTCAGAAATCGTCCCCACAAGACAAGCATTTTCTCTCAGAGTGCCTCATCCATCAAGCTCGTCGCGACTTTTTATCAATTTGAGCAGTGGACAAAGCCACCGCCTTGAAGCAGCCGCCGCGCCTGGAAGGGCAAGGGCAATGTGCCCACTCAACGAGCTCAGTTTTAACTCCACGTCTGATTATGCTCTCTGAGTGTCACCCAGGGCTTTTTCTATGGTGGCAATCTGTTTGCCAACGTCATTCTACGCCTTGCAGCCACACTTGCAGTGTCTGATTTCTGATCGCTCGGAGTGGCGAGCAAAGGATCCAGAGTGTCCTTGAGTAGGGTGCGGCTTTCTCGAAAGAGACGGTCCATACAGATGAACGGCAATTTTTTAGGAAGTTAGCGAGGAGTACTGGTTTCCCTGAGGCCAGTGTAGGCACGTCTGGCACCAAATACCGTTCTGAACAGTCGTGTGGCAGCCGGAACGAACACAAGCACTGGATACCTCCGATCCAGCAATGCTGCTGGATCTTGCGCGTCATTCTTTTATGGTTTGCGAGTAAAACTCACAGTTGTTAACGAAAGGGAAACATGAGGCTAAAAATAATACGGATACTATAGACCACGAATGATAAAATACGTAATGAGTTTTGCTATTCGACAACGAATAGCAGTGATCATATATAATTTTTTCATGCACTGAGCACCAAATTAGCAAAACTATGAATGGACAATGACAATGCGGAAATTTAGACCAGACTTCGAGTTACCCGTGGAAGACAAGGCTAAACTAAGTCAATAAATCTTCATCATTGCGAGCATTGAAAGTTGCTACAGAACTAACTGAAACAACACAGTCAGGTAGAGCATTCCAAGCCTAGCAAGTGCGCAATGAGAAAAAGTTCTTTGCATTTCAGTCTGCTATGTTGGACCTCCGGTTTCAGGAGGTGGTCCATCGAAGTCGAGCTATTTCCCAGGTTGACCACCAGTATTCATGGATGACCAAGAGAAGTCAATGCCAAAAAGTCTAACACTTAGTCGCTTTTGAGCCGACCAGACTCCGAAGAGTACATGTCAGTCTTTCTTCGCAAGTTTAATTTTCGTGACGCTGACTGCCTTAGTGATACGACGTTGCAGTCTCCGAAGGCAATTTGTCCTTTTGCAGATGTAGTCATCAGATCACAACTCCGTTCTTAAAGGCTCTCAAAGGAAACCGTTATAAAGCTGAAAGCAAAAGAAATGAAAATGGCTGAAAAGACGTTAGAGTAACTCCAGTGTTACGGGCCATTTTTCATTGTTTCAGCGTTCTGAGAGCTGGAAGGAGAGTGCAAAACAAAGGTGTCTAGTTCCTTCTTAACAAGAACTGTCCGGAGCGGGTACGCGTTGACGTAATAGGTGGTACTAAGGCCATTCCGCAGGACAAAGGAATCGTTACCAGTGTTCACGGCACCAAAATTGTTGACGTCGTCGTCGACCGACAATAATGGGGAAGGGGATGAATGAAGGAGGAAGAGCACTCACAAATATCAAAAATAGAAGCAGGCTCAGAAGTGAACCATGGGGTGCTACGCTGAATGTGGATCTGCAGGCAGTGAATGCACTATTTACGTGCCACTTGCCTCAGCGAGGTACGATTCAGACCAACGGAAGAGTTTGCTTTGTATCTCATAATGGGAAAGCTTACCCAGCAGAACAGCATGATCTATCTAGCAAAATGCATTGACAAAGTTCAGGTACACGACAGCCATACCGTTGCCTTGATCAGCTGCTAGGGTTCACTGACCAGTGGCTGTCGGCAGATATGCGGTACACGATCGATCCCTGTGGGGACTATAATAGCTTTCTTTGATAGTCGCATTCCACCGTATATTTTTTAATAATTTCGGATTTTCACCTTTTCCTTAGTTAAGCTGTCAAGTTTTATTATACGTCGCTTCGTGCCTCGGAAGCTTGGAGTGCTTCCCATTCAGATTTGGGTCAACGCGCCGGCTTGGTTTTTACTATCATACGATTTCCAAGAGTGAAAACTGGTTGGGTGTTATTAAGTTGAATTGTTCCGAGTGGTGAGTTGATGTAGCGCACAGAAGATCAATAATCGTGCACAATATACGACAACCTCGTGCTTTCTGAAACAGAAACTGCAGTGTACAATCGACGTATGGTGCATGAAGCGATCACAACGCAGTACAAACGTCCACTGAGCGGAACACAGGAAAAACGAGAACAACGTGTAACGAGAATAGCATGTGTACTGTTTATGATACAAAACAGGAGCAGATTACAACCCTTTCTTCCGCTAGCCATCTTTTCTACAAGCCCATTACGAGCGGATTTCAAGGAACTTGCGGATCTCGTAGGTGTAATTTCCCGATGCGTGTCTTGTTCCCGCATGCACGTTAACCTCCTTCGTCTGCGCATTCAGGACGACAGATACAAGAGAATAATCACCTAACGGTCATTTATTAGCTCGTTGAATTGTGCCATCGCATTGCCGCACCCCGACTGATCAGCGGTGTACTAACCGACAACTTGCACTGTCAGTATGCCGCCTTACGCTGCTACTTCCACAAAGATCGTCGCGTCCGAAGGAGTAACACCCGTGGTACTTTGATTATCGCAACTGGTTACACCATATTGTCTGGCTGACTTTAAGAAATTGAAGTGTGCTGTGAATTGTTGGCTTTCACGAATGTCCGCTCTTCTACTTCTTCACATGGTCTCATATGTGTTCTGGCCGATGTAAGAACCCACCCACTCTTCGTGTAATTGTACCCGAGCACCAGGAGTTGTTGGGCTATATAAATACACTTGCTCACCCGGCCGAAGTGGAGATTCTCCTGCCATGCTGTCGTAGCACTCTCTCTGGTAGATCCAATCAGTTGACAAACATTCTCCGGCTGACTGACGATTTTCCCGTAGACCCCGTCTCAGCTGAGTGACATAATCCGCAGATAATAAAGGACTTCTTGCGGTATGTGGAACAGTCAAACCTACTGGCGGCTTGCACTCTGTGCTTGTTAACCTATAGTGTGGCGTGGACGCAGGAACTGACGCTCAGTATTGTAGCGACCCTGTTTGTTTACTGCCAAATGTGTTGGAGCTACTATTGACATTTGTACTCTTTTTGTTCTCAACATTTGTATGCGCTTAAACGATCGTTCGAACCAGTATGGTGACCGGAGAGTACCCCGCGCACGCGAACGTACCACTCCGCTGCGTGCTCGCTGGTCTTTCCTATGCATTAACGTTTTGTTCCGTTGTTCCCTCGTTCTAATTTCGACTTTGCGTGTCGGCAATATACTCCCTGTTTACTCGTTGCATCCCTGATAACCGGCCGGGTTTGAGCCGCTTGACCAGACGAATTGGTAGGCTCGTTCAGGCTATACATATTATGTTTCGAGTGCGTGCAGTGTGTATCTAGTGCATATATATGCATATAGATGAATTTACATATCCGTTTGCATTCACGCAATCGATACGGACACGAAAACAGTGTGGATTGCTTTAAGCGAATCAAACAGGCCCATGACTTTACTGGAAGTCGAATGTGTTTTAACGAACAGTCTGTTTTTGGTCATTCATCATCAGGCGAATTACACAGCATTCTATATATTCATGGTCTAAATTCACCAACCCACTGAATGAGAAAGATAGGGCCCATGCGACTGAGAACAGCATTTCTGGAACTGTAGGAAATCTGAAACAACAGAGTTTGATAGACTCCACGAAGTTCGAACAAATTCGGCCAACTGAAGCCATACTGCTCAGAGAGTATGGTTCACCGAAGGTTCACAAGGAAGGATGTCCATTACACCCGATTTTTGGTATGTGTAATCCCCCATATCATTCGATGGCGCAGTGGCCAAAAATATTGCTAGAGCCCGTTCGGAAGGAAATTGCAGTGCACTGGCTAAAAGATACGTGTGAGTGCGTTGATTCCATCCGGTCGAGGGATGTGGAAAACAAGGTGCTTCTCCTCGATTTATGCTCTCTGTTCACGAATGTGCCACTTGTGGAAACCGTTGATCATCTCTGCGGTTATGTTCTTTTCGACGGTTTAAATATGGGTCTACCGGAAAATGTGCTCGAGCAGCTGATATTAGCTCGCACGCAGAATGCACCGCTTTTCTCACTGATGGGAAAAGGTGCCGTCAGAAGAACAGTGTCGCAATGGGGTCACCGTTAGGTCCAGTGTTGGCATGTACCCTTGTGGCGGTGTTAGAGGGAATTACGCTACGTGGGATTTTTGGCAATAGCGCTCTCTACAAGAGGCACGTAGACGACATCGTCTGCGTGTTTGACGAAACCCTGGGTCCAAGCAGCCTACTTGCGTAGGTGAACAAAGCGCATCCCAATATCAAATTCACATTTGAACCGAGGAAATATGTACAAATATACTTTGTGAGTGTTGCACTGAGTCTTCGTACATATGGGTCACTTCAGAAGGGTAATCATAGGAAGGGTACTTGGAACGGCCAGTATACTCACCGTTCCAGTTACGTAACGTTTGTACGGAAGAAAAAACCTTGTTCGTAGTTCAGCACGCAGAGCTATAAGGATGTGTACTGATGACATGTTTGGAACAGAAGGGGCGTTTTACGGCGTATGTTCGCGGGGAACGCTCATCCTGTAAACTTCGATGATAGACATATGCAACTGACAGAACCAACAGTTAAGCTTCCATGTGTAGAAAAGAAGTTGGTTTACATGACACTAAACCACAAAGACGAGGCGCTTGCTAGGAATCATATTCAGACCCAACTCAGTAGTTCACGTATAGTTCAAAGGTGCTTCCTAAATGTGTGACTTCGTTTTGTGTTTACCCTTTCACGTGCTCCTGTGGAACAGGTTACGTCGGTCGCGCAACGGGGCGCCTTTCTCAGAGGATACGTGAGTTTCACCTCAAATGACTAGCTGAGGGCCAGGTGGAGTCCACGTCGAGTGCAATCCCGGCGCAACTTATAGACGCAGAGCAAAATGTCTCCCCGCAAGTGGATTTCAAGCTGATTTACCATAAGCTCAACCGCCAAACCAGAGGAGTCAAATTTCATATTCTGGCCGCCATGGAAGTGATCGGAATTGCTTTCACTGGTGGCCACAATAAAAGTGGGTGAGCTGGAACGATGATATAGCAGAAGAACTACCAACATACGGAGCAGACATGAAAGGGATAAGCTGCGTGCGATGGACGAAAGGTATGCGTCGTGTTGGATGAAAAACGAAAGTATACCGCCGACAACAGTAGTGGAGCCCGCAAGTTAGACATTGCATATCTCCTCCAAGTCGTAATGTGGAAGTACCTCACCAACCTACTGCAAGTGGTTTGGCTGTCAAATCCACTGCACTCAGCATCACATTCGGTACTGGATTAGACGCTGTCGAAAATTCCTCTCTAGGTTTGTTTTCTATTCAGTTCTGTTGCAGTCAGCCGCCCGCACTATCTAGTAGTTCCGATGCCACCCGGTTGTTTGCAATCTACTCCAAATCGCACTATTATTCTAACATCTGAAAAAATATCTTGACTTGGTCACAGAATACAGCCAGAGGCCAGGGTGGGTGGATAGTGGACAGCACGGGCGATCGGAAAAGCCACTGTCCAACGGGATTGCCTGAGCAGATGAGAAGTGGCAGGTGAAAAAGGCCCTAACAAAAGACGTCGGACACACACGCCGGGTGGAAGCGCGCGCAACTTGTGACTAAAATTCGGATTTGTTGTCCGGACTGACGACTCATACACGTTAGCACGCCTGTAGCATTGTAACTACCATTTTTTCCTACAATACTGCAGTCGTGGGTTCTCTGGTCCCGTTAATGGATATCAGCAGCCGTTTGTGTCCGAAATGATGAAAATACACAGTGCTGGCTTGACGTTGGATGATCTGTACTTATCCCACCATGTGGACATCCAGCGTGTTACTCGAAATGCCCCAGCCGACAGGTAGTTCAAGAAAACGATGAGTCTCGACGATTACCACGGTTGTGACCGGTGTTTACAAAAAAGTGGTTGTTCCAGTTCGCAGTGGATGACGTACTCTTCGGCATCCTTTGGTATCCGCGCTGACGCGTCGTTCTGAGAAAGACGTCAACCAGATCATCACATCGGGAGCACCGTGTTACTTAAACCGTCAGTGAACATGGTTGCAAATTTTCCACTAAACCCGATGCACCTTATTTTTCTTGACGTCTTGAGGAGGCCCGTTTGCATTCGGTGCTTTCCGGAGAAACGTTAATGCTTGCGTCCTTCCAACATCATGCGGCTAAATGCTGAGACGAAACCGGATGCATCAATTCACCACTCACCCATGGGCCTCCCTCGCGAATGTGGTATGCCTACTAAAACTGAGCGTTTCGGAACCAACGACATTCGACTGTTTTTGCTGTGTTTGAGTTCCCGTGGTTGTGCGTACATTTTCCTGTACACCATGTATGATAGCTTCTTAACACTGTTTCCTTCCATTCACATAATAACCCTTCTCGGTGTGTGTGACAATCTAATTAACTGTGCTCGCTTCTTGCATGCTAAATTTATTGATAAGTTCGCCTATTTTTATGGGAACGGCCAATTGGTTTATAATGTGCATTGCCTCACCCACCTGTGTAATCATGTACAGCGGTTTGGACCGCTGCACTGGTAGTGGGCATTTTGCTTCGAGAGCTTCATGAACAGCGTCGTACGTTTAGTAAAGGGAACGAAAGGGCCGGCAATCCAAGAGTACAATCGAGTATCTGAATATTCTATGCTAACCAACGTAGAGTGCGCCGGTGCACCGACGGATGAAAACAACCTACGCAACTGGATGAAATGCAAGCGTAACATGTTCATGGTACGCTCAAAGTTCCACATTTCTCGTGTGCCTCCGGACAATTGTGTTAAAATTAACAACAAACCGTACGGTGTTCACCAAAAGCAGAACGACGTTATTTTCTCTAAGCCCTTCGTACGCGTGCGTTATTTATTTTCCACAATTGGTTTATAATGTGCATTGCCTCACCCACCTGTGTAATCATGTACAGCGGTTTGGACCGCTGCACTGGTAGTGGGCATTTTGCTTCGAGAGCTTCATGAACAGCGTCGTACGTTTAGTAAAGGGAACGAAAGGGCCGGCAATCCAAGAGTACAATCGAGTATCTGAATATTCTATGCTAACCAACGTAGAGTGCGCCGGTGCACCGACGGATGAAAACAACCTACGCAACTGGATGAAATGCAAGCGTAACATGTTCATGGTACGCTCAAAGTTCCACATTTCTCGTGTGCCTCCGGACAATTGTGTTAAAATTAACAACAAACCGTACGGTGTTCACCAAAAGCAGAACGACGTTATTTTCTCTAAGCCCTTCGTACGCGTGCGTTATTTATTTTCCCATACATTCCCCTCGTTCGACCAATGCATGTATCCGGAATTGGGCACATCTGTCGCCGTAAATGTGAATTCCTCCTCCTCCATCATAGGTAAATATGTCTTGAAGTCTGATGATGATGGGTTGGTCATTATTCCCCTCTTGCACACAGTACAGCAAAGTTTTTCTTTCTTCTTAATCAATAATCACCCACCAAACAAACCGGAGTCGGTCAAGTGTTCGTCCTCGTCTGGCCACGAGTCGTGCCGGATTTGGCCTGCACCACACACTGGAGTCGTAACGACTCCGGCCTGGCCAGACAAACAGTCGGCCAAAGAGAAAATATGCAAGCCCCCCTTTCTTCACACAAGATTACGTGAAACAAAACTCGCAACGATTTTCGTGCTTGCCAGCGTAGCTCAAGTCTAACGACTGCAAGTCTAACGAATTGAACTTCTGCATATAACGCACCAAGCCTACCATACACTAAACCCCGTGTTTTAGCGGACCCAACATTCTTATTTATCGCACAAACCGTGCCAAATGGAGAACACGCGTCATTCATCGCTACATCGCAACGAGAGAAAGAACAATTTAAGAAACAAATATATTGTGTACAGAATGGCTGAAGCTTTCGCGCTCTCACTCGTCCAGGTCCACTGTTTCTTTTGCGGACCCACTGGCGTAAGCAACCTGATAAGAGACCATTAGGGGCTGATATGATACTCCACCCATGAAATCGTCTTTCTTATTACTGTGCGCGCCGTGCGATTCACATTCGGATCTTTGGCCCCCTGGAACCATCGTTTGATAAAGTAGCGGATATTTTGTTCGTCACGGAGAGCACCTAAAGACATGGTGGACAGTGTTAAAGATGCCTACAAACTGTCTTCTCACAATGGAGTACCCGTTAGAGGAGCTTGATTATTGATGCCTATCCAGATGATTCCACCGCGAACTTCGGTTCCGAACACGAAACAGCACACTTTGCGCACCTATTCGGCCACTGTCCGACTACGACTGATTTTTGATAATAAACGGGTCTGAAAAGGTGGTGTATGTAGGACGATATCTAACCGTTTGTTCTATATATTGCGTAAACTGAAGTTTCTGTTGAAAATTTTTCAACCCCTCACGTTCAGTCAACGGGAATTCACATCTGATGGTTCGGCAAATCGGACCTCCCCTCAGTGAAGTACTCGTAGAAGCGACTGATAGCTGCTGATAAAGATGACCAAATGTTTAATGTTGCTTCCATGCGTATCATGCATCTTGGGGAAACTATACTTAGTTTCCCCAAGATGCACCATTTGATTGTCGAAGCGATGCATTCTTCGTTTGACATAGCCATGGAAGCCTTCGTTCGAGGACTCCTCAGACGTCCATGATGTTGACGGGAATAGAACAGGCAGGATGTTCCTACAAAAATGGTTACCATCCCAAATGATACCATACTAACTCTTTTTCCGGTTAGTCAACTTCGGCATGTAACATAGTGTTGGAATAACATGAAGCCGTACAGGAATGCGGAGCACCTTTTGACCACATCTGATTGTTTCATGGAGGAGTATGAGAGTAATTCGCTGAAATTTATCACTGGGGAAGGTGCGCTTTGTGAAACGTCGCTCTCATAAGGCAACAAGACGTGTTTGCGTCTAAAAGTAAGCGAAGGCAAACAGGATACTCACGTGTTCCTCTTTGTGTATGCCGGCAAAGCCGCCTATGTGGCATCCGATTCACGTCCAACCCTCCGCTTGTACACTCGTGCTTTCTGATATTTTTCTTCGATTGCAATGAAGCGGCATAATAGAACTTACCGGTGTTCTCCACAGTGCGGACTTCATGGAACTCAAATCTACCCACAGGTGGCAGTGTGTGGATTAGTAAAAATTTCATTGCCTCCGACTGCTTCATCGTTGGCCAAGCAGCCATCGCGTCCCCCACCAACCAAGCATGGCTAACAATCGCAACCTCCCTTTTCTTCAAAAAATTAACAACACGATACATATGCAATTTCAACGTATCATTATACACCGTTTCCGGTATGAATATCTAACACCAGTGACGTGTCATAGGTTCGCCGTGACTACCAATTAGGGCCCACGAGCAGTTTACTCTAATGTGTGCAAGAGGGGAATGATGACGAATTCGTCGTCATCGGGGATTAGGACAAATTTGCACGATGGAGGACAAGGACTTTACATTTAATGGGGTCCATATGTCGGAAGCCTGATGAATGTAAAGGTCCGATGAGGGGGAATCATGGGAGCAAAAATCACGCACGTGTACGAAGGCCTTAGAGAAAATGACGTCGTTCTGCTATTGATGAACACCGTACGGTTTGTTGTTAATTATAACACAATTGTCCGGAGGCACACAAGAAATGTGGAACTTTGAGCGTACCATGAACATGTTACGCTTGCATTTCATCCAGTTGCGTAGGTTGTTTTCATCCGTCGGTGCACCGGCGCACTCTACGTGGGTTAGCATAGAATATTCAGATACTCGATTGTACTCTTGGATTGCCGGCCCTTTCGTTCCCTTTACTAAACGTACGACGCTGTTCATGAAGCTCTCGAAGCAAAATGCCCACTACCAGTGCAGCGGTCCAAACCGCTGTACATGATTACACAGGTGGGTGAGGCAATGCACATTATAAACCAATTGATTGCCCCCATATAAATAAGCAAACTGGTCAACAAATTTAAGGTGCAAATATTGGGCACGGCCAATTAGGGAGTCACTCCTACTGGAATGGGAAGGTGTGTGATTGGAAAGAAATAGGTTTAAGGAATTCTCATACGTGGGATAGGGGAGGGATGGGCGCGTAACCACCGAGCCCAAGCATGATGAAAACCCACGACACACGTTGGCTTTGAAACGCTCAAAATTTGTAAACATACTACAAGTGCGGTAAAAGTCTATAGGTAGGCGGGAAACTGATGCCTCTAGTTTCGGCAGCCCGCTGCATGCTGCACTAAGGTTGTCGGTCCTATGCTGTACTCTTTCACCCAACAAGATGCATACATTTTGTACAGCGCGCGTAACTTATCCCCCTCACGTTTGGTACGTCTGTTAATAGTCAATCTGCTGTATCCTCTTTTCACTGCGTTTATTTCAGTTGTGACAGCTGGTGAAAACGATCCCCGCGGTTTCCGTATTATACATGTAAGTTAATCGACGTTAATAAGCCTACTTCAACCAAACGGAATAAATGCAATACAAATAACACGTTTACAGGGCTTGCAACAGAACCGTGAGTGACGATAGACCACAAAAGATAACACAACCGCACCCACCGTGCACGAAATAAATGTAACTGCGGACTCGCGTCTGTCGGATACATCCATTAAAACAAACGTGCATAAAATGGCGTTAATCTAGAATCCATGACGATTAAGTGGTTTTAACATGATAATGCGCTTGAGACTTTTTCGAATGCGTTTAACAACCGAAATGAGCATGCCGACCATGACTCTTCATTCCACTCCGATTCCCTTACTGTGGCCAACTGCTGGCCAGATGTTGGCCAACACCTCGGAGTCGGCCATATGTTTGCTGGAGGATGTCTTTGTGGTATAACGAATTCTGCACTGTCAATGTCACTAATAAAATTATACCACTTGCCAATTACTGTAGATGGAGTTTGAAATGGATGTCCTGAACTAGATGAATCTACCGTCAAACCAAAGGACTCTACCTTGTCGCATGTAACATCATTTTCATTCTGATCAGTTTCTACAAATTGACAATTTCTGTTCGACTTACAGACACCTTGTAAATGACATCGTTTTCCGCACTTGTGGCATATAGAGCTGCGGTGAATATATGTGTATATGGAATGTTTCTTGCTACATGAGGCACAGTTCCCAAATCTGTTAGTGACGCGGTCGTCTGACACGAAGAGATTCAAGAAACTGGTCGAGAAACATATTTTAGAGCTGCATTGAACAGCCATATAGTGCTGTGCTCTGTAGGTCGCTTCTTCATCGATCCAAACAAGACTGGGACCTCCTTAGAATGTCTACTCCGGACTGTATCATTAACGTCTTCGTACTGCTCACAGACGACTGGTATTTTGGTACGTACATTCTGGGAGTACCAGAAGTTTTATATGTAGATCCGGGGCAATGCTGCTGTTGATGAGTCGGTCGTGAAGTTGGACCTCCAATTGATCACCAAAACCACATAGTGCGGTCTGAGTTTGAATTTGAAAAATAAAGCAACGGACCAACGGGTCCCTGGCCACGACGCCAATGTGATGTTTCCTGAATCATCATCAGTATAATCAAGCAGCCATTAGCCTGACCAAGGGTACTGTGGCCCGGGCCGCCGCTCACCTCAACAGTGACGTGGAATATCCAAGAAGGAAACGTAACTAAGAAGGTCAACAAATATTTAAGAAGACTTAGCAGAAGAACTAGATATGGTATGGATACGGGTACGCCCTGACTGCGACACGTCGCCATTTTGGATAGCGTATCTAACCAACAGTTTGAGCGATCACGAGGACCCTATCCAGGCAGGCGATGCCTGTTCATTTTGCTCAGTGGAGCATTCAAGGCATCATATTTCGTGACCACGTTGTTCATTCACAACCACGCGGTTTTACCCAACTGTTGGTGGCCTCAGTATTTAATGTCTGGTGCAGTAAACGCTCAGCTGACATACGGAGCACGTGACCCAACCATCGCAAGCTGTGCAACGTAATCAGTTGACCAGTTGACCGCGCATCCCGAGCGTTCCGGACTACGCGCCGGCGAACTGCCACATTGCTCACGCGATCAGCCCACTTAATGCGGGCCAAGTGGCGGAGACAACGATGGTCGAACACAGTAAGCCTGTTGATATCTTTTTTGCGAACAGGCCAAGTTTCAGAATCATACAGCGAAATGGAACGCACACAGGCTTTATATACCCTTCCTTTCAGCGACAACCGAACGTCTTTGCGACGCCACAAATGACGTAGTTTGGCAAAGGCAACTCATGCCTTTGCTATCCTCTCTGATGCCTCATCAGCAATATTACAGGCTGGCGAGATGGTGCTACCCAAGTGTGTGAAACTGTTCACAGTCTCGAGTGGATCACCTGCAATGAAGAAAGTAGGGGTGTACATGTCCCAGTCTTGAAGCAGCACTTTGTACTTTGAAGGTGTGAAGCGCATTCCATACAGACCAGCCGGCCACTTACCTTGTTCAGCATGGTCTGCATGTAACGACCTGTGCGTAACGAGCGTCTGTAAATTCTGAGCCCGTCGAGCAACCAATGCGTATCCAAATTCCAAGACGCTCGTATTGGCGAGTTTCTCATTAATAATGTGCTAATGCTCGGAAACAATACGGTAAACCAAATAGTGGAATACAACAAAAATCTTCGATATTAGTTCCACCAAATATATTAGTTCCCGAACCAACGGCTCGCGTAAATATGACCAAATACAACAGTCACGTAATGGTGAAGCGACCAGACGAAAATGAACTCGGAGCACATATAAACAGAGGTTTGGCAAAGAAATTAGGAAAGAAAAAGTACGCGAAAACAAGTTTCACAAGCGAACGGTATCAAGATTTAACAGTACATCAAGATCACCATTCATTTGAGAAATGATTTCTCACCCGCGTAACTGGCGCGGTAGTGTGAGATTGTAAGAAATGCTCGTGATCGGTTTAAAGAATTCCAACGTAAATGACGAATCAATGAAAAGGGAAATAATAATAATAATAATAATAATGTTATATTTTTCAACCCATTTGTGAGAAACACGCTAAGATAAGCGCGATCAGTACACACATTTTAACGTGACTACATAAGGTAAACATAATTGTTAATTGTACAAGACACCAATTATGGAAATAGAGTAATAAAACGGACAAAATAATGAAGGAACACTCTAGTTTATGAAGAGGCAGATGGCTCACTTGCTTCCGAAACAAAAGTTCTCAAGATTTTCAATATTCGATAAAAAATGTTAAGTTGTTACATCAATTGTTGCTTCACAAGGCTAACGTAGGTCTTATGTTCAAGGTCATGCCAGAAAAAGGATTTTTCAGGATGGAGAAAATGAATAGTCGAAGAATTTCGCCATTAGTTGATATGGATGGCTTCGGAAAAATACGTAGAAATTTTTGGGAAGATGAGGGAAGATAGGTGGGTACCAATTTTTCCGGAGAACTGGACGATCTTCTGGACTGGACTCCGTTATTTCCTCAAATCGACGGAATTTCACGAATTGCCCAACCAGTACAGGATTTTGATTCTCCGAACGTTGTGGAATGTTGTCTCGCATTGGAATTTACCGTAGAATCAAGAATGAAAGGCAAAATTACGTGATAAGCAGAAGAACGTAAAATGGTCATGTGAAGTATGACGAATGATGGAGTCTGACATTTTCTGGCTAAATCCTTTATATAACATTTACAATTTTGTGCTAATTAGTAAAATATATATCTCTAACAAATAATTGTTGTCGTATAACGCGAAAAGTGACCAATTCACAGATTATCCTAGTATATGACTACAGCCGAATTCCGATATCGATTTAGTATGTCCGGCCGTTGTGTAGAATGGGAAGATGTTTAGCAACACGGAAAGATTATCAGGTTGTCTGTAGAATAGGAAGAGGCACGTATTTATATGTAATCATATGAGGCGAACAGGTTAAGTTATATATATTCTCTAAACCGTTTTAACTTGCACAGCTATTGCGTAGTGGTTAATAGCTATACAGAGCTGATAATCGTTGAGTATGGAGTAAGAGTACCGGGATGGTTTGGTTACTACTAACGGGGATGTTTAAGATGCCATATGTAGTTTTGCTATGCAGCTGCAATTTTTCGACAAAGCTGTGTACAAGATCTATCCTGCTGGAGAAATGATAAGTTTCGAAATGAGGAATTTCTCAAATGGCTAAATTGATAGCTTTGATCGGTTCGAAGTGTGTGTGGCGTTACATCCTGTGGTATAGATTCACCCTCCGTTATTATTAGATTAGATCAGATGGTTAGATGTTATTAGGTCCGTTTTGAAAGATATCGTCTTCAGGCAGGCAGAGTTTGAAGATCAACATGACGTTCTTTAATGTTAGGAAAGTTTCTAGGCTTCGTTTGAATTGATGTATATTCTTACTGGTTCTAATTGCATGTGGGAGTTTGTTCCAAATGTAAGTATATTTCACTAGGAAAAAATTTGAACGGAGTTTTCTACGGGATTTAAGAGTTGCCAAAGTGAACTCTTTGTTCCTGATGTTGTATTTTGAGCTATGTTGAAGGCGAATCGCGAGTTTTACCTTAAATTTATTGCTATAAACTAGATTATACATGAGCGCAAGGTTTAGCTTGAGACGCCGTAGCCAAAGAGGATCCAGTTTAAGCGTCTGGCATCGTTCTCTGTAGTTCAACGAAGGCGGATAACCCACTAAACCTTTCGTAAATGCACGTTGGAGACTTTCCAGAGCTAGCCTATCAGACTTGCGCAAGTGACTATATATGAACGTGCAGTACTCAAGCTGGGGTCGTACGCACAGCTTATAAAGGTGCAGTCGAGCTGCAGGAAAAAAGAATGAGTGCCTGATGTATCCAATCGTTCGCTTAGTTTTAGCTACTAGGAAAGAAATGTGTTCAGCAAAATTGAATGAGTTTGAGTAACGTATACCTAGGTCGCGGACTGAGTTGGCAGTTGGAATAGCATGACCATCCAGCTTTATAAAGTCCTCTGGTATATGACAACCGTGTGTGACAATGGTGGATTTATTGGCTGAGAATTTCATCAGCCAGGTTTGACACCAAGACTCTAATGACATGATGTCTTCCCGTATATTTCCTAAAGAAGAATTGAGATCGCCAGTAGGAAAAGTATAGACAAGTTTGATGTCATCAGCGAATAGGAATAGTTTGCCATGTTTGATAACTTCACATATATCATCTATATACATAAGAAAGAGCAACGGTCCCAGGACGCTTCCTTGAATCACTCCGCTGGTGACTGGTCTGGGCGTTGAGCTGTTATCTCCTATTTTCACTGTTTGTGTGCGGTCCACAAGGTATGAAGCAAACCAGCTGAGTAATGGGTCACGTATACCGAAAGATGCCATTTTGATCAGAAGGCGCTTATGAGGCACACGATCAAAAGCTTTTTGCATATCCAGGAGTATGATAACAACTGCATTCCCTGAATCAGCAGATATTGTAACATGATCAAAGAATTCCAGCTGACACGTCATGCACGAACGTTTGCTGAGGAACCCATGCTGGGATAGGTTTATAAGCTTTTGTGATAATAAGAATTCAACCATGCGACATTTTATTATCCTTTCCAATACTCTGGAACAAATTGAAGTATGGTTAATGGGACGATAATTGTTGATGTTCTGTCGTGAGCCACCTTTGTAACGGGGCTGAATTATAGAATTTTTCCATTGGAGTGGGAAGGAACCTAACGATAGAGAAAGTGTATAAATATTAAGCAAAAGGAAAGGGATGTCATCCCCTCCGTGTTTGAGAGCAACAGGGTGTATACCCTCTGGACCAGGTAGGTAAGAGGGTTTGATAGTAGCTAACTGAGAGCGGATTTTTACTGCATCAACAGTAACGTGGCTTAGGAACGTGTTTGTTTTTACAGGGAGAGGTGAGGGCAATACATTTTCCTCAATGTTGAAGGAAGCAGCAAAATACGAATTGAAGGCTTCGCAGATTGTTACGGGATCATCTACGGTAGTTTTGTTCTGTAATGTAACTACTGAGATAATAGGGTCTCTTGTACAGTTTCTGCGTTTAAATAACTGCATCAACTCAAAGCTCTTCCCTTTGCTGTTCAATGCACGTTTTTCTTCATTCTGATGGAGCATTTTGGTCCTAGTTTCTATCGTGTCAAACATTTTGTGCATTTGAATAATAAGGGAGAAGTCTTGTGTTTTTCGATATCGTGATTTCAGATTTTGGAGCTTACGTTCCTCTTTTGGAGTGAGGGTCCAGTTTTTACCACACACTCTACGGCGTTTTGATTTTTCCGGGGCTAAAATGTTCATACAAAATCTGAAGTGTTCTGTAAATACTTCGGTTGCTATACTAGGGTCAGAGGTCAGAAAGAATGTGTCCCACACCAATGACCTCAACAGAGTGGCGAACGTATTCCAGTCGATTAATTTTATCTGGCGATAACTTACTATGTTCGATGCTATTACAGCTTTTAGGTCAAACATGAGGTTGACCACGTTGTGATCACTTCCTGGGAACCGTTCTAGGACGGATACTTTAGCAGAGGAGATACCTGTTGTAAAAATGAGATCTAAAGTGTGGTCTAGTCTGGTAGGTTCTAAGACATGTTGGCGCCAACCATTTACTTGGATACATGCAAGAAACTCTGCTTGATTTGCAGGGGCTGTGAAGGAGGTCCAAGAAATATTGGGCATATTGAAATCTCCACCAATTATTTTGTACTGCGTGGGCAATGTTGATACATAATTCAGTCCATTGATAAGATTGGTCATGGCGTCCTGAGAGGCGTTAGGTGGTCTGTAGACACATCCTAAGAGTAGTTCACGGGATTCAGTTGCCACTGATAGCCACAATGAGTCATCAATTCTATCAAGACACGGCTCATCGAGTATAGTTGCAGAATACTGCTCCCTCAAGTAAATTAAACATCCACCGCCACGTCCTGCATCCCGATTTTTTCGGAACATATGATAACCTATAACATTTAGTTGTGTGTTTGAAGTCTCAAGGGTACACCAAGCTTCAGTGACCAGAATAATGCAAGGATTATATAAAAAGACGAAGGATCTAAAAATCTGCATCTTATTGACCAGTGAGCGTGCATTCAAAAGCAATAAACTTATTGCATTTTCCTTACTCGACTTCATTGTAAGACCTTTGAAGATGTCCGAAGCAGAAGGGTCTTTGTGATTCAGAGACTTTGGTAACGTCCCTTGGTCTGATGCGGTTACGGTAAGCGCATCGATAACTAATGGAATATCCCCTGCGTCTGAGTCCATGACAGAAAATTTTGGAAAAGTGTCAGTAAGGTGAATTGGGGCAATGGGGGTATGCGAGGTGGACTGGGCAGGTGGACTGTGCAGTTAACGTGGCCACTAACATTTCGTTAACACATAACAATCATCATACACTTGTGCAAGCAGCTATTTCAACATTTGGGATGACAATCATTGTTTCAGAAACATCCCCCTGTTTTACTGCCGTCAATGTCATGGATATCTGATCTTTCTTCCAATAGGGACTTCCAGAGCTGTGTAAAACGAAGAATGCATTCAGTTGACAATCCAACAATGCACTGGAAGGAAACCATCATAATAACGGACGGACGCATGATACGGGTGGAAACGACATTGAATAATAATCCGTCATTTTTGCCTTCAACCTTCCCAGTCCTTCCCACAGGTGCCTCAGTTAAGAGAACCCTATTACTAAAACCACCAAGAATTAATTCCGGTTGATAGACCGGGAGGTGTTGAAAAATTTTCAACGGAAGCTGCAATCCACAGGGTATGTAGAACAGACGGTTAGATGATATCATCCTCATTACGCTAATTTTTCATACCCGCATGTTATCAAAAATGCATCGTAAAGGAAATTAGCGAAATGCGTGGGCAGTCTGCGGTTTTGTATCCGAAAACGAAGTCAGTGGTGAAGTGAACGAGTTGAGTATAAGTAATAAAGCGCGCTCGATGGGTACTTCTTTGTTCAAAGCCGTCGTTTGCAGGCATCCTTCAAATTATTCATGATTTCCCCGGGTGCCGTCCGAGCAAACCTGTCCTCCGAAGTTGGAAGGCAACATCCACCACTTCATCAAACGGTGTTTTCCAGAAGCAACCGATCGGAATGCGGGCCGCAAGGTGCTTAGATTGATAAAGGAGACGATTTCACTGGAATTGTCAACTAATCTCGCAACTCACTCGTATCAGATTGTTCCTGCCATTGGGTCAGCAAAGGGAACGGTGGACCTGGACGGGTGAGCGGAAAAAAGTTTCAATTATTTACATCCTGTACACAATATATTTACCCATTTCTTTGATTGTTCTTGCGTTCGCTGAGGCGCATTGATGACTGGCGCGCGTTCTCCCACTGGCGCGGTATGTGCAAAGAATAAAAAGATTCGGTCGATTGGAGCACAGGGTTCAGTGTATGGCCAGCTCAGTGGGTATATACGAGGGTTTCAGTCGTTATGCTGGCATGTGTAAGTCAGATGGGACAGCGTGAAATTTGTAGTAAGATATCGTTTTACGTAACGCTAGCTGTCGACTCTCTGTCTGGACAGGCCGACTCAGCAAGACTTATCGCCAGAATAGGGCGAACTCCAAGAAGACTTCGTTTTGCCTGCTGGGTCGTTTTGGATACCCCTCGTAAACACCCTAGGTGGCGGTACATCAACGAGCGGTATAGAACTTCTCCCCGACAAAGTGCAGGCAACAGTGCACCACCTGGACCCCACACCGTTCACACAATTTTGCTGTTTGGATGATTTAATGAAATTTCACCACCGTTTCACCCCTAATTGTGCCCGCCTAATGCAATCGCTTACCGGTCTACTCAGAGATAAGGTATGCTCATTCGTATTTTACAACGACCGCAAACGTGGCCTATAATAATTTAAGGAAAGCGGTCGCCAATAAAACATCGCTGTCGCATCATCAACCGTCCGCTTCCTTAGCGCTAACCGTGGATGCATCAGACTTGTCTGTAGGAACCGTCCTGCGACAGGAACTCGGTGACGACTGATGCCCACTAGTCATGTTCCATAAACGGTTACAACCAGCTGTGTCGCTGTACGGTGCTTTCGGAGCGGAACTGTTAGCGGTATATCTCGGCATCCGCCATTGTCGACATATCCTCGAGGGCAAGAGTTTTATCGTCTTCACAGACCATAAGCTGCCAACATATGCTGTACACCGGACAACCGGCAGGTATTCCCCCAGAGTGACCCGACACCCCGATTAAATGGCTCAGTTCACGACCGATATCCGTCATATTCCAGGTATTGCAAACCAAGTCGCAGATGCCCAGTCGCGCAATAATGCTACAATGAGCACGACAAAGGGCTCAGTCGATCTGGTAGCGATCACAGCCCCACAGGACAACAATCCGAAGATAGAACAACTTTGTTGGTCCATTCTCCCCAGGCTAGAAAGCGTTCCTATGAATTCCATCGATGGGATGATTAGCTGTGACACTTCACTTCGTCCGGTTATTCAGTTACCAAATTTTTGACAGGTTGCCTATGTCTCATCCGGGCACACGTTCCACTGTCAAAATGGTCAACGACCGCAATGTCAATCGCGACGTCCGCGCATAAGCCAACGCGTGCACACATTACCAGTGATCTGAAATTCATCGTCACACGCGCACCCCAGTGGATATTTTTGCAGCCCCCGATGAGCGTTTCTATCGTGTGCATGTCGACCAGGCGGGACTTTTGCCACATTCGGATGGGTTCACGTATATCTTGACGTGCGTGAGCAGATTTACGTATTGGCCAGGAGCTCTGCCAACTCCAAATTGCCTGTCAGAAACCCTCAGACTGGCACTCTTGAAACGTTAGGTTGCTCAGTTTGTTTGTCCCGCTGTGGTGACCACCGGCAGCGCGTCATAATTTGACTTAGCCTTTACGTCACTTCTCAACGCACTAGGCTACAGTAGACTTCACACAACAGCTTACTACCCGGCCGCCAACGGGTTAGCTGAATGTTTCGAGCGGTAGTTGACAAGTTCGCTATCCGCTAGCAACAACCCCTCTTGGCTCGATGTTTTGCCACTAGTCTTGTTAGGTACTCGTAACATGCTGAAGACAGATCTATACACCACCCCCGTCCGGTTAGTCTATGGGCGCTCTTCACGTTCCCAAGCAGAGACGGTTGCTTGACGCTCAACTAGACCCACGAACTTTGCGAATTACGGTGAGCGGCTGGCCCAAAAAATGAGATAACTCCTACCGACCTTACCAAGGGAACAGACAAGTTTAGCGTACGTACATCCTTGTTTGTCGACTTGTTCTCATGGATTGATTCGTGCGGTTACCCGTCGACGACCTTTGCTCCCGCCGTATACAGGCCCGTTCCCGTGCTCGCACGCTACGCTAAGATTTCCGTGTTGGAGCGCAACGGTAAACGCGCTGTCATCTCTATCGGTTGACTGAAGCCACCTTTTTACAAGTGTCTAATAAGGAAACTGACTCGCGTACAGCGACGTCTTTCTTGGCCAACACATTGCCTAGAATTTGTACAGATCCGGTTTTAGTTGCGCCTCCGCCCGCCTCGGCGGAGCCAAGTCTCCAGAGCAAACATGGCCGAGAGTTGCGGCGGCTGGTGCGATTCACAGAGTTTGTGGAAGTCCGCCGTATCTGATTTCGGTTGTTGTTGTTGTTGTTGCATTTCCTTACCAAATTACCTTTGGATGCCACTACGTACAGCAAACTCTGTCGACAAGACGGTTCTCTTCCAAAAAATGCCGCCTCACCCTGTTGGACGCAATGGGGTCAGAAACCCGGTGAGGTTATCTTCCCCCATTTATGAGTACTCCATACTCAGGATATTGAGAAATAACTACCAATCGTCTACATGAAAATTGGAGGCCGCAAACCTCGAGAAGACGCTGGACAACTCGCAATCTTTTGAGGACCGTCTACGAAGGACACAAAAATGGCCAAGGTCCCATTAAGTCGATTACAATAGGTCCGTCCCCAAATTCTCAACCGCGCTCCTCTAGCCACTTCCATTTGTTCTCCCACCACTTTCCTCCAGACGCAGACGCGAGCACTGTGGCAAGAGTAAATCGGGCCATTCTTGCTCGGGTCAACGGTTTTGGCTAACTAGAAAAATGCACCGGCAAAGCCAACACTCTGGTTGTCTTCTAGCGAGGGTGCTCTGTAGCGACCTTGTCAGTTTACTGTTAACTGTGTTGGAGCTACGATTAACATTTGTCTATTTTGTCCCCAACTTTTTTGCGCTTAAACGTTCGTTCGAACCAGTATGGTAACCGGAAAGTACCCCGTGCAGGCGAACGTACCACTCCGCTGCGTGCTCTCTATTCTTTCCTATGCATTGATGTTTAGTTTCGTTGCTCCATCGCTCTCGTGTCGACCTCGCTTGTCAGCAATATACTCCCTGTTTACCCGTTGCTTTATTGATAACCGGCCGGGTTTGATTCGCTCGGCCCCAAAAATGCTAAGGGACATGGTGAGAGCGCTTGATCCCACTCTCGTGTGTTGAAATTAGCTGTAGACACCTACAGGAGACCCATCGGTTATTAGGTTTTTCACCCTAATTGTTCGTTTGTTTTGAAATGGTAAGCTGCTTTGCTTGTCTCCCCAATGTTGCGCTGTTGACCGATTTCTGCTATGACCAAACTCTCAAAATTCGATCCTCGATCAGAGTGAGGCCGTTCCGGCGCAACCAGCGCGCAGTCCGTTAGCCAAATAAGGCTCAGGTGGTAGTTGTGGCACTTGCAGAAGAAATGGGCACAACGCCACATTGTGTTGTGAAATGATCTACAAGCACCGGAATGTATCAGTTTGAGCGCGGTGTTCCCGGTAAGAGTCGAACAGTGCCCACTCCTGAGGAGACGGAGAGTGGGATTTGGGTAGGAAGGTTTATATAACACGTGACACAGTGAAATGGGCTACTAAGTGGCACAATTCGCGCTCATTCCGATTTACCGCTTCACAGCTCACAGTTCGGTTTCAAATGGGGCGAAATGGGTATTGTATTAAAGTTGGTTTCCCACTGCCAGCACACTATATTCCCGGGTGCTGCGCCTTTCCTTCAATTACTCTACTCCAGTTGTAGATCTCGGTGCCTATATTTTATTATGCATGATGTTCTCGTATTTTTTTAATGCATCACTTTCTTATAAATGCTCACGCGTAGTACAGTCTCACTTCAACTGCCAATAGGATGTCCTGATATATTTTTGGGTGTAATAACGTCATTACGCAACGGTGATTACTTGATCACCGTTGAGCTTCAACCATTTGTCGAGAGTGGAAGAGGTTCATGCAACTGAATAAGTGCTTCGGATGTAAACAAGCGTCAAGATGGGATCACAGGAATGGCTCTCCACATCTGGCCGAACCGAATGCTGCAGCTTACATCTTGATTCGCCATTTTTGTTGTTTAATCTATTTCTGCTCTAAAATGCAGATCGAGTGCTAATGACAGCTCGCTGCTACATACGATGGAACCGAACACTGTCAGTGTTTCCGTCCCACCAAACTACCATACGCAGTAACGGAGAATGAGGCAATTGAAGTCGACGAGGAAAGCTTTGTTACGAGGTTTACATTCTTATTCCCCAGGGAGGTACAATTCAGCAAGACATTGCTGAATGGCTCCTACTGGGAAACATATCATCGGATGAACGGCCATTGCTACTGAAATCCATGAGGTATTACTACTCTGATTCACCGATGGACCCCCGAATACTGATAAGCGCTCCGATAAGTGGTCGTAGGATGTTGGGTTCACGTTTACTTTGGTTTGATCCGCAACTTGTGTGCTGTCCTCTGCCGGCCTCTCGGAAATGCTGGCAAGCAACTGCCACTAAAGCGTGACATATACAGCACGCGATTATGCAGTTCCACCAACACACAATTATAGTCATTCCTGTGCTGGTTTACCAGGCCTTTTTTCAGCGCCAGTCGTGGTAGATGGTCACAGAGGGGCAGCCAGGTAGTCGGACTTTCAGACGCACATGCAGAAATGCACTGATGAAATAAATGTTTGTTATCGCGACCAGATGGTCATTCCAGAGAGTTATGCAGGCGTCTCTGTGGTTCTTTTGAGCTTAGTATATGATATCCCAGCTCGTTGCTTCATTGAGAAATGTAAGAGTTCTTCTGGTTATTTCGGTCGTGACTACTCCAGCGATGTGCTGACCTCACCTGAATGTGATTGCTCAAACAGAAAATTCGAAGGTTTTCGTTCTCTGACTGACATGCACCGCGACACTGGTGATTCTTAATTCCTTCCCCTCCCCATGGATATCATCCGGAGTTTCCCGCGTGATTATATGCACCTGGTTTGTTTGGGTGTAGCCGAGTGTTTGATCCGTCTCTGGGTATCTTCATCAAGTGATGCTAAATACTGCCATAATCCAACCTTTATTCGTTCACTGTAAGATCGAATAAAGTAGACGCACGCGCGCACACCTGTTGATTTTCAAACGCTGCACTGCCCGAGAACTGAGTTCTAACGCTGAAAAGCAACGGAGTTCAGGCAACTTTTGCTCAGTTGTGCTCTAATTGTACTGCGTGTATCCCCGGATTCTGATAAGTATAAACACTTTATGGACTATCCTTTTGTACGTACATTCTACGTCACCAATTGCTGTTATTGAGCTGCGCTTCTTTCGCTAAACATTTGCTGGTTATTTCCAATAGACAATTGGCTGTCATTTGTGGTCCTCATGACATTACAATGTGCAGAGTTCAATTCATTTGGTAGGCGATGTGTTATGCTACGGACTGCATGACAATTTTTCTGTTTCCTTTTCGTACCTTTCTTGCGCTTCGTGGAGACGTGCGTTTGCCGCCCAAACAGTCCAGCAGAGCAAATACTCCATCGACTGGCCGAATCAAACTGCGGACGGAATATACACGACGGTATCTTTGTAGGTAATAGTGGTGCAGCAGTGGTGAGGCAAAGAGGTGGTGGAGCCGACAAGAGAATATTAAGGAACGACGGTTATTCCACTACATCATCCAATAACTGTGCAATTATTGATGGCACGCTGACACAGATTGTAGGATTTGAGACAAATTTTGTTTCTTATGAAATATTCCAGTGTCCTTATTCTTCGATCATTACCTCAGTTTAGACGACCTAGTGCTTCATCTCGTCACCCACAGTAAACCGAGTAACAGTATCATTGGTAGATGTTTCTGTATTCCTCAATGAGATATTCATGGTTCGGTACCTATTTTACAAATATTTAATAATCGGGTATGGGTTATCTTACTCATTCTCTCAGACTTCGCGCATTCATGGATCCTCGTGAACGGAGCAACATGGCTGTCAGCTAACAATCCAAGTTCTGGTAGGATTCACCAATAATTCATCACTTCATTTCCAGGTGCTCTGACTGTATTGGGGAAACGTTACATATGGGTCAAAGCAGCCGTTCAAGCAATAACCGAGAAGACAGCCAACAGTTTGCCAAGCAGTTACGATATCAAGATAAGCCGAACACATTGCTCTCAAGGCAATAACTACAACCAGAGTGCTCAGTTAGTGTGAACAACGGCTGGAAGATGTGCATTAATACGACGCTACTGAATTACAGTTGTCCTGTATAGGGGGTGCGAATCTTTGTGATCTCCTACGTCAAATAGTGTCTTCGGTGTTCGGCGTAACTTTTTCAAGGCAACTGAACTGAAGTGGGGTATATGGAAAGCATCAGGCAAGCAAACTGGAAATTGTGAACGATATCACGGGTAGGAACTCTGTATTAAGTCATAGTAATCACTGTCAGACGTGGTATGTTACTCTGGTTTCTCTAAGATGACGAAAAACAAAGTAGAACGGAAGTTAGGAAGTGGTTCCATAACCCGCAGGACCCAGAAGTTGAATAGAAGCTCAGAATAAAAACTAATGTTATTTGACTGTTTTCTCAGATATTTTGTTAGTGAGACACATGTATACCTGTATATACATTCACATGTGGCTTTGTATATTTTTGAAAAGCTTCCTTTAAATTTATATACTGCGCACTCACTTTCATCATAGAATTGGAAACTTGAAAGTATGGGACAGCTACTATTAACGATTGTTACTTGAAAGAAATAATGTACATTTTATGTTGGCGGTCGTCACAGTTCTCTTGATCTCAATTTGCAGATCGACAGAATATGTGCAACTGAATTACAGTTCAAAAAGTCAGGTGGGATAGATTATTACATACAACCGTGTGCTTCATTTTGTAAATTACATTCATATATATATCTATCTACTGTGGCACTTCAACTATAAGTTAGTTATCACTTATCGCTCGATAATTTCAACGGTTTGTTCAGGCGATTTTATCCCCGTGAACAGCGACACCACGCTACGCCGTCCCACCTAAGTCACCATTTACAATATCCAACCCGTTATCTTCAAAGGTACGCAATCTCTATAGACAGTGAAAATCAAGGAGCAAGGGCCTGGTTAGAACTACCAACGAACTGCATGCGAAAACGGCTGACAGCCGTGTGGTTCTTCCGTGGTAACGGACATTTAGTGTGTGCGCATTTTCATTGTTTCAATCGTTGTCGCTTTATTGTGCATTGACGGGTCTTTTGCTGAAATGAGGAGCAATGTGCACGAGGCAAGGCAAAATATAAAGATGAATTGAAATAATAAGGCTGGGTAGTCAAGAAGAAAGCAAAATCGGGCGCGTGAGTGAGCTTTGCATACTAAAACGTTTTTGGAGCTAGCCCCTATCCAGAGGTTACAAAACAGGCCCTAGTCTGTCTGCACAATGAAATGCCCTCAATAAGAGCTGGCGGAAGTGGTTTGTAAAATATATAGCTGACGGCACTTCCTTTCTCGTTGTGTAGCTACTGCGTTCATATTTATTGAAACATCTCCTCTCAGAAACCACTGAGCGCTCCGATCCTTTCAGTCCCCGTTGTAGTAAATTTGCTTTTATTCCTTAACCTTCGGCTCCACTGTTCACAGTAACCACCTGTATCCTTCGAGAAACCCGAGTACGACAGATAGCAATCTATCATGGAGGTTGCTGTAGTGCAGTGACCTCTTGGGACGGCCTATATTTTTGGGTGTGTCATAGTGAAATTTGAAACTTTCCGTTGGTACATGTTTATCCTCATTGCTGCTAGCTGGAATTGAGAGTTAATTCTTTTTTTACGCGAATATCCGGGAAACTCCAATGAAGTGAATTTGACCCGAAGTTTTAGCAGAGTAGTGCAAATGATAATTCCACGTCATATGTAAAGAACATCATATTTCATTTAACCTGCCAACACAGCAATAATAATAATGTATACGTCTTGACGCATATGTAAGGAGCACTCCAGGTTATGCGCGATCGCTGCAGATACAAAACACCTTGATACAAAACAAATAAATAAGCAGAAACACAAATGTGAAAGTTGCTACCAAAAAGAACGTGGTCAAAAAAGACATGATTGTAGTTTCTAAAACTTTGATGCACCCAACATTAAAGTAGATGTTTCGCTCGCTCCACAGATTTGGTCAAAAAATTAGATGTTACATTAATTCACTTCTTGTAATGTTGTGTGGGGGTCGATGTTTTAAATAGTTCGTGGTCACTATGACGAGAACGCCCAAATGAATCTTTGGGGTGTCTTGTTATCACGGGATATAATTGGCATCCAAAAAGTTTTAAAATAAGACGGCTTCGGCGAGGAAGAACGGAAGTTCCAAAATCCAGCAAACGTTCGAGCAGACTCCAGCGCAGGATTCCCTCGATTGCTGGAAACCGTCAAAAAATTGAACTTCTTGCGAACTGTTCAGCCGAGACGAAGTTCAGTAGGTTTATCCGTCGCAGAAAAAGTTCTCGTACAATAAATATCTTTGGATCAAGAAAAAGGACGCGATTTCGCACGTCAGATGAAGAAATGTGAGTTGATTACATTTGTTGTGGTGAACAATACGTATGCGAAATATCTTGGCAAAGGATTCATGCGATATAATCATCTTTGCTATGGTTACTGAAATATATAACTCTGTCAATTGTTTGTCATGGCATTTGGCTATGCCCTCGGGATTTATTCAGGCAAACGGAATGTTGATTCCACAATTTGGGAGGCCGCATGATATATGCGTGTCCTAAGTAGAACTCATATAAAGTCATTCTGCTGGATTTATCAGCAAGTGCCAATTCCACATTTCTTATCAGTCTAGGCGATGTTTAAACATAAGTGAGCGCATGTCAGTATAATAATATTGAGCTGTAAACGGTTCAGTGAGCATGCAGTTGGCCAAATGTCAAATGGTCATGTGACGTAACGGCACAACAAACCGTTTCAAGCAGGCTGTGTTCGAGGAGAGTTAGAAAGCGGGGATTGTTATCCTCATTATACTCGGCTGGCGGCTGAAAGTCTTCCGGACCACATTCAAAAAGGTGATCGGGAGATACCCAGAGTTTGAAGAGAGACATTGTGTTTGATGTCGTTTGATGTCCAAACCCTTTTCAAGACGCTGAATGTTGTTGCTGGCTCTGAATTGATTCGGAAGTTTATTTCAAATGTAGGAATACTTCACAATGAAGTTCGCAAGTAACGTTTTTCAAGACAGCAGAGTTGGTGAGGTTGGTCCCTTATTCCTCAGATTATATGGAGGGCTTTGTTGTAAGAGGACGCCAAAAGCTTTGATAAAGGTGTCCCAATGTTCGAGTTTATAAAGAAGTGTCAGGTTCAGCTTCAGTCTGCGTAACCAAAGTGAATCAATACCAAGTTTTAACGGCTTTGTCTGTAAGTAAGCAAAGCGGAACATTCTAATAAGCTTATGGAAAGTGATCGTTGAAGGTTTTCTAACGCAATTGAGATGGCAGTAAATGAATGTGCAATACTCGAGTTTAGGCCGAGCACATATTTTCTAAAGCTTCAGCTCCGCAGCCAGTGGACTAAACTTCTTTTTGATACAACTTATTGTTCTTTTGGTTTTCGTTACCTGAAAACATACTTGTTCGGAGAAATTGAAGGAGTTTGAGCATCTCATTCCCAGGCCTCTGACCGGAGTGGCTGTATCAACATTATAACCATCCAGTGAGACGGAACCATGGGGTAATTTACAACCATAATTGATGACGTTCTACTTGTCGGCTGAGAACGTCATCAACTAAGTTTTGCACCACAACCGCAACGACGCTAGGTTCTGCCGTATATTTCTAGTCAGGAGACGGTGCTATTTTGCTGGTGAAGTGTGCAAACAGAAAAGACTTGTCATGTCCAGTAAACTTGCATAGGTAATCTATGTACGATAAAAAGAGCGACGGACCCAGAATGCTTTCTTGGATCACCCCACTAGTCACTGATTTTGGTGCTGAGCAGTGCTCTCCTGTTTTGACCGTTTGAGTGCGGCCTTCAAGGTGTGACGAAAGCCAGCTATACAAGGGATCTTGTATGCCAAAAGATGATTATTTGATCAAGAGACGCCTGCGAGGCACGCGATCGGAAGCTTTTTGCATGTCTAGGTGCAAGATAATTACCGCATTTCCTGCGTCTACTGACCTCGATATATGGTTTAGGAATTCCAGCTGACATGCTATGCAAGAGCGCTTACTAAGGTAACCGTGCTGTGCTAAGTATATAAGGTTTTGTGGCAATGTGCACCGTTAGTATCTTTTCAAACATTCCAGAAAAGATTGACGTGCGGGTGACTACGATAATTACCGACGTCCTGCCTTGGACCACTTTTGTCGCGAGGCATAATGATTAACTTTTTCCGTTAAGGAGGGAATGCGCTGGATAAAAGTGATAGGTTGAACAAATTGAGTAAAAAGGTGGGTGTATCTTCACCCACCTGCTTGACAACCATTGGTGGAATACCTTCTGGTCCAGGCTGTGTTATGTGCTTAATAGTTGCTAATTGTGAACAGATACTTCGAACAACAATTAGAACAGCACTCGAAAATTTATCTGATTTCGACGGAATATTGGCAGGCAATAAGGCGCTTTCTGCGCTTAACGAAGCAACAAAATGAGAGCTGAAGGTTTCACATATGGTCACATAGGGTCATAACAACCGTTTTATCTGACATCACAAACTGTTTATATGGTCCATTATCGGTGAATCACTTCTGCAATTTGAATTAGCATAGCAACGAACGATGAAAGCACTTTTAGAAGGATATTCATGGTGAATTACTTAAAATTCAAGAGTTTGTGGATGACTTGCGCAAAATTTCAACCGACGCAAGCTTTCTCATCATCACTTCACAGACGGACGCAAGTTCTATGAAACACGGAAGAGTAGAACTGCCGCCAGCCCACTCCTAGGGAATTGCGGTGCCCAAATGCGTACACTTTATACGAATCCCTCAAAAAGGTAATGTTCATTTATTCAATTGATATGATGACAAATTCTAGCTTCGCAGATCACAGGTGTGAAGCGCCCTAGGTCATTCATCATTGTAATGATGGATGTCACATCAAGAAGGCAAACCTCGTGCACACACGACTTTCAGGTTGTTAATACCAGTATATATCTCAAGAATAGACGTTTGGCTGCTGCTGGTGAATTGTGTGTGAGATGACGAACCATCTCAAGGCAGCTCGTGAAAAAGGGCTGTTTGTGAACAAGAAATACGGAATTGATATGCACTGACACGATTTAGGGAACCAACGCACTAGACACAGCAGGCGGGATGATCGCACCGATGTTTATTAAAAGTGGAAGGCAACTATGGCATTCTACCGCAAGCGAATGTGCTAGGGTTTGTTATGTCTTCACCCAAAAGTGCTTTTCAACCCTGTCCTAGGTATGGAGATGATGTTCCAGGAGATGCTACTCATCATTTAAATTATGGCGCCTTCGCGCTATGGCATGCTATATATATATATGTAACTGGTGAAGGTGTCACGTTTATTTACTCAGCGGTGCCAAACGAAAATGCTGCCAGTCATAGGATAGTGTGCGGAATTCTGCGTAGAATGTTGCTTTGCATGTCTGTTGTTCGCACCGTCCTTGTTGATCGTTCAGCAGCATATCAAGGGGCAGCATGTGAATTTTTCCCGTAGTATGCCATCGAACTCTGTTGGTTGCATCTAAGGAATAAGATCCCTCGGCGTTAACGTCAGTTGGTAGGCTTAGGTGATCATCAGAAGAGCCGTATTCACCAGTGGATCTGCCGTGTGGTTTCCACCGGAAACATGTATTGGTTTAAGAGTTTATTGCAGGTTGTGCAGTCTGTTAGTAATGAGACATACCAGTATTTTGCGAACACGGCTCCCTCGCAAATGGGTTGGGTCTCGCGTAAGTCTAGGGTCCCTGTATTGTTCGGTTATCTCACAACCACTCGTGTGGAAGACAAAAAAGCGCATCAGTTGAGCTTCACTGGAGCAAGCCAGCGTTTACATATTTGTCCAGCACATTGTCAAACTTTGCAATTGTGTGTTTGAGGAACGTTAGTGCAGGTTGAACGTTGAGCGCACGAGATTGTTTGAGCCACTGGCAGGCCTGGAACAAATGTGAAAAATTCTAGAACCGCTGTAAATATATATGTCAGGAGTGTTCTTAAGCATCAACAAAGAACGAATTTTCGAAGTTGAAATTCTGGGGGCAATATATGTGACCGCTGTTTTCACCTTAATGGATGATCCCGTGGTTTCGTATCGTTGCTACCTTTTTCTTTTGCTTGACAGGTCTCTTTTCATTTGGGTTGCTTGGAACCCCTGTTAAAACCAAAATCTCGTTTTCTGAGTGTGACGAATCTGTTTTTTACTTATGTAGGCCCGTTTCCAGCTCTCTTTTGGTCAGAATAAGGAATGCTGAAGATGTTTGCCAAGATATGGCGGTAAATTTGGGGTGTATGGTTGCTGTCAATAACCGCATGCATGTTGCTGCATTGCGAGAGATATACGAGTCGCTACCAAGCCATCCGGACTTTTTATTGCACTGTTCAATCTCAGGCAGGGAAGTTGCGTAGATTAGCGGCCGGAAGTCTTGTAAACTTTTGGCCGAAAAAATCAGCGAACACTGGTAGTGGATGGTATCAACTGTTCTCTTTCGACCCGGAGGGGGTTAGTAGAAACCGGGTCTCATTGGTCAGAAGAAGTTTGTTAGTTAACCCTAATATCCCAACCTGCAACAATTTCCTCACAATACATGAGCCAGGGGGCGCTTCCCATAAACCATCCACAAGTAAGGTTGCGTGTATGTCTAACGAGTTAAGCCAGATGCCTGTAGCATCCATAGAACCTTGCAACTTCCCCTCTAGCAAACATAGAAAGTCCAACCTTGTATGTTATATAACTGACTAGAAGATGCTGGAGGTTGAGATACTCGGAGATCCCATGGAAACAGCTCGTACTGGACGAGTTGCTTAGAGTGCGCTGAAGCAGTACAAGATGGAAACTTGTAGAGTGAAACGTTTCCCAGATGTGGTTTCAGAAGGAGAACCCTGTGCACTGGTTACACTGTAGTCAGTGCATCAGTTAGTACGGACACTCATGTTCCAACTGCAGAAAATCCCGACCGGTTTGCACCTGCGTGAACTGTGACAGCCTAGACCATGCAACGTGGTCAACTGGAAAGATGAAGAAGAAACGGCGCTTTCCAGTGCCACTCGAAAGAACCCACATCCCTATTCACGGCCACCCAGGTTCTCTGAGTCTTCCTTCAGTAGCTCCTCTGTGAGCACACTGGATAGCTAAGTGCGTGCGTGTTTATCAAACCGGCTCACAGTGCCTATTGGTGTTTGACAATCGAGGCGCACGACGTCTTCCTTCAGTGGTTCTTAAACACAAATACGTGTGCCCAATCATGACAACACATGTTACATGTATGAGAATATATATGTGTACACATACAGAAATGTTGTAATTTACTTGAATAAATAAAATAAACTTCCCAACGCATATGTGAGAAGCACGCTTGGTTACGCGCGATCACTGTGGATATTTGCAAACCATACATAAACGAATAATTTAACAGTAGCACGAACGTGAAGTTTCTTGCAAGAATTACGTAGTCAAAGAGGGAACGACTGAAGTTTATGGAACTTTCACGCACGCAACATAGAAATAGGTAGTTCGCTTATTTCACCGATTCAGTCTCAAAAAAATGGGATGTTACACTAATTCACTGTTTACAAGGTTGTATAATGAGCGATTTTTCAAATATTTCAAGGTCACTCCGGGAGGGTGTCCAAACGCACCTTTGAAATTTTTTGCTGTTATGGAATAAAACTGGCGTTCGGAAATTGTCAAGATAGATCGGCTCTGGCGAGGCATGGCGGAAAATCCCAAAATCAAGCAGATTTCAACGCAGGATTTCGCCGATTGCTCGAAAACGTCACAAAGTTGAACATCTCGTGAACCGTTCAGCTTAGACGAAGTTCTGTGCGTCCATCCGTCGCAGAAACATTTCCTCGCTTAATGGATAAAATGGGAATCGGGAGGGAGAACGTAATTCCACACGTTAGATGAGAAAATATGGGGTTATAACATTTACTATGACAGGCAATATATATGAGGAATTTTTGACAAAGAACTCGTTCGATATTATTATTTTTGCTATGATAACTGGAATATATAACCCTATCTATTGTTTGTTGTGGTATTTTACTATGTATTCGAGATTTATTCGGGTAAACGGGTAATTGAGTCGACGGTTTGGAGGGCCGCATGAAATGTGCGTGACAACTAAAGCTCACATGTCATCCTACTGTTGGACTTATTAGTAAGCGCCGAGTGCACATTTTATAGCAATCTGGGCATTGCATATACATGAGTAAACACGTCATCAAAATAATGTCGGGTGTCAAAGGCCAAGTGCTAAATGCTCTTGTGTGTAAGCCATATAACAAGCCGTTTCAAGCGGGCTGTTCTCGACAGGCGTTAGACAGCAGATTGGTTGTCTGCGTATTACGCATATATGCGTATTACGATCATGACCGTCTGAACCTCCTTATCGCATCCACTAGCAAGGCGTTGCGGGTGTCTGATGAAATGAATCATATGCTTGCCTTTTCCAAAACGTTCACCTCGGTTGCTTCTACAAGGCGCAGAAAGTCCTCACTAGGAATTCGAGTGACTGACGACAGTTTGTCGCAGGCAGAAGTTATAGGGATTATGTTCGGACACAGCAGTTATCAAGTGAGTCACTATAGGAGACCTAAAGCGATTCAAAACGAAAGTGATGGAGCAAATTGTAAGGAAGATGGCGTTGAAGCCGGTAAACAATGGCTTTATCTGGGGAAAGATCCCGGTGGGTTCGACAAGTACAACGTCAACTGGGTCCATTGCTTCCAGTCCTCTGGTTTGTACCATTATTTTTATGCCGGCTACCACCAATCTGAAGTCGACTCCATCTGCGCGGGTCGCGAGACGACTGAACAACCCAAATGAATCTCGCAAATGCATGCTGAGTATGAACGCGAAAACAGTCCCATTGTCCTTCTCAGGATGAACTGGAATGGCCTCACAGCCTTCTTTATGACCATTCACAACTTGATTTTCAACCTGAGTCCTGCTCACTCATTGCCGACATGCGTACGGTTGTTCACTGAGGGCAGAAAATGAAGATCATTCAGTCTGACGTCATTGGCAGCCTCCTGAATCCGCAGCTGACTGGGCATGACTATCACCCCATCCGTTACTCAATACACCACTTTACGTATTTACCCAGGAACATCTGTACATATATATGTATACACACATATGTATACATAAATATGTGTATATAATTATAAGTAGGAATACGGCTGGTGGCATCCCATCACAGTGACCGAAGCCAAAGATGCCTGCGTTCAACCATCACCGCAATTAGCTTGCGCTACATCACTCCCGGTTTAACACACACACGCCAAATATCCTGTGTAAACCCGAGGGAATAGGACTGGTTGGTGTGCGAGTAGGGCCTCTGTGTCCAGCCAGCAAATGCTGGCTAGCCAGTTGATTGACTAGCAGGAAAGGGAAATCCTTATCTCTGAAAATAAACAGAAATAGACTGCAATAACAAGATTTAATCTGCGAAGAAAGATTTGTGAAGTATGATACAAGAAGCATTGCAATATATGAGTGCAGGCTGGTGCACCGAAGAGTAGATAAGGATGGAAAAATTGCACTGAATTACAAACAGCCAGACGGACAATTCGTCATGCAGTACACCAGCAATGCTTAAAACATGAACGGGTGGAAGATTGCAGACACCGGAGTTTCTGAAACGGGAACTGGATTAGTTGCCAACGACAGGGCTGTTGACTGATGCATTCATCAACAGAAGCGTAGTAGGTACAGTGATATGACCTACCTGAACTGCGCCTAAGGTACTCGGCGTCTCTTCGACGACGGTGTACTATGAATACGTTGGTGACCTGCTTATCCTAAACGGCCAGCACATTCGCGGCCACAGACATCACAACGCTATATATTCACGTCACGCAACCTGCCGCACCGATAGTTCTCTTGTGTACCGCGCAATTTCATTCTCTCTCACAAAAACTGCTCGCTGAACTTTCGGACACTCTTCCGGATCGTATTCCTCAAGGCTGTTCAGTTCAACGCTAAGTCTCCCCAACACATAAAATCATAGTTATGACGTGATAGACCTATCTGCACATGAATACACATACACGCCTGGATAGGCACAAAGTAAAAAGGTACCCATTAATACATGCATACACGTACGTACACACATGTGTACATGTATATATATATATATGCATTTACACGTGTACACGTACCTATCCATGTATGTATTCATACTTACACACATTTATTTATGACGCATCAAGTGGTACCACATTTATAGTCGTATGTCTGTATATATACATGTGTATATGGATTTCTATGCAGAGGTTTATTCGTATGTATCTGTATATATATATGTACATATATATATAGTCGTACATTCATACGTACATATATACGTATATATGTATCTACAAACGTGCACGTGTATATATACATATATACACCTATCGATATTTACCGAACATATAAGTTTATATATATACACACACCTATTAACGTGTAAACATATCTACACGTACACATATGTGTGTATGCATAAATGTATGTGATCATACATACATTCACGTATATACAGTTATACACATAGGTATATATGTACATACGTGTGTATACTCATATATTTGTATTCGTGCATTTATTGGTACATATATATATATATATGCGTTAACGTACGGATGCATAAAAATACACATATATGTATATTTATCACATATATTTACATATATAAACACTTGTTTGCATGCTTTTGCAGCAAGTGTCCAGTACACTACACGTATTTAATATATATGGTATATATATTATACAGAGACCATATATACATTAAAAATATACCTGCTACTGACGTACCTCGCCACCAACCAATCAGAAAATTCAGCTTCAAGGTCATCCAACCTGCTATTAAGTGTAAAGTGAAATCGAAACTAAGTGGACGCGCGTGGTACGTTTCAAAACTGCGGCTAATCACTCTCCCTCTCCATTGTGTTGCAGAGCCGGTGGTTTGTACAGTCGCCGAGGGGGAGACCCCAATTGAGGACAACTTGACCGATCGAACCGTGACTAGTGTTACGTGTTTTCCATAAACGGTTACCAACACACCCCTGTTCTCCTTCTTCACTGGCATATTACAATTTGGCGACCCTGCCAGGATTCAAAGGAGACAGATGCCAGCAAAACAAGCGAAAAGTGATTAGAACCCTAGCGAAGAGGGCATGAACGACGTGATGTCAGTGGCAGTGAACACTCTTACACGTGCGGTCGAAAATCTCTCATTGTCACAGCCATCGACTGCAGCGCCCCCTCTACTGATGCCGGAGAAATTTGTCCCGAGGATGCCGTATCGACGATGGGAGAGCATGGCAAAGCTGTATATCGATCAGTTTCCCGCTGCTCGGCGTAAAGTGGCCCTCCTGTGTCTCCTGTCAGGTGAAGCGCTGGATATTGTCTTGAACAGCCAAGTGATAGATGGTGAGATCGGTGACAAGACCTTCCAAGAGCTTCGCCAATTGTTAGACTCACCTAGGTTGCCAGCACAGTGGAGGGAACAGTTTCAGGGAAGACGACAACAGGCAGGCGAGAGGGTCGGTGCGTTTGTGAGAGACCTGAGATACCTCGCCGAGCGGGCGTATGAGGGTGAGTCCGCCCAAGAACAAGACAAACGAGTATTGGAACAGTTGGTCATTGGTGTGTCTAGCATAAGTATCAAGCGTGAGCTTCTACTGCATCCTCCAACCGCATTGGACGCGGCTCTGAAAATTGCAGAAGACTTAGAGAGAGTCGACGCCGCCCTGGAGACTCCGTCAGTGCCGTGTTTCACGCTGCACAATGAACGCCGTCCACTAGCTAATCGTCGTGCATGGTATCGTGGTCAAGCACCAAACTACAGAGGCCCCCGTGGACCGGCCCCCGTTCACCTTCGTTCACATCCCGGACGTGGAACCTCATGCTGGGGTTGGAATGACCGGCCCTATACCTCTTATCGACGGCGACGGTACAAAGCCTCAGGTGAGCGAATTTATAATACGATATATGTTCCATCAGCAATCGGTCCGTGCTTAACTTCGGCTTTTGCCGTAGAATTAAAGATTGAGGACACCACTGTTGTGGGATTGTTAGACACGGGGGCAGCCTGCAGCCTGCTCAGATCAGATGTGGTTAGGAAACTCGGCTACCACAAATTTGAGCCCTTTAACTGGAAGCTAACCACCGCTGACGGTTCGTACATGAGTACCCAAGGACTGATAACACCTACGGTCAAGGTAGCTAACCAGACGCTCCAGCACAGATTCGTGGTGGCCCCAAGTCTTCCAGTTAGTTGCATAATCGGGATTGACCTCTTAAGGCGTCTCGGATGCTCCCTAGACCTAGCAAGACGTCAGTTGGTTACTCCATCATGCACACTGTTCCTCAGATCATTATACAATCATAATCGCTCCGAATTCACTCTGCACATCGCTCCAGGGGATGTCGGATCACAAATTGAAGCGTTACTCAGGGGATCCGGGTGCGGTAATGACTCCCAAAGCACAGCTAAGCTGAGGAAGGTAATTCTTGATCACATGGACGCGTTCGCCTGGAGTAGAAACAACCTGGGGCGAACAAATGTGCTAAAACACAAAATAGATACAGGAAACGCCTCCCCGATAAAGACGGCACACAGAAGAATCCCAGTGGCCCTACAAGAAGAAGTGTCCAAGATGATCAACGAGATGCTTCAGAAAAACGTAATTCAGCCGTCAAACTCCCCATGGTCTTCTCCTGTGGTGCTGGTCAAGAAGAAAGACGGCAGCTTAAGACTATGTGTTGATTATAGGAAATTAAACAAAGTTACCACTAAGGATGCGTTCCCATTGCCCCGCATCGATGATTTGTTTGACGCCCTGGGGAGTTCCATCTATTTTAGCACTCTGGATTTAGCCTCAGGCTATTGGCAGGTAGAAGTAGAAGAAGCAGACCGGGCTAAAACGGCGTTCGTGGTGCCAACAGGACTATATGAGTTCCAAACAATGCCTTTTGGGCTATCGAATGCCCCCGCCACATTCCAACGCCTAATGCAGCGGGTATTGAGCGACCTCATTCCCCATCAGTGCCTCGTTTACCTGGATGATGTTATCGTCCACGGCAAGACAAGCGAGGAACACCTGAAAAATTTAGCCAGCGTTTTTGAAAGGCTGTCACAAGTAGGCCTGACGCTCAACCCTTCAAAGTGTCAGTTAATGCGGAAAGAAGTGACATATCTGGGACATGTGATTTCTGGGGGCGCCATTCGAACAGACCCAAAGAAAGTTGAACAGGTTATGACCTGGCCTACACCGCAAAACACTGAGGAGGTACGTAGTTTTCTGGGCCTTGCCTCGTATTATAGAAGATTCATACCTGGATTCGCACTCATCGCCAGCCCACTGCACACCCTCTTAGAAAAAAATCGAAAGTTCGAATGGTCCAAGGAATGCGAAGCAGCGTTCGGGACCCTCCGACGTTCTCTATGTTCCGCGCCTATCTTGTCACTACCAGACTTGTCGCCTGCAGCCGGTGGTTACATTTTAGACACTGATGCTAGTGACTATGCCATTGGGGCCGTATTGTCACAAAAAAATACTGACGGACACGAGAGAGTGATCGCTTACGGGAGCCGCGTTCTTAGTAAAAGAGAACGCAATTATTGCACGACCAGGAAGGAGATGCTAGCCCTGGTTTTCTTTGTAAAACATTTCCGGCACTATTTGTTGGGCAGGCGGTTTACCATTCGCACTGACCACCAATCTCTCCGTTGGCTTCAAAACTTTAAGGACTCGGAAGGCCAGATCGCGCGGTGGCAGGGGATTCTTCAAGAATATGACTTCGAATGTGAACATAGAGCTGGGAAAAGTCACGCTAATGCAGATGCGTTATCCAGAAGACCCGGGCGTGCTCATGGAAACTGCCCGTCTTGTAGTACGCAACACGTAACACTAGTCACACTGCAAGGCGCGGACTATGGACAATGGCAGACAGCCCAAGCGTCAGACCCCGAAACTGCCCTTATTTATGAGAGAAAACGGAACGAAGGTAGTAGACCCACAAGTAAAGAGATGGAAGGGAAAAGTTATGAAAGTCGCTGCCTGTGGGCAATGTGGGACCACTTGGCGATGTGCGAGGGTGTGTTGTTTTTCGATTACGGGCCTAACTATGGCAAAAGAATCGTTGTCCCACGATCAATGATAAACAAAGTTTTAGAAGACCTCCATAGAGAGCTGGGACATGCTGGAATAAACAAACTGGACGCAGCAGCCAGACAACGTTTTTGGTGGCCACATTTGCGTCGGGATGTAACGAACCTCTGCCATCGGTGTGAACAATGTGGCAGTTTCAAGGATCCAAAGAACAAACAGAAAGCCCCACTTCAGCCAATACATACTGGCTATCCAAATGAATTAGTGGGTGTAGACATCATAGGCCCCCTAGCAGAAACGTCGAGAGGCAAACGGTATGTCCTTGTGTTGGTGGACTATTTTACAAAATGGTGTGAAGCAGTACCCTTATCCCACATTGATGCGAAAACGGTTGGCAATGCGATCGTTGAGCACTGGGTGTGCCACTGGGGAGCGCCGGGGCAGCTGCACTCTGACCAGGGCTCCAATTTCGAAAGCACGTTATTGCAAGAAATCTGTCGAATCTTGGGAATTGACAAAACCCGAACGACCGCCTATCACCCTCAAAGCAATGGACAAGTGGAAAGGACCAATCGCTCACTTTTGCAATTGCTAAAAGCGTTTGTAGATCGCAACCCGCTCGATTGGGATCTGGCGATCCCAAAGTGTGTACTAGCCTATCACAGCTGTGTTCACGCGTCTACTAAACAAACGCCTCACTTCCTGTGGACTGGCCGAGAAATCCGACTACCTTCCGATATCTGCCTGCCCTCGGCCGTCCGAGTACAGCCCACGGTAGCGGAATATGTTTGCAAGCTAATCGATACGTTACGGTCAGCACACGAAATGGCGAGAACACACTTACAGAGTGCACACCGGCATCAGAAGGAATACTATGATAAAAAGGTATTTGGGGCCCCTTTGAAACCCGGGGATAAGGTATGGTTGCACAGGGAGACGATGCGCCCAGGCATCCCTGCAAAACTGCAGACACAATGGAAAGGACCGTTTGTCGTAGAACGTGTAACATCTGACTCAACTTGTTCAATAAGAGATCCGACATCCCCAAATAGTCTACCTATGATCGTCCACTATAACCGCCTGAAACCATTCATGGATAGCATGGACAATGATTTGCCAGTAGGAGCTGAAGACGATGTGCCAGAGTTAGGGTCAGAGGTCGAGGTTCCGCCAGACGGAGGCTTGGGTGTGACAGCGAGGACGCTGTCTTAAGTAGTAGGGGATAGTGTAAAGTGAAATCGAAACTAAGTGGACGCGCGTGGTACGTTTCAAAACTGCGGCTAATCACTCTCCCTCTCCATTGTGTTGCAGAGCCGGTGGTTTGTACAGTCGCCGAGGAGGAGACCCCAATTGAGGACAACTTGACTGATCGAACCGTGACTAGTGTTACGTGTTTTCCATAAACGGTTACCAACACACCCCTGTTCTCCTTCTTCATTGGCATATTACATAAGCCGTTCAAATTAAGTTTTCCTGGGTTTGGAAGGGAATTGGCTCCTCACACCCCGAATTGCAAATGGTTGGTCACTTTGAAGATGCGCTCACAATGTAATGATCGTATGATGTGATTGAACGAAGAACAGTCAGAAGCAATTATGCATCAAAAATGTAAGCTAGGTCCTCCGAATATTTCTCCTTGCTAAAGTTACAAACAGTGAGAACGGAGCTGCTTCACTAGTGACGTCGTTGAGTGTCTTTCGTAAGACATTCAAAAGACGGTCGACCGTCTTAGTGTGCTGCTAGCGTTGCAATGTACATATATTTATGTACATATATACATAAGCATGTATAAAAATACATTCCTATACATTAAGATACATATATGCAAATGCACATATGTGTGTTATACATATATGCACATTAGTTAAGGCACATATATACACATCGCACACAAACGTGAATTTTCACACAGACATGAGATTATGTGATATCACACAGAAATTCATATCATTTGTACACATGCATTTATGTGCACGTAAAAAATATATATGCACAGGAGATTTCTCTATTTGGGATCACATTATTTCATAATCTATTTATGCATACATGCATCTTTTTTGCTTCGGGCATCTCTTCCTCATTCATATGCACCCTGAGGTGCGTTGCGCCCTCTCCACCTAGGACAACCAGTTGCTTAATTAGAAAGTTGTTTCAAGGTCATCCAGCGCTTTTTAAGGTGCAGCGCGCTGTCGGAACTAACAGGCGCGCACGGAATAAAATTTACTTGCGTAACAAAGCGTGATGCTGGGTTGTCAGTGCCTTTTTAGTTTACGCTTTTAAAAGTCGCGTGCATAGCTTACAGGGCTTCTGGCACATGCTAGTTCGTGTTGTTCCCTTCCGCAGGATTGTTGCTGGAGCACCTAATTGGGAAGAACGCTGTTCGCCGGTGCCCTCACATTGCCCCAAGGTCGGTTAGAAAGTGCAGCAGACAGTCTAAATAAGAACGACCGGCTTGCATGTTATATAAACTTGATACACTCAGTTATCGCGGTTAGGAAATGAAAAACGCTTTCATCGAAAAGTTTTACATTCCCCGTTACACGCGCAACACGCAGGACGCTTGCAGAATATTCGATTGCTACTTCGATCGTAGCAATATACATGATATTACACTGTTTGTTGTCTTCTGAATTACTGCCATTAAGTAGCACTTCGAACATGAATTGAAACTTTGTACGAGAGTCTCACACAAAATTTTCAGCCGGAAAGAAGTTTCATCATTGAACTATGGCTCATTATTTCTATTCAGCTTGTTCTGCTCTCCTATTTTTGCTTCACGCCATATGGTGAATTAGTTCCACCTTGTAAACCTGTTTACGGTATTTCACCACTTTTTCCTGACCACTGTCACATTCTTGAAACACTAAGCCCGCCTGAATTTCCTCATCTGGTTGTAGGTTTAATATTTTCGTTTGCATGCACTACAGCAAATCAGGCACTTACCATGTTTGGCGAAGACCCCACACCCTTAAATTCGCGCACCGTAGTCGAAGTTATCTCAACAGCTCCTCCATTCTTGGAGGTGAACACGTTAATTTGGATTTTTTATCTTGAGACCGAGTTTTCCAGTGACCAAATTTCGCCTGATAAGGCGAGGTTCATTCAGTTGGTGCTTGGGCTTTTGACGGAAGTCATAATGTAACTGCTGGTGTCCTCCTTACTCATCGTGCGGAACATCATCACGTCATCATTAGGGAGTCCGCAATCAGGACAGTTACACGGCGAGAGAAAACCCACTTGCAACAGCAATTCAGCAGACTACAGATGGACGACAACCGTTTCTTTAAACTAATTCGTAAGATGCAACAACTTCTTGGTGTCTCACAGATAGAAGAGTCACTGCTATGGGAGCTATAGATGCAGAGGTTGCTGGAGACATCCCAAGCTATTGTATCCGTAGCCTACTCGCAAACGCTGGCAGAAGCTGCCGAGATCGCTGACCAAGTAGGTAGGCGTTTCCAGTCCACTCTGCACAGTTCCGATGGTTTCGGAGTAAATATTATCCCTACTATTGGTGTAGACACTTGCAATACCGCTATCGTCCACAGTCCAACAAGATCGTAGTACGTTATCATCCTCAGCTAAAAGCAGCCCTCTGTGTGCAATCAAAACCCACCTGGCGAGAGGCTTCACCCTTAGTCCTCCTTGGGTTCCGTGACGCTGCTGAAAGCCACATCGGCTGAAAGCCAAATCGACTCAACGAATAAATGCCCCCTCTGACAATCTATTGACGCAAGAGTTACTTATCACCAAAAGATAATGACGCCAATAAAAAGCATGCATGTATAACACGTAATTAACAGTGTGACATATAAAAACGAATGAGCTAGATAACCAAGTGTTTGAACTTATCAAAATCCTGCCAGTTCTGTACACATGATTGTTGCAGATCACTGCTTGAGTATGCGGAGACTTGTGGGAGAGTTTCAGAGAGTAGGGTAGTATAATCCTTGACTCGTAATTCCTTTGCTGTGTGAGACAGTACGAGCCTCGGAGCCAAAATCCTTCCGGTGACACTGTGTACCATTTAGTTCATGTCCTCTAGTACAGGCACGACGCTGTTGTGTCGTGTCTCAAACCCCCACTTGTTTTTACATGTCAAAGGGCCTGACGGCTTTTGGTTTGATCGTGAACATGACCAATGACAGGTCCACCAAGCGTGAGATAATTTGTGCGTGTGTGGAGGGGGAGTGGGTGAGAGAGGGTTGTACAGGCACCTGTGGTGTTGACATGATTGGGATGGTCCACCGGGCCAGGTGCATCACGAATGAACACGTCTGTTTCACGAGGTCACTTTGCGTTTCGGATTGTAGGGTGAAAAGGTCGCGGGACATCGGACCACGTTGATGTACCACATACGAAGTGTCGATGCGGTAATTAGCGCGGATAAACGGAGTGTGTCAGTTATTAATGTCCTGTCCGAAGTGACATCTACAAATCAAATCTCTTGATTACGGAAGGTATGTAGCATGCTTAGATAATTACACGCAACAACTACGTCCACGTCAACCGCGGGAGCGGTTTTCATCCGCGCATTTGCACGAACAACTTCTTTCCCACTTTCACGTCTCCATAGGAGCAGACGGCTCTCGCAGGCTTTGAGAACTGCTGTAAAAAGGTCCGTTTTCCTGCGCTAAATCGAACTGAAAAGTCATTTTACTGTCAATCGTGAAGTCAAACGCGAGTTCATTCCGACTGATCAAGTCAACCCCACGTTCCTTGAAGAAAATGCTCTAAACGCATTGCCAAGACATGCAGTTCTGCAGTCCCGTCCCGAATACACACCAAACCCCCCTGACATCAGTAGTTCAACTTATAATAATAATGGTATATTTCTCGACGCATTTGTAAGAAACACACTCAGGAGTGCGTGATCAACGCAATGGTTTTTGAGCATATACATATTTGAACACCTAATTTGAAAATTGTACAACGAGTCAGCTATGTGAGTAGAGCAACAAAACGGACAAAAACAGATATGATATGAAGGAAAAATTCAAGTTTAGGCAGAAAAATTTGAGCTTCATGGTTCTGAGAAAATGGTGCTTGGGATCTGCACGATTCGATAAAATAATTGGTTTGTTACATCATTTTGGACTCCACAAGGTGATCACTGGCCTAATGCTCAAGGTTGTGCCCAAACACGGCGGCTGGAGGATGGAGAGGGTGTACTGGCGAAGAATTTGATCATTATTCCATGTAGATAGTGCAGAAAAAAAGTGCAGAAAATTTTTCATGATGTGGGCGAGGTGGGGACGCGTATACTTTCGCAGGGAACGCATGGACCTCTCGACTGGACGTCAGTCTCCGCTCAAATTCCTAAGAATTTCGAGGAGCTTGCAATGTGCACAACCATTGCGAACTTTTAAAAGTCCGTGCAGGGTGGGATGTTTTCTCGCGCAGGATGTATCAGTGAAACCAAGAATGGAGAGAGGAATTATGCGATAAACGGGATAACGTGAAATTAACTGTGTGAGCTGTGACGAACAATGGAACATGTGATATTCTGACATATCCTTCTATGTGATGTTAATAGCATTGTGTTGGTTGATGAAATATACACCACATGAAAACAGCTGTTATGAATAACGCAAAAGGAGACCGATTATAAGCTATTCCTAGTGTACGATTATTACTTATTTTAGATGTCTATTATCTTTGCACAGACGGCATATAGAATGAGAAGAATGTTTGGCAATACCGAGAGGTTGCCGAGTGGACTATCAGGGGAGGGAAAGGGAGAGCTGCGACTCGAGGTTATTATGCAATCGTGAGACGAACAGGTTGAGTTTTTTTGAAAGATTTCAGCATGTCCAGTTTTTGCGTGGTGGTTTACAACTCAGACACGCAAGCTCTCAATAATTATGGGGTAAAGGTGTACCAGGATGATTGGGTTGTCACTAACGGGCAAGTATATTGACACCTATACGTGTTGACTCTAGACATGTTATCGTGTTCGCTGGCAAGTCTGAAAGTACAAAATCTATCCTGAAGGCGGTAGTTTTGATCGTTTCGGGTGGTGCGTGACTTAACATCATACAAAACAGGTTTTTTTCGTCAGATGTTATTAGGTCCGTTTTTGAAGATAACGTCCTCAGACAAGTAGAGCTTGAATGCACTTTGGAGGCTTTCCAGAGTTAGCCTATCAGGCTTGCGCAGGTAGTCATATATGGACGTGCAGTACTCAAACTGGGGGCGTACAAAACAGTTTATAAAGGTGTGTTCCTGCAGCAGGTAGGAAGAATTAGCGTTTTATTTAACCCATCGTCAGTCTGGTTTTAGCGACTAGGAAAGATTTATGTTCTGCGAAGTTGAATGAATTTGAGTAGCGCAAACCCAGGTCACGTACTGAGTTGGCGGCTGATATGCTGTGACCGTCCAGCTTCATAGAGCCATCTGGTACGTGACAAACACGCACCACGATCGTGAATTAATTGGCTGAAAATTCCACATCGTTACGTGGCCGACATAGTGGGCGCATCCGATGGTCCGTAAGTTTCGATGAGTACGTTAGTGTTTTCTACACTTAACATGCTGGTTTGTAACAACTGTCTTGTTACAGTTACTTATTATGATTTTCTTCTCATACACGTTTCGCTGATTCTTGCTAATATTTTTTGTGGAAGTTGACACTTTGTGTGAAAGCATGTTTTTTCAACCTAATTGTATGTACTTTAAGTTGAAAATTCCACATGTTTTCCCTCCCGCACGCTACAGGAAGCTTGCTGACTGTACAGTTACCGGGAGATAACCCAGGTCCGGCTGCTGCAAGATTCGTCAAATTCCTCCTGAACTCCTAGTTCACACTGCACGTAGGATCGTGAGGGTGTTTCTCTACCGTGCGCTTTCTGAGTGTGATCACGTCCGTTTTTGGCCTATGCGCGCCAGTGGCGCTATAAACACTTCCGGTCTGATCAGACGCTCGACTGACGGATCTCCATGTTCCTTAGCTAATTCGGCGCATCAATATCGTTTGTGTTGTTCGAACCTTACTGCGATTATCGTATAATATGCATTTCGTCTCCCCCAGTTATTCGCATTTCTATTTCGCGTTTGGTATTTGTTGATTATGTCCTAGAAATCGTTAGTTTTGGGGCACGTGTGCACTGAGCAATTACTTCGGGGTTTGTATAACATGCAAAATAACCGTTTCAACTCTCGTGTTCGTAAAACTCGTGATCCAGCCTTGGGACAATGTGGACTGACTTGGGGACTGCATTGTTCCCAAAATTGTCCTGAAAAAAGAAAAAACTCAAACAAACATGAGGCTCAATCCTGTAGGCATACCAAAGGTATTTGTGCGATCCTTAAGATAATCGGAATTATATTTTTGTGGCATGTCTCAGCTCCGAAAAGGGCTGATTGTTGTCAAGGTTAATTGTTTTGATTTAGTATTCCATAGATATGATGAAGAGATGCCCACACGTTAAATCTTTCGGCGGATAATGAAAAATTCAACGAAACCGTGGAGTTACGTTAAAATGAAAAGTCAATATCTGGATATTATGGAATTCAACGTCACAGGAGTGGAAAAATCTCCTCTTCTTAACAGTTGATTCCAATTTGGCAGAAGTTGTTTTCCCTTCCGACGATATAACCGTTGCTCGGTTATGGGGATTATGCACTTTATATACTTATAAACGTGAAATACTGTGGTGATTATTATTCAGCACAGTATTATGTTTCAAAAACAGACAGGCTAGCGGTGTTTTCTTAGTTATGTTTGTTATCAGTTGCCATTCATTTCTATTTAATATGTAAGCTTGTCGATGCAGAGTTAATGTGAAATTCAAGGTGAATTTACCGGTAGTGCTGACCCACTCTACAGTGACGACCCTCTTAGAACGGAACGTACGTATGCTATTTGTTATCGTTGTCTCGCCTTGAGTTAACATGAACACCGCTTCGTCACGTTACTCTTAGGAGACCGGGCGTCGAAGGCACTGGATAGAGTTGGATGCAAGCCACCATTCCGATTATTCGAAAGCTCACAGCTAAGCACAGAATCCCACACACTATTAGCTTGTGTGAAGCATAATGGCACTCACACATTGCCACGGTAAGTCCGAAATAAAACGCAACCATTAGGCGTGGGTACTTTCGATGTGCGCCAGTATATGCAGCACCAGAACACTTGTCTGACTTTACGAACGAAGCCAGAGAACATCTGATGATGAAATAATTATAATTTCACGAACGAAGTTAATGAGAACGAAAACGTACAATATTGGATACAAATTTTTGGTTGAAGCATGTGAAGAAAAAGTAGATGATAACTCTGCCTTTCCATAACAAGAGGTATAACCGTTGTTTCTGACGAGTTTCGGCGTCCTTTTGGATGAAGGAAACCGTTTGTTGGATAGAACCTTCATCACCAAATGTGATATTTGCAAGATGTTTATGTGAAAAATGTAAATATGCTCACCTTGTTTGGTGACATCAAGGAATGAATTGCTCCGGGTGATACAGATTCGCGCTGTCATGGGTTTGTGTGCTAGGGGCACATTGCCACCGGACCGGTCCCAGTCGACATCTGTGATGGGTACTAGACTGGACCTATTATTAATATCCACTAGATTGCTCAGACAACCGGCTGGAACGGATGGAACCGAAAAGTGTGAATAAAAACAGCGCATTTACCGGCTGATAGAAGCTACCTGCTACGTGCTGTACGCTCGCATATAGTGCCGGTGCCTTGGGAAATATTCACAGCGGAAGCCCCGCCATCATGTTGCATGCGCAGCTGCAATTTTCAGGGTGATCATTGTAAAACCGCTCGCCCTACATTCAGCCTTTACTTGAATATACACTCGCGGTGTCCGTCTGTCCAGATGTTTCTGTACTAAACGACCGGCGAACACGGTCATCGGATAGAGGATGCTCTGGACGTACAAGTCAAGATCGCATCTGTAACTGATTTGCTTTTTGGATTCCCGAGTTAGCTCTGAGCTGTTGCTTTATTTTTTTAATGGCCGTGGCTAGACAGTCTCTGGGGTGTGTCTTCTTTATCCTTCCTTCGGCATTCTCCGGTATTCGCGCGGATGCCCAAGTGAACGTTGTTTTGAACATGAATAGCACAAATTGGCTTGCTTCAGAGCCAGTTACGTGAAGGATGTTCCGTAAATTCTCCACCAGTTCGACTGATGATGTCCAAGCCACGTCTGAACCTACAGTACAGAACGTATAACAGTGCAACCTATTATTGCTTGCGAATGCGCCACGTGAACTGTCTTGCCATGGCCATTAAAAACACATGGACCGATTGCAATTCCATACATTTTCTGATAGCTGCTCTGTCAGGCTCTCTGACGTAGGTGTGAGGGAGGTCGTGCGTCTATATTTACACTTAGGAGTGTGGATGTGGTCGGGTTGTTTTGTGCCTTCCGTTGCGAAGTTCAGGAAGAGTACTTTCAGATCGTTACCCAACTTTTACTTAATCGCAGGCATCCAATGAGATATGGAATTTTAAGCACACCTGCAAAAGTTGCATTATCTTGGTTCAATTTTGAATTCTGTACAAGGTCAGTGGGTCACATCTGGGTAACCTGATATTAGCTAGCAAATAACCAGCATAATTCGAAGGCTTAGAAACAATACTGTTGGTTCCGTCTTGTTCTACCTCAAGTGTTCATGGAAACATGCTATTTCCAAATCATCCTTGCAGCTTTGTCCTGCACCCAATGTTTCCTTCCATTCATGTCTGTTTTGACGGACGTTATGCAAACACTCGGGTTGCTGGTGAACGGGAGTTTGCTGTTCTGTTGGACAAATTTGGTGTTCGAATATGCGGACGTGTCAACCTGATGATACTCTCAAAAGATCGCCTAAATTGTCTAAATTCCAAGGATTTATTTTGAACATTCGTTAGGGGATTGGGAAGTTTTGGAAGTTTTGGAAAGGTTGGAAAGAGCGTTGCTTACTCAATTTTTCCATCGACTGCCGTTGCTTGATCGGGCCCTACCCCATTTTCCTGCTTGGTAAGTTTATCCTTAAAAGAAAATCAGGTTATTGCATTTAATTCGATTTAGGATACGAGAAACGAAAATTGTTTCACTTGAAATTCAGTTCTATTCTGTGATAACAATAATTTATCCCATTAGCACAATCACACAGCTTTGATAAATTTTCACTGATGATTGTGCAATTGAGTTCATGGATAGTTCTTGTTCACGCCCTTAGAATATACAATAATAACTTAAAATAACAGAAATGAACTACTTTGGGGAACAAAACAATACGCAGAACTAGAATAAACTTGGTCATTGAAAAACCACGAATATCGCAGAGCCCAGTGAGACGTTTAGTTTACACGGTTGATTAATCCGCTCTAGCCTGTATGAGTTCGTTCCACTGTGCTTTCGCTTTTACATGACGTACGCGCATACTGTTGTTCTTCTGTTTTGGTGTACACGTTCAGGATAACGAGCAAAATATATAGTCCTTAGCACGATTCAGTTATCAGCCTTTGATAGCTCATAACCGTACAACTACCAAGCCTTGAAAGTATTATCTGAGCACGTGTTCCAGTGGTTCTCCTATTTTGGGAACCAAACGCTATGTTATGGAGTAACTGGCATAAAGCAGCATTGCTCGAAGTTTTCTTCTGGTTAAATAAGCTTCTGTCAGTTGTTAGCCAGGCTCTCCAGTATAGCAACCTTACAACTACACGATTTTAATGTAAAATAACTGACAGAGCACGAATACGGAACAATAATTGTAGAATCAATCAAGATTCACCGCTATACGCAATCTATCAGGCAGCTATAAAACTCTTGATTTGAGGTAAGAAAAAGACAGAATGGTGGAGGTGTATTCGGGTAAAATCGGTTCGCACATGATTAAGTAATGGTTAACGAAGTATACAGCTCAAAACCAAGCGGACCCTGAGCATGAAATTTAAGCATCAATCAATAATGCGGTAGCATTCGCAATTCACTGGGGCGGAACAAAATAAACGAAAACGGGAGAGTTCAAACGAGGAGTCGCTCTGTCGCCTCGAAGTATGTTACGGGTAACAGCGTGAGAAATCTGCGGCCATTATTTATTGTAATCAATACATGGGCGCAGTTAAGACTGACTTCGTGCTGATCACTGTTCTTGCATGGATAGCCGGGTATGGAGGTTCGGCGGTTCACTTATTCAGTCGTCCTCTTGCCATCTCACTTGTAGTGGTTCGTACAAAATTTTGATTGGTTTCGAACAGAATCAACCTGTGAGTTCTATAATATTTCTTCTTGGCACTTCTCGACTTCTGGCTCGCCGATCATCGTTACTGGTGTCACACGGCTGTTTGATCACGGCTGTCAGTGTGCTGCCGTGGTAACGCTATCTGATCTCAGAGTATGCGCTACACCATTGCAAGGTCTACAGTTGTGTCCACCCGAATATTTGTTTGGTGTTATCGCGGAACTTTTCACTTAATCACGGGTGAATAGCAGATTGTATGTCAACTGCTGCACACGAAACTTGTCCAATAAACGGGGAAAATGTCAGCTCTCCTACTGTCAACTGTTGGTTAATATTTTAACAAAGTGAAGGCCTGCATATTCTGATATAACTCCTCACGTCTCTACCTGAATTTTAGTTTGCCAGATTTCACTGCTGATGCCTCAGGAGTGCCTGAATACGCATCGCCATCGTGTCTTGGGCTGCAAGTGATCTTGACACAGGATGGCTGCAAGCTCACTGAAAGGTATAAGCATATTACATTAAGTTCTATTTATCGTTTAGAACGCATCCTCGTTCGTGTAGCATGTAGGCTGCGGTGCCCTCAAGATGCCAGGCTACACAAACAGAATAAGAATCATACACGTGGAGTGTACAGTGGTCGATACCCGACGTACTCACTAGATTTTCCTGTACTCCATAATGACAAAAAACAGATGGATCCACGCAGTAAAATGCATCGGCAAAGTTCAGGTGTACGACAATCATACCGTTGCCTTGATCAGCTGCTTTGATCCACTGACTAGTGACTGCCATTAGACATGCGGTACACAAGCGGCCCTCGTGGCGACTATAATTGCTATTTTTGATAGTTGAATTCCACTGTATATTTTTTGATGATTCCGGATTTTTACGTTCCTTTATTTAGTTAGGCTGTTAAGTTGTATTTTACGTCCAGAGGTCAATGTGATGAGTCGCTTCCTACCTCGGAATTTTGACTTCCTTCCTTTGTGAATTCTATTATCCAGAATTGATAGAATTATCTCGGGGCAATGCGCTGAGTCTTGAATTTCGTCGTCATATGGTTTCATTAGTGATATGTGATTCAGTATTATTCTGCCAGGCTGTTTCAACACCATTACAAAAGTCGCGCAGTATATTAGAGATTCTCAAAAAATAAGACAAATGGAGTTGTGTACCAGAGCCTCCAAAATTTTTCAGATGATCTACAGATGGGTGATTGATCTGTAATCACTAAGAGGATTACAACCACCACTCATGAAATCGAGCGTGACGGTTGCAAGTTTCTATCCCGCAGGGTACTGCGTCCTTGGAGAGAGACTGCGTAAACTTTTGGTAAAATGGGTCAGCAGGATGCTCAGCCACCTCACACAACGCCTTAGATGGCACACCTCCACGCAAGCAGAGGTGTGCTTAATGCACCCGAGTTTGACCAACACAACTGTTGAAGAAATAACCACAGCGCTAGTAACATCAACTCTTGATTAAGTTCGTGTAGCAGGACGGACTTCAGTTCAGCGATTAGGCGAATGATACACGGGTTTGAGACGGAGACACAAGGTTCTCGGACCCATTCGGATTTCATTGCTGAGTGTCAGCTGACGTCTGTTGATCTGAAAGGCGATCATTGGAAACAGGGTTTAGCGCCAAAAACAGAGTAGGATTATCCGCATAGTGGAATTTTAGATGATTGAGAATCAAGCGAAGCTTTAAAACGATCCCTAGAAGGGATGCTGACGATCTCAGAAGGAGGGCTGTTCCAATAGGTAATAACCCTGTAAGAAAAGAACAGCTGCCCAAGTAAGGTCCAAGGACGAGATTTGAAATATTTCCTGTTATATCCTCGCCGGCCGTCGTCATTCACTACAGTGAAGAACTGTTCTGCGAGACCTACTCCAGAGAAGAGGTGTGTGAGTAGTAAATCACCGCGGAGTTTTCAAAATTCAGACGAGAAAAGGTCAAGAATTTCACGTCGAGACTCGTAAGTGACATTGCTCATGCCCGCGACCACCATGGTATCCGGGTGATGGATACACTCAACAGTTAACATGTCTTTATCCAGGCCGGTATACAAGACCTGATTCGCACAGTCGGAAGGCGGTCTTACATAAACCCTGTAAAGTGTTTAAAACGCCTTCTTGTCTTTGCGGGGGAAAGTGCGCTCAATCGTCCTAAGAGCGGCAGATCCGTTTTTTGCCGCCATCTCATGGTGATAAGTGGATGACAAGCTGGACGACAACCAGATGCCCGGATCTTTCTCCAGATCGATTTTCATGATATCTACTGTGCCAAACGCACCATGAATCATGAAGGCATTGCTATTGTCTCCACCAAGTGACATATGAGCACATTCATTGTCACTTAGTGAAAGACTTCAATCGTCCATCGTCCGACCAACGCTTGATATCACCAAGATCAATCTGTAATGCATTGGGATCGGTGGCATTCCAGATCTCTCGGTCGTCTGCTTATGAGAGAGCGGTGCTGGAAATATTGTTCGGGAAGTCGTTGATGTGGATGAGGAATGACAAAGGACCTAGCACTGACCCTTGGGAAACTCCCGCAGAACTTAAAGAGAGAGATGATAGGTCTGATCCGGTCTTAAATCCAAGAGTTCTACAATCAAGAGAAGAGGCAGTCCAGCAGAGAACCTCTCCTTGAATATCATAGGCTTCCAGTTTGTGTTTCAGGGGGTCGTGTGGAACACAGTCAAAAGCCTCGGCGAAATCAAAGAAGATGAGGCTATTGTCTTTGACTTCCGCCAGACTGTCCATGAAAATAACCATGTTTGTTATGCATGACCGATTAGGTAGGCAGCCACGCTTGATGGAAGAGAGAAAGTTATTTGATAAGAAGTGACTGAGGATGGTACGCTTTACTAGGAGCTCCACTGTTTTGAACGGAATGCTTGTAAGCCTGATTGGACAATAGCTAGCCAGAGAGTGCTGGTCGCCCACTTTACATATGGGAGTGACCGTCGTCTTCTTCCATGCGCTAGGGAGAGTGCTAGTCTGGAGTAAGATATCTATACCAAATTTAGTACGAATCAAGTCAGGCAGTTCGTGTGCCGTGTTAAGCATGTCACGAAAAAACAGATTGAGAACAACACAACGTTATGAGCAAGTTGTAATACTCTACGTTTCATCCACCCCGAGTGGCTTTCCACAGGATTCTGGAGTGTTTACTTGAACAGCTTTTAAATGGGTTCAGCTAGACTAGCAGCTGCTTCCTTGAGTATTATAGGATGGATCATGTCAGGACCTTGAGCAAAAGGTGAACGTTGCGACAATGTAAACTACCAAGTAGTACTCCCAGAATAACTCGACTACAATTAGGAATCAGAAGAAGTCTCCCCGTCGGGGAGTCGCAAATGAAGGGCTGAAGGTTTGTTTTTTCATAGTCGTCGCATACGCTTAAATAAGAAGATTTTGTTCCCGAGGGCTCTGAAGAGGATCTTCTCTTGTAGGAGTTTAGTGTGTTCGCGGATTCCCTGTCTACACCTGTTTTGAACAATGTGGAAAGCGCTCAGGTCCTCTGAGTTTTCTGTAAGCTTATGCTTCGACGTACCATGCGCTGAAGGGGTGGCCGATAATTTAATATACTGGCACTTGTGGTTCTATGGGCATGACAGACAGCCGTTTAAAGTTCCCCAACACTTGGCCCTTGAAAAAGCATGTTTTATAGGATCCACAAGTGAACTGAAGTAACGTCGCACATGGTTACTGAACCGCACAGTCACATCAGGCTATCTCCGAATCAGCCAATGAGACTGGAGACTAACCTAACCAATGAAAATGAAGCGTGTATCAATCCATTGAATTGTCGCGCATGTCGCCGTTGTTTGGCTGGGGCCATTTGAGTTTTCGACTGTGTCAGTTGCTTGCATGATTCACTAGGCCTCTGGCTCATGATTGTCGCCTTTTGTTACCATTCCAGATTCCCGTTGTGACCCCGTCCTTCCCGGTGCCTTCACTCAGCCGGAGTATCCATTGCACGGATCCGTCGCAACATGTGAAGACTAGCTACGGGACTGACCACTATGGCAACTTAAATGCAACAAGTATGCCGACGATGCTCGAGACAACTGTTTTCTTCGGGGCTTCCACTTCGCTTGTGACCGTTTGTTTAACCGAAATCTTCCAGATATATTTCGGGTCAGCCACAAATCCAAGGCCGTGTAAGTCGTTTGAGGTGGGATTCCGTTGGTTTCCACAGGCCACCGGAGGGGGCTAGTGCATACGCACCATGGCATGTGATAAGTGCGAGACAAACTGACGGGTGCATGCTTTATTAAGAAAGGTCGGCTGCTGCGCCCCAGCCGCGATGTTTGAACTAAGCACGTGGACTGGTAGGGTGCCAGTCGTTCGTCACCGTGAATCGAAGCAGTGAATGGTTGTTTCAGGTGGCTAGTACCGATGCTAAACACAATCACTCGGTGGACGTCGTCATCGCTAAACTGTCCCATTTCGTTGTAGAATAGCAGTTGGACATGAATTGCGTAACCGGGATGAGTCATCGTGTCCATGTTGTAAGATCGCTTAGTCCACTTGCAGTTATGCCGTCATATCTTTCGGCTGTTAATAATTCTGCCAATCCTGTGCTTAGTCAGCATCTCGTTATTGCAATATAACGTTGTTTATAAATCCGGGGGTTATCTTAAGTTTGCTGTTCATTTTCTTCGCCTGAGAAACACCATCACGTAGGTTGCTAAGTAATCGATCGGACAATGGAAAGCCGGAAACGAACCGTCTGCTAGATCATATTTTTTTCTTGTTCTAAGCTTGTTCGCGATTCCTGGGCCCGCTCTACTTTTCCCTTCCCACGTTATCATAGCACTCGCCTGACTGTGAGCGGCTGAAGGCTGTAGATACCGATTTCCACCTACTATAGTTCCACACATCGGAGAGGTCGACCGATACCAGATAAGACGACCGACATGAGTTTCAAACGTTTTGCCACACCTGTTGCGGCGGACGACTTCGGGCCTGTTTGCAACAGATGTATCACACCATTAACGGTTGACCGCTGTCGTATTTTGTGACAGAAGAGTGAGACTAACCGGATTACCCGTAGGTTAATTATTCGAAGTTAAATTTGGTGGTTTACGCGGAACGCATTAAAGATTGACGATATTCGCTTGACCGCTATGTTGAAGTCACACCAGTTGTCACTCTCACCGTGCACGTCATTGCATATCAACTTAAGTAATTGGGACATTGTAGAACTAATGCCTCACCGTCACAGCGTCCACCCACTTCCTGAGAGCAGCCAGTGCTCTTGTTACCTTGGCGCGAACGCCGGATAGTTTATTACAGAGATGATAGCTGTTTCTTGCAAACGACCGTGAGTTGACAGTAGCCACAAAAGTGAAGTGCCGCCCATGCTTGCATATGACCATTTTAGCGTTCTGTGCAGCATTTTGTACTTCATAATTTTTCTTGTTCACTCTTCTCACCTTTATCTAACTAACTTGTACAGTCCATGTTTAACTCGAGTTAATCGATTGATTTGATAATCAATAATTCAAAATCTACTTCCGGGGTTGTGAGCTGTGTGTCTTCTCTGCGTTCTGTGTCGCTCGCGTACAGGTTTCGAGAAGGTTAAATACTAACGGAACCAGCCATCTGTTTTCGGCGGAACTATCTTAAGAGTAACATCGCGGTTCTTTTCCGTCGAATATTTCATTCCGTGTAGTGGATTTCTAAACTAACACACCTTCACGAACTACTGTGAGTCATTTCACTTCGGTTTTTACCACATTTTGGCTCCGCGTTCATGCTCGAGTAATTTGACAGTGTTTAGGTCCACTACACCATCATGGGCAGTACGGCTGACCTTGAATCGCACGGCATAGTTAAGTTAATCGTGTAGCGCGTTGGATAGGAGACGAAAAACATTCACAACATTCACGGACAGGATAAAGTGCACGTCGTCGCCCATCGTTCTTGTTCACCTGATTCACAAAGTGCGTCCACCCTTTTCTTACACATGCTTTAGAACGTGGTGTAGTGGAACGGAGAGTTGGGGGAACAGTACCTCAAGGCAAATACAAGAATTCACGGTAGGTGTCCGCAACTAATTCCACTACACTAAGTCTGCTGCGTATTGCAAGAAGATTCTTCCCTTTAGCAATAACGGAATTGGTTCCTCCAGCGAGCTAAATGAACGTTGCCACCGTTAGTCCACGATAACCAGGACCGCGTGCGAGCAGAAAGCGAAAAGCGCGAGGACGAAGTGTGTATTGATTCAAACAATAGACGAGTAGTTAATATGTACAATGAACATAACCGGTATGAAGAATGGTACGTAACAAAAGGTCGAAATGGTAACAGACTCTACATAACTCCCCCCTAGAGCGTGAGAGAAAAGAAAACGCTCGATAGTTAGAGAATCACAGTGAATCAGTGATGATAATCGCTATAGATTGTCGGCCATCTAACGGTTCAGCCAGAACGGGTGTGGTTTGCATGTCTTGGGTTAGGAGACAGGAAAACGGGTATGGTCACTGGTGTCAAGCATGGGTTGGGTAGACTGAGAAAGGTTTTGTGAGTCGGTAGACGGATCTAGGATACGCTGGCTGACATCATCGACATTTTTCATGTCTGGCGGACGAGACGGGGACGTTGAATCCTGGTCGACGTAAGCAACTTTTAGTCTGTCAATGCTCACCGAGTGACGTGTTCCGTTTTTGTCAATGACAAAATACTTGTCTTTACGATCAAGCACTCTGAAAGGACCATCATACGGCGGCTGTAGGGGTGTTTTAGGTGAACTAACGCGAATGAAAACAAAGGGACAAGTGCGCAGATCACGATGAATTTGTTCTTGTCGCAGCGTTCTCCATGGGGGTGAAGGTTGAATATGCCGAATGTGATTCTTAAGGCTCGTGACGTAACTCGTGTGGGGACTCAGATGTACCAAGGAATTAGAGGGAAACTCTCCAGGGATACGCAATGTACAACCGTACACGAGTTCTGCTGGGGTGCACCCAACATCTTCCTTGACAGTAGTTCGCAAGCCGAGGAGAATAAGAGGTAGGCGATCAGCCCATTTGTCACCAGTCGATGTTGCCATTAAAGATGATTTTAGTTGACGGTGAAATCTTTCGACCATACCGTTTGACGATGGATGGTACGCAGTGGTCGTTATATGTTCGCAACCAAGAACACGATTCAAATCACGAAAAAGAGCTGAAGTAAACTGAGATCCACGGTCAGTGGTGATAGTGGCCGGAACGCCAAAATTCGAAATCCACGAATTGACAAAACTGCGTGCGATAGTTTCCGTTGACGTATTGTTCACAGGAACGGCAATGGGCCATCTGGTGATTCGATCCACGCAGGTTAGAAGATGTGTATAACCGTTGGAAGGAGGAAGGGGACCAACGATATCAAGGTGGACGTGTTTAAAGCGTCCATCTGGTAAGGCATAAGTTCCTGGAGTAGTGATGGTGTGACGATAAACTTTACTACGTTGACATTCCAGGCACTGTTTGGTCCAGTTACGAACATCCTTACGAATGCCGGGCCAAATGTAACGCTCGGTGACTAGCTTCGTTGAGGCACGTATGCTTGGATGCGACAAAGAATGGAGGCGGATAAAACATCAAACCGGTGTGTAAAAGGAACAAACGGCCGCGATATACTGGTAGACATATCACACGAAATGGTAACGGACTCTACAGTGGAAGCATCTTACAACTGATGGCTAAATTGCCATTTATGTCTTCTTACCTGTATCTTTTGTACCTTTTGCTCCATCTAGATCGTCGACTTACTCGGTCTTCCTATGTCACGGCCGTGCTCAGTCGACTTAGGTTCATTGCATTCATCTCAAGTACTAAATGTCCAGCTTCGAGCTGAACATTCGTCTTAGGAGGCGTTAGGTAGTATGAAAGAGCGAATGCGTGGTTGTACATCCTTGGTATGTTTTTACGATCTGAGTGACTGCCTGTGAGAAAATAAGCATGCGAAGCCAGTGGCGACTGCCTGCTAGGTATCACTGAGGAAACCGGTTTTGGTGAATCAGCTCAGTTTCAGCAGCTGAAGGGGTGGCCGATAATTTAATATACTAGCACTTGTAGTTCTATGGGCATGACAGACCGCCGTTTGAAGTTCCTCAACACTTGGCCCTTGAAAAAGCATGTGTGTTATAGGATCCACAAGTGAATTGAAGTAACTTCGCACATGGTTATTGAACCACACAGTCACATCAGGCTATCTCCGAATCAGCCAAAGACACATGACACATCAGTTACGAAGTTCGGGCAACAGTCCTTTGCGTGGCATTTGGGACTAACAATGCCCTTAGAAGTGGTGAATAACAGTTTGTCGGGTTACCAACAATGTTGGGAACAGGGGGTAACACTGCCTCGCATATATGATCGGCAGTGGTCTTAGATAGCCTCGCGGCACTTATGAACATACAGATTGAGTAAATTTAATTTTGTTAAATCGCCTTATACTTTTATCATTTCACTCACTATTAACTCGTTCACTAGTTTCCTTTCTAAAGTTAGATATACACAGTATCGTGAACGAGCGCTGTCCGTCAACGTTCTGTAATTCGCGTTAGCCTCACAAGTTTACATGCACATTATGCTTCTCCATCCAGCCACTTGAAACTGACACAGCATGTTGATCTGTTTTATTCACGCCTTCAGTTAACCATCCATATTCGTCTTCATCTAACCATGGAAGACGGTTTGTTAACTGTATGTGAAGAAACCTTGCCGAACATGACCTCAATCTTCGAAAACTCTCAGATGTAACAAAGAAATACGGATCGGCTTTAATAAATTCAAAACCAAAATTACTGTCAAGTACATCCACTTCCTGGGTTGTGAGGCATCCAAAAACATGTGCGGACCGGATTCAGATAGCCCAAAGCTTCCATGAGGATTTTCACTTGAATGGAAATCACAGTAACGCGAGTGCTGGGACTACTCGCTTACGGCAGATACCTCACTTCTCTAATAAAATCTACAAAATACTGTACACCAATACTGTCTTTGTGTTTCACGTAGCCAACTAAATCCTTAGGACTCTAAAATAAGAGTTATGCCGGGCCACTATCTCTATAATGCAGCACGAAATCAATTTGGTCAACGAAACAGACATCTCCGATGTTGTGACCAGAGAAACTCTGAATCAGCGTGATAACTCCTCCCCCCCCCCCGCGTAATCTCCGGCTAAAGCAGCCGCATCATTCCGCTGTTAAAAAGAAGGCATATGTTGTTGTAGGATCCACAAGGGAATTGAAGTATTCTCGTATGTGGTTACTGTACCACATAGTCAGATCACGCTCTCCGAAATGGCGCCGAGCACACAGACATGGTAATTAGACTGCACCTAACACACGAACGAATCGTCCCAGATCGCTACTAGCCGAATTTCGAGACTGCAGCATTCGAGATCTAGCAATAACTAAGGCTGGCACGGTAGCTCAGAGGATGCCACGCATAAATATCGCAGGAGACAGCCATGCGTCACAGGTCTGCCCCACATTTGGCGATTTCAGCTGTACCAGAAATCAGGAGCGAGCGTCTCGGCGCAAACCATGATCAGGAAACAAATCACAGCTCCAAGGCAACAAGATGATGATGCAACAGTCTAGCAGGGCCAACCTCCGCCAGCCTTCTCCGTGTTAACCCTACATTGGTGGTCTTTGGGGTGTATCAAAGTCCGGGCGCGACACCAGAGGGAGGCGAAACATTGTTGAAATCATTCCAGTCGACTTACCAATCAGACTATCTCCCGCTCGTTCTGGGAGATTTTAATGCTCCCAAAGTCAATTGGCTATTGGGATCTATTAGTGGTAAAGGCTTCGATCGTAAATTGTTTAACTTTGTCAACGATTTCGCACTAACACAAGCTTCATAACGTATAAAAAGGCTCGAACCGAAGCAATCAAGGTAGCAAGGATCGCTCATCTGGTTAATGAGTTCAATCTAGCACGTGATATTAAACAGAACCCCAACAGACTTTACGGTTGTGTCCGGTCAAGGTCCTCTCTAAGAAAAGAAATTGGGACCACACTTTCTTATAACGGAGAGATTATATCGACCGAAAAGGGCATAGTGCATGCGTTTGTGGCACAGTTTCAAAGTGTTCATCGCTCAGACGATGGAGTGCCTGAGCCCCGCTCTAACACTATGAGCGCGGCCACGGTGGATCAGGATGTTACGTCCCGCGAAGTTGAGCGGGCGATATCCCTGCTAAACAGCACAAAGTCCGCAGAACCGGACCACATCTACCTGGCCATCCTAAAACCCCTGTCTAAATTTCTGGCAGCACCCTTCGCTTAATTGTTCATTCTCATTAGAAACAGGGGTAGTTTTGAGGGACTAGGAAAAATCCACCATAATTCCCATCTTCCAAGATGGTGATCGAGCAGTTGTCGGGAACTACCGACCACTAAGCTCGACTAGTGTCTTCATAAAAATTTTTGAACCCATCCTACAGGAGATGATCTGTAGAATCCTCAGAGAGCGGGGATTTTTCAGAGTTCCTCAACACGGCTTTCTAAGGGCTAGACCGTTTCTCACCAATCTGCTGACGTTTTTAGACATCATCAGAGAATCTGGATAGAGGAGAAATGATCAAGGTGTGCTATTTAGATTTCCAGAAAGCCCTCGATTCTGTCAATTACAGGCTATTAGGTTAGAAGCTACGAGAAGTTGAAACTTCCTTTGGAATCTGTGGGTGGATCCAGACGTTTCTAGCTGAAAGGTCGTGTAGGAAGAGAGTAAGAAGGATATCGTCGAACGAGGGCTCTCTGTTAAATGACGTACCTCGAGGTCCAATCCTCACCCCTCTACTCTTCCTGATGTACATAAGTAACTTGACCATAGTTCGTTCCCGCTTGGAATATTTTGCCCACGCTTGGCCACCAAACATCAAAAAAGACAGCTGTCCTTGAAAAAGCACAAAACCAGACATTGACAATCTTTCCTCGAATCTCCCTACTAGAATGGAGGGAGCGGAAGCGGTGGATCAGGGCTGTCGTGGATCTAGTTTTCATTGACTTGAGTAATGTCTTTGAAAGAATACTTCACCAGAGACTGTGTGTGAAACCACTCTTCTTTGGATGGGTGGGATGATCTTACGCTGGATATCTGCGTTTCTGCGGGGCAGGAAACAGTGTCCGCGTGAGAACGAGTATTTCCTCCCGACATGCTGTGATGAGCGATGTGTTGCAAGGTTCGGTTCCGAGCTGTCCTCACTTTACGTCAGTGCGCTTTCTGATAATCGGGAAGTGTCTTCATTGATGCTTACGAATGAACTCAAGGTGTGGCAGATTGTGGAAAATTCAGGAGGACCGAAAGCCTTGCAGACGGTCTTAAACCAGTTTGGATGTGGTCAACACGATGGCCGCTGCCAATAACCGCAAAAAATGCACAATATTACGCGTTGGTTTTGCCACTACTGCTGTCGTGATCGCAAAAGACGCTTGATCGCATTTGTTTATTACAAGAAGCCTATTACACCTATATGAAAACATAACAACGAACGCGAACATTAATTTGCATGGCTGACGTATCAGTATCCGTTGGGTAGCAGTGTGCAATCATTCGCACATGCACGTTTCCATTAGTTGCTTCCGGCCCATCGTCTTCCTGACGTTGAAACCTACCCTTTAGTTACCGAGTGTACGAGTCGTATCCTACTACTTTCAAACGAAAGTGCATGTTTTACAACGATGCCAAGTCCACGCACACACTAGGAGGAACGGAGCTGCCCGTTGTGAGTTATTAGGTGGGTATCGGTTCCCTTGTTTCCGGCTACTTCAAGGCCAGCAGTCAGTGGCACCAGGCTGCAATCAAAGGTTTTTATGTGCTGCAGGTGACTCGTCGAGCTTACAACATGCTAATATGGGATATGTTCCGCAAGCTGTTTACTGCATTTGTGGATATGTCTATTACGTCCGGGTGAGCCCGTCTTGTCAATCGCGGAATGCAGTGGCGTGAGAGCAGATAATGCGCCTGGACACCTGTCTGGTGTTCCGCTTGAATGGTCTACCATACTCACAAAGAATTAACGGACTGAGTATGTGTTGGCTGTTTTTCCTCTGACTGAGGGGCGATCTGATCTTCGCCTACAGCGTATCAACTTGCTGCCTTGATCCTGACCTCTCCGGTTTGTTTATACCGAGACGGTTTCAGGTTCTCTGTGGACTCACTTATGCCAAACAAACTTCAGTCCGTCCACGTGACGGCTGAAGCCCATCCATCTCGACGCACCGTGGATCACTGAAGTGCTCTTCCATAAGATGTGATGCTTGCACAATCACCAGTAGATTTCGATCGTAGGCTTGGAGCTCTTGGGCTGCAGTCTACTCTCTTTCTATACATCTAATGTTCCTTTTCTTGATTTATGTAATACACTTAATGCTTGCCATCTGTTTCCTTACATGGCCTCATCGCTGATCCACGAAATAGCTTCTAATTCACTCTGCCTCACACTGTTCTCTTCATATTAATTTGGTTTGTTTTTCATCACGTGACTAATGCGACGGGGGCTACTGTATCCGTCCAGTGAGCATTACTGTGTAACCCGTTGTTGGATTCGTAAATGCAATCCAGGTTGACTTAGTTTTGTCTGGCTGTGTCCAACTCGTACTTCGGTTTTAACGACGTGCACTCGCGCAGAAAACTGTGGGATGTACTCCGAGTCTGCGACGACCGTTACAACAAACACAATCATGACACTTGAATGTAGTTGTGTGCTGGTTGGGAACAGACACAGGGCTTACATAAAATGGAGTTTTTCATTTGCTGTTGGCTTCTGTTTTCATGTGGACATTGCAATCCAACTTTCGTATCTAAAAGGAGATTTGTGTCGTTTTTTTTAGAAACTCCACTTTATTATGGAAAATAAAAGGAACTTTTCTTTACCTTTAAAGCATTGGCCGAAAAAACACGATAGACCGGAAGCCTCGATCGCTGACCATTTGGAGTTTGGTTTGTTCCTATTTTAAACATTTACTATTTTGTCTGCTTCCCGCAAGAGCCCTGCCAGTCTAGAACCAGCATTCTCACAGCCATGTGGGATTTCGAACAATGTGATCGAAGACGTTGCTCTGGGCGCAAACTTGTTCGATTTGGACTCACCAAGTTGTTGCGGTTAAACGAAGGTTTTGGCGGGGTTGTCCTTTCTCCCACGGCGTCTGTGGTTTTATCTCCAGCAAATGATCGTGAACTAATGGTCAATGGTGGACTCGCTGTGGTGGATTGTTCTTGGGCACAGCTGGAGAATACAGCTTTCAGAAAGGTAGTGTCATATACGTTGTTAATGTGCGCCGAGTTTGACGTGTATATACTAAGACATTTTGCCCAATAACACTGTGTAATATGTTCTGCACAATGACATTTCAGTCGCATCATGTGAGTTACTTTTGTGAAGTTAACGCGCGTAATACATAGTGGATGCCTAGTATCAATGAAAAATTAGTCCGGTCATATGCGGTAAAGACATACAGCGCCGCTTGACCGGTCTTCGAGGACGAATGTGTGCAACTTTCAACCACGCTTAAAAAGGACCCCGTGCTCCTATTCGTCTGCCTCAGTATCGTCAACAGATTCGATTATTGGCGAATGCAGGCATTTCAACAAAATTATGAGGTACTTCTGTACACGTATCAGCAGGCACATACCGAAATGTTTGTTGAATTCCGAAATTGGTTGTGTATCTAGCATCATAACGAGACACCTCTTACAAACCGGATATTCACTTAACCCAAGGGTTGCTTCTGGAGTGCTATTCAGATCGAAACTGAAAGAAATATTCCTCATCAGGAGAGCGACGTTGATACACCGACTGAATTCGAAGCTGTACGCATAAAATGCCAGTGGTCAGTGTTTGGCTGATTTGGTGTAGATATGACTTGTTTGTTGTTTACATTTCAATTTTACACCCTACTAAACTTGTTTTTGGATGGATTTACCGATCCTAGGATTTGGTAATTGTTTAACTTTCCTTGTTTTCTCTGTGTCTACTCTTCACCAGCATGTTAACTGGTGCTACTCGGCGAATATTCTTTTAGTTTCACTGTATGCGTGATTTTTCCAACCACATATTGGTCGCTATATTGTTTGGATTCGTGCCGCCCTGTTAACCTCCAGCAATTTGGCTGTTTTGCATGGTTTTCATGTTTCTCGTTGCAGAATTTGCTTCGGTTGCATCATGTCACTTCTGCCTCAGTCACCTAACTATCTTAATCTTCGCGGCACTCTCTTTGCTTTCGTTTTTGTCTCCCTCACTGTGCATTTTGCACAAGGTTTGTTTCTGAAACTTTTGACGGGAACCAGTTTTTCAATGGTTGTGAATCATTCCTGGGTTGTCCTCCGAGAAGTCGAAGTTATTCTCTTCGATCCTCTTGATTCATCTTGCTGTTACCTTTTGTTAAATATTTTAACTGACGACACGACTTCCTGGACGTGGGATTGCCCGATGTTTTCATCGTAACCTCTTGGTTACGGGGCTTTGCTCCCAGTTGTGTTACATTTCTATTGAGGAGTTTGGTGATTTCAAACCCCACCGGACGCAGTTATAATTTGGCCAGGTCCAGACAAGATGCGAACATCAGTGCATGAGTTGCTCGCTCGAAGTGTGTTATCTGTCCACATCCGCGTGTAACAGGCGACCTTATTGCTAATTGTCTGCAGGATTCTCTAAGCAGATTGAAAACTTCCTTCCATCGTCTACCATTGATGCAGTGGCGTATGCTGGCACCTTCAGTGTTCCGGGTATATATAAGGTAACCCAGGCTCAAAGTGGAAATACGAATAGGTAAGAGATCGAACTATATTATGATGGAACTACAAAAGGTCTCGTGAAACCCTAAGGAGATATTCGCTGATCCAGGATACCTTTGACGAAAGAGGTGCCTCTGAGGCTTAGGTGTCACGTATATAAGGCGACATTGAGGGCTGTGTTACTGTATGGCTCCGGAACCTAGCCGTTCAGGGCAGAAGACATGAACCATCTTCATGTACTTGACCATCCGTGCCTGTGTTCGGTCGCTCGTGTTGGGTGACACCAACGAGTAAGTAACGAAGAGCTTTGATAATGACTGCCGAGTGAGCTCTTTCGTTTAGCCCATAGGTTTCTACAGACTTAGATGGCTAGGCCATGTACTACGGATGCCAGCTAGTCGTCTGCCACACCGAGCACTTTGGCGATGTTGCGGCCGACGTATGTAAGGTGAGACTTTGAAGGGTGATGACCTGGCCTATAGGAATGAAGTCGATCATCAAGGAGTTGGTTACTATAGGTCGGGCTCGTCTCTCGGATTGAGCACCTCACGACTCTCAGAATTTGTGACTAGGGACTTCAGGTGAGATGCTGGCCGATTGCGCTGAGTAGCGCGAGTATCGTCGTTTGTCTGAGTTGTTTGTGAAGTAAGTGCACTTATTGATGCGATGCTGTCTTTCTGGTGATGCCTTACTTTCTCGTATAGCTTGGTTGTTTGCTTACAAGATGTGAGCACCTTGATTTTAAATGCTTGAATATAGACGTAACTGTTTTTGGCGGTCATGTCCCCATCCCTCCTTGTATCTTTTTCTTCTTGGCCAGGACTCTTTTACTTCCTGTTTGTATGGCAGTTAAGCGTTAGTGAGAACCACTGGTATATTGCTCTGGTGATGATTATGAGTGTTTTGTCATAGGCGAAGTAGGTACCACCGTGTTGTACAGGTCGTCACAGAAGTATTTGATTGGACCAGATGGAACCGCTAACCATTGGGTTGATAGTCTTCCTTTAAAGCAGCCTGGTTAGAGAACTGGTGCTAGTGCTTCAGCTATTGTAGGTTATCCAAGTCGTTCCCACCGAACTGGGTTTGACTAACCTTGTCCCTGTTTTCGGAAGCGGCCCACGTTAGTTTATATACTAATCATCGACAGGTGAATTTGATTCATAGTGTGTCGAACATGTTTGTCGCTGTTTTGTCTATTATGGGCACAGAGGTGTTATCTCCTATGGTGAATCACAGACAGCAGTACATCCCATCAGATTGTAAGTTTATCTTCGTCAGTCCGATAGGGCCTTCTTGTTTGCCATTGTATTGTTTTAAGTCTGGTAGGAGCCCACGCCTACTCCTACTCATGATGATGAGTTGTTGAAGATAGTCGAGAAGTCAACATATTTTGGAAATTGTGTCAGTGCCAGAGAATTTTCTGATGAAATCAGAACTTGTAAGGCGCAAATCCATTTGACTTTGGCTAGCTTGCTCCATCTGTGACGTTAGCATGATCCATTTTTTCTGTGAAAATCCGAGTTTGGATGATCGGTTTGAAATTACTGTGAAACTTGCCAAGCCTTCACGGTGTGTGCTTAGCGGTTAGTTGTTTCCGACCTAGCAACCGCGTGTGCTGGAAACCTTGCGTTCACACTGGTGGCACGCTTCAGAATGTCAGTGCACGTTTGTCATTTTACGTAATTCGTTCATCAGGACGCACTTTAAGTATACTAACCAAGAAACTATTACTTCGGGCTTTGCTTAAATACGGTGATTAAACTGAAAACTACAGTTTGATTCCTTGTGCATGCCCCGCGTCCGTTATTTGATTGTTTTGGCGTCAAAGCTAGCGTCGGTTTGATGTTTTCAGACTTTAAATTGGGGTCTAAAAAAGCAACCAGCAACCTCGCTGATCAGTGTTGCTCATGTTGAGAGTCACTGTTCTCTGGACTATTTTTTTCTCACTCAGTTGCTTTTAATATGCGTTTTTTTTTCCAAATTTTCCCGTTCCTTTTCCATCTAACGTGCGTTGTGACATTGATGGCAACTGTTTGCTAGTGATTGTTTGGACTACATGTACATCTGTTGCAACAACATCATGTGGTGATCTCTAGAGGTTCGGTTGTATCCAGAAAACTTATAAAGTACTCACATACTGCAGACTGCCAGTTTCTTAAGTTACGATGAAAATGGAATACAGTTGAATCAGAAATGTTACCGATCTTATTACGGACGTTCTGTTCCTATCTCCACTTTTCGACGCGTGTTATTTCGGTGGGATAACTGTCCTGTTTTCTGCATTTTTGTCGTCGGTCCGGTTGACAGTAATGCTTTCTCGCTGGCGTTAGCTCAGTGGTAGTGGTGTTGTTTATCAATGAAACGATTGCGTGTTCCCTCTACAATTATAACGTCTACTGTCTTAGTTTGGTAACCTGACAGTGTACGAGTTGCATATGACCTTGTCTGTCGCATGGCAACCAGCACCTCATGGGGTAAAGCCTGGAGGCTTTAATTCCTTTAAACGCCTATTTATATGGAAGAGTGAACCATATGAAATCATTTTTGAGTGTTGATTGCTTCAAGCAGTATTTGTCAAAGATGTTTAATCTCTCACAGCTTTTTATCATATTTTAGGGAAGGTACTGTTCAGGCGGTTTCCCTCACTTGTTATTTGTACGTTACTGCACCACAGGTGGCTTACACGACTTTTTGCTAAAGTTGGTTCTAGAATGCATTTCGTAACGAGAGGACTGGTCGATTTTCTCCCTGCTTTTGCAGTTGCAGGTGATCATCTCAAATTCATGGGCGAATTTCTTTCATACTTGAATAGCACGTTTTCGTCAGGTTATTGTATTATCAACCGTGTGTCGGTGAGATCAGGGTAAACTGGTCCCACTTTCCTGAGTTATGGTTATCTATGGCTTCCAAGACGTGCCTGTTTGTTGATTTGTGGTGGATAGTAAACTGCCAAGTGCGATCCACCCTGCACAACGGCTCTGCGTTGCTCGACTATCGTTGTGTCTAATAAGTGGCTCATGCCAACTGTTTTGATTGCATCAGTGGTGACCTTGCTGCTATCACACGTTTCGTTGTTCTCCGATGTGCGGTATTGAGCCAAAATGTGCCGGTTACGAAGTTCGTATGTCTTTGGAGCATCTGATAGACCGAAACTTATCCGGTGAATGTGTCAGTTGTCTCAGTGGCGTGATCAAATGTGATGTTTTTGAGCCGTTTTAACCATTCATGCTTCGTTGCACAAAGATTATTTATTTTTTGTTTGGGAGCCATGCGATCATCTTAATTGTGGCTAGAAACTGTTATATAGTATCATGTCTAATTCACCTGTATACGTTCAGTCGCAAAATTAGCTTCTTAGGCTTGCTTTTAGTTCATGTTTCGTTGTGAGCCACGTGAAAAAAGATTTCCAGCCTGTGCACCGCAAGGTGTTCACTATCACTTTCCCTACTAGGTCGCGTGTTAGCTAGATAATAGTAAGCTGCTCAGATCTGAACATGAGCAGTCGCGGTTATTGGGCTCGAACTCACAGCCCTATGATTGGTATTTGATCGTCGTTACCACTGTGTTACCACGAATAACCCTTAACGCTGGTGACATGTGCACTTATCTCTAGATTTCGGTTTCATTTGAACACTCATGACTGATTTAATGGTAATGTTAACCAGTGTAGTTGAATTTTTTTAGGGATTGCCTTAACATATCTGTTGCACAGTAACTTGGACCTTTATGTCGTTTTTTCATGTAGTTGAAATACAAACACGGTCGCCTTCTTCCCTACCTGATAGCGGCTAATCCGGTCAAGTATGGACAACCATTTCAGCTATCCTGTGTTGAGGCCCTGGCTGCTGGATTATACATTATTGGTGAACCGGATCAGGCGATTGAACTACTTGATAAATTCTCTTGGGGTCACAGTTTTCTCGCCCTAAATGAACAATTGCTAGATGCCTACTCGAAATGTTCTTCGTCGTCAGATGTGCTAAGCGTCCAAGGCGAATTCATGGATGAGCCTAACGAAAGCCAGAAATCATTAGCAAGCCGTGAGTGTTCCTGACTCTTTTCAAAATCAGGTCCTTTTTCTCTGTATAGAAAGTTACTCGGACATCTACGCTCAATTGGACAAGGAGCTGACTGACAGGGATGATTCCGAGTTTGTTCACACAGTCACCTACTTATCGTTTTGGTTTTAAATAGATCAACATCTTCAGAATGCCAGTCGCGGATATCCAGTCCAGAGTTTAACTCTGAGAATGCGATCGTCGACGCTACCTGTAAGTATATTTTCTGTTCAAAATTCGGTTATGTAGCGGTTTTGACCTTGTGTTAGTCAAGCAACTGATCAGAACTTGTCCCCAATTAACAACATATGTGTTCCAAGTATTAAACTGTCCCATAGCTTTCTACTAGCTATTTTCACACACCATTTCGCCTTTCACGCTTTTCGTAATTCTGACTGGCGAAGTGATAATGACGCCGACTTCGCACGTTCGAAGCCGGGCTTCTCCGATTGTTCGTCCCTTAGTCCGTATAGTACGACAGTGAAATATTATCAGGCGTGTTTCATGATATTAAGCAGGAAGTTGCTGTGCAAAGCGAACGGGTTCGATCTAAGCCTATAAAGACTACTTTTCTGCGAGTTTTGTCAATCTGATGGTATCCAGTCTACATGTGATAGCTTATCATGACTACAAAGTTCTTATGTGATAAAATCTGGAAACTCTTTTTACTTTCTTGTCGAACTTAGTACATCTGTGCGCACGTGCGTGATGTAAATGGTTTGCCATTCCTTGTTTGTATCACATCTGTCCATTCAGTGACTTTGTTAAACTTCAAACATATTTATTGTGGTCAGGTTCTTGCACTACCAGCGGTGATCTGTCGGCGACAGACTTGTCTGACCTGCAGAGACCAAGCTGCATTCAACGCATTTTGGATAAACAAGTCGCTACCATGGTTGATCAGTTCAATCGAGTCAAATTGATATATGAAGCGGGCAAAAATTGGGATCGGTTCTACAACCGGAACGGTACTCGGTTTTTCAAGGTAATTTTTCGTTTTTCCCCACTGCTTCTGAATATACTTACTTGCTATGCGTGCTTGAAGTGATTTCGCGTTCACACAACAGGCCGCGTTGAGACCGAACACTTAAGTTAGTCGACTTGAAAGAAGTCACGAGCTTCCTATTTTAACATGCGCTTTCACTCGTTTTCCATGATGTAGTTCGTGCCCTTGCAGCTCCATGTGTAATCCATAATTTGCCTTTTGCTCTCGTTTTTGGTTTGCATTTTTGCGTTCCCATAATTAGCAACAGTTTATATCCACTTTCTTATCTAAATCCGTCTTTTCGGTCAGATTTCACTGGCTGGAGAAACAGATTTTGTTCGTAATCAGGGCAGCAACTGACCGATAGATGTGCGTTCGCGTTTTGGTGACTTTGAAAACGCGTTCTGTTGTTTTGTTGCATTGTTTCATTGAACTTCTGTTGAGTTAGCACTGTCAGTGAAAGTTGTTGATGTCTCCATCCTGATCATTTGCCCCGTGATATTTACTGTTATGTGGCTTCTTTGCTAACGGGCAGAGTGGTTGTCACATAGGAACACGTTCACTACGATGGGGTGGACCTTGGAGCCAGTCGGTGTTGAGGTTACTCGGAGTCCACAAAGCACACATCTGTTTAACTTAAGTTGGGATGTACGAATTTCAGATCTGGCTCTCCCGCTGTTGATTGAAAACGGCTTCCTGATTCTAGCGATTCCCAACCGAAAAATCCCAGCCCCGTCTGGATTCAAACCGTCGACATAAAGTGCATGTTTTCACGTTGCATGTTCTTCATCAGTTAAGCCACGAAGGCGCATCGGGAATTCGGAACTCACGTTTGTCGTTCTATTCGGTAGTGCGGTCTAACTAGCTCAATTGGACTATTGGTTGATCGGTAATGTTGGGATCGCTGGTCAAAATTGGATAGGGTAGAGTCAGTATTTATCACTGTACTGTAAAGAGCGACACATATTCAGTCCACAAATTCCCTTATTTTGAAACTTGTGCACTGTATCTTTCAATGAAACCTGACACCTCAGTGTGTTAGTTTGTCGTATTTATTCCGCATGGTTGTGCAGATGAGGTGGTTACAAGTGTTGTGCATGTACCATTTGATCTAAATCTGACTCATTCACATTTTTGTTTACATATTTGTGTGGAATCAGTGACTCAAGGCGCTATTATCGTGCTGTTTCGCTACACCTCACCACATCCGTTCGACTCAGTGATAGCGTTTTAGTTGTTCAACATATCATTGTATTGGACATCTCAACTGTGTTTAATATGGTGTATCAAATATATTGTAGTATTCTTGCATTTTTAGAGCAGCTAGTAATTCACTTACATCCCTTCATCCTCGTCTCATTCGCTGACGAGCATGCTGTATTACGACGCCTGTTAACAATGCACAAAACCGAGTCGATTATGGTTCGTCGTTTAAGAACTACATGCACAACAACACACTCTCCACCATTTTTTCATCGTATCACGAAAAGCCATCTCTTTTACAGCGAACTGCCATGCGTCTAGGGTGTGTCTACCGTCGGCTAACAGCTTTTATAGATGGACTACAGTCACTGTTAACACACGGTTGTTAAAGATAAGCAGCAAAACTAAAGATCCTCATAGTCATGCTGATTTTGATCAAGCCCTGTTGCTTCAGTTCACTGAAGCAAGAGGTGGCATATCTGTTTTTATGGCCCCCTTCCAAAAATGTAGCCTGAAAACCTAATTTAGTGGCTTGGAGGAGAACGTTTTCCGGTGACTGAAAAGTAGCTTGAACTGAGAGGCTTGTCGTATATCTGCTCACGGCTAAACGGGAGATATTGATTGGACAGCACCCACTAGGTTGACTGGTAACATCCTACGCGGAATTTCGTAGCAGGTCGCTCATTCAGATTTGTCAAGCGCTTAAGAAACTGATTCCGGATGGAATCCCAACGCTTCGTATTGAATTTCTGACCACACTGAAAAAATCTGTGTTGACCGTGTAACCGCTCGAATGTGGCCGCCGTCTTCTTTCATTCGTAGCGAAAATCCCCACTGCTTGAAGGACAACGTCATTGCGCACCTTATACACAGTGACAACAATGTGTGGATGGCGCGGCCCATCTTCACAGAGTAGTCAAGTGATTGTGGTGAAGATCCGTTATCTTGCTGGACGACTACTTCGTCCGTCTTCTTACCGAATGTTCGTACACTCAGTCACGACGCTGCCACCAAGTTCCCATTCAACTAATCTCTCAGAGGATCATGTAAGCTCCGAAGCAGCCTGAACTGTAGAACATTGTTTGTGAACTCGGTTTCTGTCTAGTTATAAGTTGTGGTGCCATTAATCTTTCCGACAAGGTTGACATAAAAAAGATGCACTATCAGAGGCTCTTACAAAAGCTCTACTTCGGGTTGTGACAGTCGCTACCAGTCACCAAAAGCATCAGTGGCAAGTTGCGGACCTCCAGCGCCCATTTTTTGTTCTACTTTGTAGGTTGTTGGATTTTTTAAACACATCGGGCGCCTCGAAGTTTAGTGTAAATATTTGTTAAACGTGATTGAAAATTTGATCATCGGTTTAAGCTATACCGATCACACTACGCTAGGGTTAGTCTTCACAAACACTGAAGGTGATTCATCCGATATTTAATCTATCTTTACGAAAGACAGATGATCCGCTTAAACGGTTTCCGTTGTAACAGAATCCCAGCCATCGGTTGTGGTGCTGGTGGACCACTGTCGTCATGTTGGAAAAAATCTCAACGTGATTGTTTTTCCCCTGAATAACTTTTTGGTTTCCTTATGACTTCATTTGTGGAGTAAACGCGCGAAATTTTCCTGTGAAGTGTAAGGTTTACAAGTTTTTGTTTTGTAAGTTAGTTAGTAGGCCACGTACTGCTTGGAGGCTTGGAACTTCTGTTTCTGCTTGGATGAGCGATACTATTGTTTTATGACGAACTCATGTATACCAACTTCGCAACTGACCGACGGTTCTGACACTGGGACAAAGACGTCTGTGTCAAGGGGAAAACGATCCATTGTTACCTTTCCCCTATGTGTTATCAATTAAGCTCGATTGCATATCAAAACCGATGGCCCCGTAGACCAACACCAACCGACACCGTTTGGAAGTTTGGCTGTGAGCACCTTGCCAACCAACTCATGAGCTTTTCACGCTCGTACTCACAATACGGTACACCTGAATCCACGAAGCTAACAAAGAAACCTGTTTACACTGTTCAACATCAATGAGTACTTCAATGTCTTCATAATTGTATGTGTCGAAGAGTCCAACGGAATTCAAAACATTGAAACACGAATACAAATTACAATACCAACTGTTTACGACACAACCAAAACGGTGCAATGGGTCAGCAAATCATTAGATATCTTTGTGGTATGTATGCTGTCTTTTTTAGTCACGATAAATTCAAGTGAGGTTTCTGGACAACCAGAAAGATCCTGTGTGGTTTTTACGACTTCATGTCTAAGATGTGACTAACAGTAAATCAGCAGACCAATCGGTCAGGCACGCAAAGATCCCCACAGTCAAAAGATAACCTTAGGAGGAGCCGACCCCGAGCCATAGTTCTGGCTACACTGAATGGACGCGGGTCACTAAGTGAACGTCGATCACATGTGGGCATGAACAAAAGGAAAACGACTTGTGCCGAAGTTTTCTTACTCTTGAAATTCGCTCATTTCATGTCTGGGCATAAATTGCTATTTTGACAACATCGCCGATAGTACAGCGACAGACGAGTGAAGACAGAATGCAGGACGTAAACGGTGACAACAAAAAAATCATTTTGGCGATCGTCCACTTCGTTGATTTCGGATTCTAGTGTTTGTTTGAAACAACAGTGAATCTTTCACTTCTCAGCACATGCCTTTTCTTATCTGTGAACTAACAGTTTTGTTTCATATAGACTAGAACACTCGGATGGTGTAGTGTTCACTTTTTTGCTTGGTGAAAGCTGATGTAGGGGTAGGTCTTAAATTAATAAATTCTGTCGAAGGGACCATTATTACTTCCTACTAAACATTCGATGAACCGGCCGTTTATAGTTATCGTTCACAACTCAGCAACACATGAGGGTAATTAATCAGCCTCTCGACTTGTACACAAATATTCTTTAGTATTATTTAGATGTTTTGGTGCTAATGTCCTGCCCTCTAAATTGTAGATGAACTTTTGCGAAAAGTTGCCAACCTGACTGGTTCATCTACCCTTGTTACTGCCCTCCATAGGACCGACACTGGACGACACGCGAATTCTCGGATCTACTTCAGTTATGTTGCCCTCATGCACATTCTCAGGTGAATGTGGATATCAGTTGTGGCACGAACTCTCTTTCGATACTGGAAGTTGGATGTGGTGTCGGAAACTTCCTACTCCCTCTTTTGGAGGAATTCGTGCTGCGAAAGGATGCGGATTCCAAGAGCCAAGAAGATCGTCCTATATGCGGTAATTGCGCGAGATAGTCAGATCGGTCCAACTCTCTTTGCGGATATCACATATATCGTCTTGATAAGGGTGTGCGTTCTTTCCAAGTGAAACTCATCACTGCAACCCGAACTGGAATTATTATTGAGTCTTTTACGCGGACAACGTGTACCAGCAGTTGTCCAGCTATTCACCTGTGAATTTTTGGCTAACTCGAGTCAGTGAGTCTAACCCACTCACAGTTGGCTGGCACACGATTATGGGCTAATAATTGACAATGTAAAGTACCAATCTGTTACGCGTTACCGAGATGGACTTATGAAAAAATCAATTTATACATTAGGTATATGGTTGTGTGTGGAGTCCGAGGGTCCCTATCTACCCAATCGTGTATATGTGAATGCAGATGGAATACAGCAAACGAACGTGCACCGACTTTCACTTGCCAAAGTGGCAGAAAGATCGTGATCACATTAGCCGGTTTGGAGGACAACCGTACATATTTTGGCGTCATTCGCCAATTATCCAGAAATCCCGGGAAGATTGCATGATGGGTATGACGTTCACAACGTACCTTGTGTTTCTAGTGAATGTTCTGTATTCATTTAGATGCTGTCTATTTCATTCGGTAGCCACGTGAACCGTTTTCTTTTACAGACCTGCGTTGTCTCCGTTTGTTGTCGTTTTAATGACCTAGTATCAACCAGGTCTGGAGTCAGCTCAGTAGTACCAGTCTCACCTTTGTGGGTTGAAACCCCGCTCACCCTAACCGCTGTTGATCCAACATTACGGCACATGACGAACAATTTTTGGTGTGGTGTGAGGACTATTGTGATAACATATGTGATAAATGGACAGGTGAGTGACGCTGCTGTCAGAATCGTAAGTTTGAGGCTGGCCGATGTCTAGGTTTCGTTAGCTTAATGCCGTTCGGTCCATAAATTATCCTTTGTCGTGTGGTGCCGAAAATCACGTGACACATGCCAAAAACAACCTTCCACGCTTTTTTGTAATGTGTTTGTTTTGGATTACTTTTGAGTTACAGACTCAACGGTCATTTTTATCAGTCAATATGATAATCGGTTGTACGGCATTTCAAACTGGCAGTTCGACATGGAATGTGGCTGTCCGTGTAAGCGGGCTGAAAACAAGTTACAATTCACTTACACACACATCACCTTGTCACGAGCGATGCTCATAGTAGATGAGCCGATAAGAGCTTTGGCTGGCAATGCGAAGGGTTACTGATGCATTCAATCTGTCTCCACCGGATGAGTCCAGGCAAGGACGAAACCGGCCGTGGCATATCGGTTTAGGTTTGGCCATAACAAATCTTTGTAGATGTTTCAGCTGCATGTGGTTGGCTCCATTTCGCTTTGCTATCGATTGTGATCGGTAGCAAAGTAAATAACCCAGGCCAGACGGTGAAGGTGCAGCCTTGTCGGTAGGTTTTCAATATAACCCGAAGCACATTCCACAGTCTGTTGATGTCTTGGTCATTAGATACATCACTTCTCTCCTATGCTTTTAAGGCCGATTTGTTTCAATGTTGCAGCTATCTTGGTGGTTGGCATTCTCGATTGTCAGCCCTCATGCTCACCATCTCTTCCGTCTGTACAATTTGTGATTCTTGCACTATAGACTACCGTTTAATTACTTAAAATTGGTTACATGTTCGTATATGACCAGAATGTACGACACGCTACTCCGGTGGATTTATTTCATCTTATCATTTGCATTCCGTTTTTTTGGAAGCACTCGGCTGTAGCTATTGATCTGATACGAACATTACGACGGTTAAGAGGAACTACTGTTACGTTTCATGTTCGATGGAATTCTGGTCTATGGACTCAAACGATGGGCTCATGGTGACCGTTAGTTCAAGCTGCGAGGAGGAAAGGTGTTAAAGGAAAATCCATCGATAAAACAGCAACTCGATCTATATTACTTAGATAACGAATGATGTTGACTTTGAAAGTGGTTTTTAATTATCTAAAACTTCCTCATAAGAGGTATTCACATAAGAAACTTAGCAGGGCATGAGCGTAAACGAATAGTGGGATTTTTTTAAAAGGAAACATGAAGTATTTGAGTGGGTGAATTTGAACAGTGTTAAAAATTCGGGTAATTACTCCATTTGCGTTTGTTCTTTGATATGCAGAAACTACCGATTACTTAAATTTGTCCACGAAGAATTCTTCATTCAACAGTGAAAGACGAGCTGAGAATCGCCAGTAGTAATCAGTATTGATAGTTGATACTGAAAATAAATGGCTACGGATGAATCACTTGTACCTGTAGGTTACAACCACACGGGGTTGGACTGCGCCTACGATCATTTGTACTTGTGGATTTACTCGACTGGCCTGTCGATCTTCGAAAATGTAAGATTTAAATGGCATTCTCAATCCATGAAAATGCAGATCAAGATGTTTGTGATTAAAAGGGCAACATAACTGGGTCGGCTTGGCGAATTGTATGTCTCAACTTGAATGGGAAAATTATACATTGATTGTCGCATCACTTGAGAATCACTTAAACGAGTGTTGTTGGTTTGTTTGTCTCGTACGCCCATGCTTTCACTTTAGCCGGTCAGTTGTGCATAATTTTCTCGCGCTATCATGCTCTGCATGGTTATTTCACCCGTTCTGATTCAATTTGCTTCATCGTTACGTTTGGTGTTTATCGTATCGCATTTCAGCACCGCCTCTTGTTTTCGCATGCGACATTTCGGAGCGTGCAGTGCGCATCGTTCGCGAACGTGTGTTGTCCGTATCGCCTTGTCTACTTTGCACAGCCTTCGTGTGCGATGTGAGCCAGCCAGGCAGTTTGCAGCATGCGCTAATCCAAGCGCAGTCCGGTTCAAATGTAACTGAGATGGATCTAGTCACCTTGATTTTCGTGCTGTCTGCTCTGAATCCGCCAGATATGATCACCTGTTTGAAGAACGTAGCTAGGTAACATTGATGTGCTTTTTGGTTCGTGTATTATTTCGGATTTCATGGACATTCACTGGACTTGTTTGATGGCGGGCTGTGTGTTTTGCAATCATGTTTTCCGCGCGTGAATCAAACAGCCATCAAACCGAATATTTTGGTTTCAATGTTTCTTTCTTCAGTTTTGCTTAGTACCTATATTTTTATATATCGATCCGACACCGACTCTCACTTCACACTTGTATTTTTACTGCTAAGTGATATTCTCTCTGGTTGGTTAGATGCAATGGGAATCGTAGTTTTGAACTCAGTAGTTGATATTGGAAGAGCAATGATCATTACATCAAACAGTGGACTGCTTGTTTCATTCTCATCAGTAGGCGTTGGTAGCTGATCACGGGAACGGATGCGAGAAGTGATTTTATGCTCATCAATGTGTCAGAAACTGTTATCAGTCTTTTACCCAAGTGATCTGATTTTCGGATAATGGCTGACCTGTTCGTATAGTTCTGGATTTGATTGGTTCCATTTGGCATTGCTCGTGCTCATTCGATACCTTTCGTTTAATTCGATTTTACCAAACAGCGTACTCAAACCAGGTGGACGTTTGCTTTTTCGGGACTACGGTCTGCACGATTACGCACAACTACGCTTCGGAAGGGGCACGCGTCTCCTAGCAGAACTGCCATCGTACGCTAGACAAGACGGGACTCTCTCGTATTTCTTCGAAGTGAACGAATTGAAGTCTATGTTAACTGAGTCCGGCTTGGAAACTGTTCATTGTGAATATGTGCATAGGCGGACAAGTAATGTGGCAGAACGTTTATCCGTTCAGAGAGTGTTTCTCCAGGCAGTGGCGATACGTCCTGCTGATTCGTGATCATTCTATTTCCGTTTTGATTTTTTATTTATTGTTTGACGGAAATACGGCTGAGAGATTTTTGTATAATGCTCCTCTTTTAACGGCACTACGTGGGCACGTTCTCAGTTTAGAATGCGGTTTCCTGCACTGGCAGTTAGATACCCCAAACAGAACAAGCTGATATTCACATCAACAGAGTTGGAGTGCACATCCTAATGCAGTAAAGTAGCCATTGGTACACTATGACGAATTCACACAATGTTTTCTCCCGAACGTCACCTACTGTTGCTTGCGGGTGACTTCGTGTAAGTGGGTCTCACGCTTAGAATGTGATTGGTGGTTTAGCGGTCCTGCCCCGATCATCATAATCGTCGTATATTTCACTGTTTAGTTATAGTGTTTTCCTTGAGACAACGATGCACAACCAAACAATCAGTCACAGAAATCCCTGGGTTGTAAAAAAAGCTGACGTGCTCCTGTTTCGAGCAGGAAAAGTGTTTGGTACTGATCAGCACTGTCGTTTTGTCTGTTTCTCTTTCACAATTCGTTCGATCATGCCGCTCATTAGGAATGTCCGTGAAGAGTTCAAGGTTACGAGCGATTGTTTTTGATCACTCACGTGAGACATATACCGGTACAAGGGGTTTGTTCGATTTACATGTAAAGTCAGATCACAATCATACAGGCTGTTGATAGTCTTGGGGCGAGTGTTGATAACAGTCCAAGTGAAGTTGGCATGTAACTGTGCTATTTGTACATGAGACTTGACCTGTAGGTCATAACGTGTTAGTTTGTTTCTTGGGGGTTCATTCGTTTGATGATGATCAGCTATGAAAGACGTGCAGCTTGTATGAGTTGATTTTAGACGCATAGATCGGTCATAGAACGTGATTACGATCGCCTCCGCTGTTGTTAACAGTTTCCCCTTGGCGGCTCGGGACTGGAAGCGGGATACTTTGCAGATGATTCCGGAAACCGGGCAGTGCACCGTTACTTGGTAATTCGTATCGATCAGCTGTGGTCCGTCAGCTTCCGAGCAAAGCATTTCAGAGCCACATGAACAGACGTTCATGAGTATGATAAGGATCGCCGAGTAGTTTCTCCAGCTCAGCAGTTGGAAAATTAGAGACGGTATGACGAAGATAAGTTAGACAAACGATCGTTAAAGTGGGATGCTCACGCTGATTATCTCTTCCATGAAACGGTCAGTTATGGAACACAATAGATCTTCGCCGTTGTTATAGCTCCTTGATTGCTTAATTTCGGAACTTTCAACATCCTGTTTGCTCAAACTAGTTCTATATGGGACCGAGTAAATCCACTTTTCCGAGAAAAGTGACAAAGCTAATGTTTATCGCCACCTCCCTCTCGCCATATGGTGTTCATGAAAATTGGACAGAAGTTGCTTGGTTTTTTATTTCGAGCATTTGCCTCAGTACTGTTACTACTTTAAATTCGCATCATTGGCGTTTGTCATTCCCTTGTCCACACCTCTGTCGACAATATGCTTTGGCTGTGTGGCTGTCGCACGTCGCTTTTTTCAACAAGACGTTAACTACTTTGACTGAAAAGAGTAGTAATGTTAGCGTTCATTGCACCTAGTTGAATATTGTCAACAAATCACCGAATTAGCCTTTACGCTCATGGTGATTTGTCCATGAGCCGGTTGATGACAATCCGTACACCTTTAATCTCATGGTGTTCATGTACCCTTCTAGTTATGTATCGCCACCTGTTAAAATTGATCATTTACTGGCATTTCTGTTATTTCCTTACTGTTGTCCTCGCGGTTTGTACTCTTAAACAACATTTTTGAGGGTATTATGGTTTAAGCCGTCTGGTTTATTTGTGGAAAGGATCTGCTGTCATCCATATTAATTGTGTCCCACTTTTTAAGACCGGTTAATTGTTGATACATCATCTAATGTTCCATGTGAAATAATTTCAGAAATTCACAATAGTGTCTTAGGCGTCTAGCTGACTTGACTCATGAAAGTAAACGACGCTTCATCACGAGAAGTAGACACGGCACTTCAATGTCACTTTCACACAGTCACAAATGTAACGTGCTAACTAAGTTATCACTTCAGTGGTCAGCTCGGGCGTAACCAAAGTGAGGGGAAAATTGAGATAGTGTACTACAATAATGATCCGAGCAGATTGATTGCCAAGTCACAGTGGGTTATTCAATATTAGGATTTTCGATACTGTACGCAGTAAGCAAAGAAGCAATATTGTCTTCCAAATTAACTATTTTATCGGTAAAAATTTACCGGCAGTGCAGTGTATAGGGGCGAAGAGCTATTTCTCGTGATAATTTTTATTACTTAGGTCAATGTTTCAAAATGAATGTTTGTATTGTTTCGCTTACTCTTTCCGTGGCTAAATGGTTGCATTCCCTCTCCTGGTGTTAAGTAGACCACGTAACTGTTTGTTGCCAATGGTGAGATTGCTGACCTTACTGGAACACAGTTGTGTGATCGGACCGTGTCGTCACCCACCGTTAACTCGTCCCTCAATTTAATCTACAGCGTTTCCACTGATCACAGCGGCTGACGGTTGAGAAGGCGTCCGTGGCTACGGTGAGGCAACCTCATTCGCCTCCTCTGAACTTCAACTTCCACGACTCCGGAACTTAAGAAAGCATATACTGCCGTTTACCCGTGGACATTCAAACATTGGATCTTAGAGGTACTAGATATTAAGTGTAAAATTGCAACTGAAAGTTCATGTGACAAATTGCGGAAGGCGTCACGAAGAATTTTAAGCATAACCTGTTGCAGATCAGAAGGCTCAATTAAGTGAGACCGTCAACGAGATGGAAGCTGCCTTGAGTCGGAGACTGTTATTATAATTTTTTAGTACACCGGCTTCATGGTCCCTAAAAGGTTACCCACCGCCTAAACTGAGTGTTTTTGAGACTAAGCCAAGAATGTTAGCTCCTCAAACAGTACACTTCCAGGGCGGTCTTGTTGATATCTTCCATCCAGTACATACTTCTGGTGTTACAATCACCTAATCAAACTGGGATTCGTTACATTGAGGCCTTGTAACTTTTCAACGGTGCTTCTCCGGATGATTACAGGTTGTCGTTAGATTATGAGACGTTGGTGGAGGCTTTGAGCTGGACTTTCCAATCACTTCCAACATACTGTCGGCTAACGGTTGCCGTTTTTCGCCTATAAGAGCACATTCGACTTAGTTGTTTGAACTTTTCCCCTGGAGTCAGTTACGCTCTTTTCAAATGCATCGGATCGGTTGGTGTCTGTAGGGAATTACTAGAAGTGTTCCACACCAAAATCGACGCTCATCACTGCTGTCCACTTTCCAATTCTAGTTCATTTTGATCACAGATAAACACTTGACAACTCTGTCTCTCACTAACAAAATTTGGACATTGATATCCTTCCGAGGAAGAAAATGACCGGCTTGAACTCTGCCGACGAGGCAGTACCGTTGTTTCACAATCTTGAACGGATTTTGTTAGACACTTTTTTTCTGTCCAACTGTTTGGAGTTCATGACAATAATGTTAGTTAGACTGGAAAGTGAACTGGAGGTTGTTGACCGGTTTGCTCACGTCGGTACCTCTGCCTCAAATGACAGGAGTACCGAGACAAGAACGGTGTCTAATAAATCGACAGATCTGCGTTCAGAAACGTAGAAGTTACATCAACACAATTGAAACAGTTTTATTTTGGTTGCTAAACATGACCTCTAAAACTCAGGGATATAAAATAATGAAAAAGTTGACCATCGATGCTTTCTTTCGGTCGCAAGCATTGGGTGGGATCAGCACATAAGCAATCGGGTATCTAAGAGGCGGATTTCCGGTCTATGTATACCAATCAGGTTTTTTCATCGGGATCCGAGTCTCGGCGGTTGCTTTTACTAGCGGCTTCTGCGGGGTGTCTTAGTAACAGTGTCACAGTAGCGTGGTAGTTATCATCTCACTGTGGGTCACACGCTTGATTTAACTTTTTTGATTTTACCTCAGCCTGACCATTTCAGTTCACTACTCAGTAAAGTGTTTGCAGCCGACCACTTAAACGGTGGCTCACTCACGTCCTCGTGATTGCGCGTGATTGACCTTAACACGTATCTGTGTCACCTGATCAACTGTTGGTCAGCTGCATCCTGAAGTGATGTGCTTAGGCACAGCATTCAACAGGAGATAGACAACCCTTTTTGGTAGAATTGACCTCGTGCGCAAAAGATTGGGCATTACTAATAATGGCCAACTGTCGCGTGTCAATGGAGAGCTATTTAACTTGACTCGAGCTTGTCTGGTATTTGAATGTGCACTGTGCTTCTCATTCTAGTCCCTCTTCTAGACTACACGAAAACCCTCTTACACAGTCGTGCGGTGCACTTTCCGTGCGTTTTCAAATGTAAGGTCTTGTTTGGTAATTACTCGTGATTGGGCTGAGTTTGTTCCGAAGGTGTAGGTACCTTTATGTTGAATGTTTGAACATGGACATGGTTATTTTCAGTAGTTAGGTCCCTTCCCGTCCTCTTCTTTTTCCCTTCTCTCTTCCTATATAGGGTTTGCTTTTTTTCATGGTTGTGTGGCAGTTAAGCATTAGTGTGAACCACTGATGTAGTGCTGTCTATGATGATGATGAGTTAAGGTGGATGCATCATGCGAAGTAGCCAATCAAAAGGTCAGACATTTTAGTCTACGTCGGAGTAATGAGGTCAACGGGTTACAGTAATGGTCACGATCTGCTCAACAGTCGTTTCGCACGAGGATACTTTAGGTTGACAGATGCATGTATCCGAAGTGTGAGCTGTTGATGGTTTCAGATGTCCCTTCTGAACGCTCGTATGAACTGTGTTATAGACTCCAAACATTTTGCGTTTGTTTACGCATGGGGCTATTGTTATGCCGTGCACTATTGTAATACATTCTGAATCAGATGGGAGTGTAAAGCGGGGTCTTGCTTAAAACCATGACGTGAATATCGACCAAACTTTTAGTGGAAAAATTGCTGTTGATTTATTCCGGAAACGCTGGTCACCCACATGACCTTAGTTGCATTAGTATCAGTGTTCCAATCAATTTTTGCCTAGTCTCTATGTATCTTGTGAGAATTCCAACGTCTTATCACGTTAAAAATACGGGAGAATGACATGTTTTGGGAAGAGCACAATTATCACTCAGTCAAGAGTGTCACTTTACCTCACGCGTTTCAATTCACGAAACAGAATCCTTCTCCACTGAAAGTGTCTTGATGGCATTGTGTTGTAACTGTACGTCGGTTTAAGATGCTCCCATTGGGATTTCTAGCATTGCTCCCCGTCACTACGGCCACCCAAACTAGACACGGTGAGACAACCGGTGCAAACGTGTGCATCGCACTTATGTTCCACTGTTTTGTTGATCGAGGGCTTACAGTAACAGCCCCTCTAACCGACTCAGTTCAGTAAGAGAGTGATCACAGAAAGCGAAACATATTTGGCTAGTGACAAGGAAGAGTGCAGCCCAAGTCCAAATGATTTTACGGGAATTTCAATTGCGTGGCTTACCGAAAGTGCTTATCCGAAAACAGGCCTCTAAACCGGGTAGGGTTGATTAAGGGCCCCAAAACACTGCTGTAACCGCAGCCATGCTAACTGGCGTACGCGCATTCCGGTCGAATCGGTTGACTCCTTCGACCCAGTGTTTTGGTCACCACGGTTCACAATCGATCGCGACTGGCTATTGACAGACTCTTCAGTGCCTGAAAGGCAACAGATAGCTGTAAACCAGCATGCATCAATGAACGCAAAGGGACAGTAAAAATACCGATATTTCATTAGTGCTGTGCTGGCACTGGTGTTTTACCAAACGGTGATTGATAAAAGCTTCACTCATGAACTCAACAGACCCACGAATTAGTGACAGATTGACTGTAGACTAACAATTTTCCCAGAGAAAATGAGACAGCTTATGCTGCTTCCAGATTTGCAGCAGCATTTGCGGACTCCGATGTGATGTTACGTAGCAGTTTTGCTAAAACGTTAAACATTTACGGCACTTCGCATATCTGTAATCTCGTTATTGAGCTGTTTCGTTCCAATTCATGTGTGTATACCTCATCTTACCATCTACACCGTATATTAGTGTCATGATAGAGGCAACTTGCTGCATCATCCAGATCGATATGGACTGTTCGTTCAAATGTGATGGTTAAGTTCTGCTACTTTTCCCCTAGAAACCTGTTTCCTTCTGAACAATGCTTCGTTTGGATCGATACAAAAGATCCACATCACACGGATTTCATTTGAGTGATTACGACCTAGAGGGAAGTACCACTATATGTATACGCCGATCAAATTGGATCCAGTTAAGGGCGTAACACCCTGTAATAATCACGTTTTTCCACGAAATGTCGTGTAAGGATGAACGCATGCAAGCGTAAGTGCTCCTGTTGGTCGTTCAGAATCATTATCTCCATTCCACCGAAGTCAATTTACGACTTTGAACTCTCGGATGTGTCTCACAGCCAGGAATTCAGGTGTGCGGTACGCAAAAGAACTGTAAGTGCTATAGATCGTGGTTATGACGTAATTAGAGCGTCCACGTACGTATCTGCGGTCTGGGTCTGGTAGATTATCGGAGTACCCATAGCCAATCTTTACCAAGAGAGCGACGAGCGCGTTAAACATGAGTTGTCATTTAGGATTTCTCTTCGTACGTATCATCTGCTTTCCCTTTTAGAAACTTCGGTGCATTGTATGATGAAGGTTTCGTCTGGTTTTCGGCCCAATATCAGTATTATTACTTTATATTTATACTGAATATGTGGTGTATGAGTGGAGTCACAGTTGGCGCAACACAAGCTAATTGTGATGGGTTTCGCACAGGAGTCCTTTGGCTTCGACCACTTTGATAGGCTAATCCGTAACGGTTGTCGCTAACCCTGTATGCCTGTTCGACTGTGGCTTTACTCGGTTATGCTGGATCACATCGCTCGGTTAAGTTCGCTGGACAGTAACCCTGTGCACTTGATCTGGCCGAATTATCATGCCGGAACCAGGTCACATTGCTGAACCGTAATTAAGAGAACAGCGTGTCGGTACTCCGACAAGTGAACTGCATATTGAAATGACTTATTCATGCGGACTGTAATTAGTGGAAAGTATGTGGGTACGCTATCAGTTTCCTGTAAAGCCGTCCGAAGGCTGATGAGAAGGTTGGTTATAACGAGAGTTGTTCATGATCTGCAAAGTAGCAGTCGGTCAAGCACTTCAACAGGTGACTACTCTGTTAGTGATGCTATACGAAGTGTGAACAACAGCCACTAAAAAGAATCCATCACGTCGCTCAATAATGTAACACACCGAAGTGCGCTGTACGCGGGGTGCTCAAAAGCTTGCATGAATCGGTCGCGATAGACTAAGGAATTGGCTTCCACGGTCGCCAGGTGTCACTCCACGGGATTTCTTCCTTTAGGGCCATCTCAAACATAGGTTCTACTAGGAACCTCCGGAAACACCGGAGGTACGCAAATGGTACATTATTTAGGAATGTAATGTAACCTTCGGTGCCACCTTGCGATGCGTGTTGCCGTCTTACCTAAGCAGAATGCTTTCTTTGAAGCGAAATTGCAGGAATAATTTCCAATTTCTTTTGTGAATTAGGGTTTGCATACCAGCGCTTCCTGTTTCTGTTTTCATTTGTTTGGTGATAGAGCTAATCGACTGGCAGGACAGCATTCCTCTGATAGTAACTAGCACGCCCGTAGACTTATTAGGTCCAATCGGTTCTAGTTGAAGTAAGAAATCTGAAAAAACGTACTGCTGAACACTGTCTCACTGCGGTAACACTTCGGTCTGCGTGAACTGGAACACTTTAGAGTACACGTTATAGTGTTTCGTTTTTTGACCTCATTCAGTGTGGATATTGAAGACAGACGTACATTGAGCTTATCGGGCCAAGAAATATCTGCCGGTCACATTTTGTGCGTTTGCAGAATGAAAAGTGGTCTCAGTATTAATGGTTGATTATCCTAAAACACCACAATATTTTTCTAATCGCGGTTCGATGGTGTGGTCTGGTTCCAGCTTGATACTTCATCTACTCCAAACTGCGTGTGGTATTTTATAGGTCAAAACAGATTCCCAGCGCAGAAAGTGCTCCAATATGATCAGCATTTTTGAGCGTTTTGCACCCACCGATGTCGATAACGCAGCAAGTTGCACCCACCATGACACTTATTACCAATTAGCAAAGAAGAATAAACCAGACGGGTATGTTCAGTGCGCAAGCTAAATATTCAGGTTTGTCGTCCTTACTTCGTGAAGAACATTACTGAGAAATACTACGTAGAGCTACGGAACCGGTTACGGCACTAATTTTCCCACCCAAACTGAGACAGTTCTCAGTGTGCTAACACCACATCAGAAGAAAATCGACCTTGGTACATAGGATCCTCCATCAACCCCAAAATCCCCCAAGAAAACTACTCGCTCCTAGCGACCCTAACTATTCAAGAGGCAACTCACTAAAGCTACACAAAATGAGCCATTTAACTTTCATAGAACATCGTTTTAGCGTCCAGATGCATCCAGAGTCTGTTCTAATTGCGTCATTAGCAGTTGAATTCGAGTGCAAACGTGATGTACATATTGCAAACACTGAATTGAGCATTCAGACAAGTTGATGATGCGGATAATTGAGGCGGAATGAAGATACTCTCGAGTTCTCACTGTTGGCGCTAGTTAGCTGCTGTCTATTATATTTTGCATTGGGGTTGTATGTTTGATAGACAGTGGTTGAGTTGCTATTCCGTTGGTTATCCTTCGTCTTCTCATTGTTGAGTCTTTGAAACTGAAACAATCTACCTACTTGTCTTCTTTTTCAAAACCGTCCAACATGCATTCCGATGTACATGAACCTTCTCAGCTTCAAATGCTTTAATAAGAGTGAAACTTGAGTCTAGTGTTTCTTTTCAAAAGGAGCCGATTAGAAAGTCTATGGGAATGCAACAGCTGCGATCAATTGTGTTTATATAAAAACCAAAATATCCCACTAATCATCAGTCCCACCAATCAGTAAATTTCCTGAGTTCCACACTTGGCTCATTAACGAGGCCACAGAAATGGTAAGTTTCATAAACCGCTTAGCGTTCTGTGAACAGTGCTGTTTACTATCACATGATGCCATCAACCAAGAACAGATTTGACGGGAAAATCCTTAATTTTCGATCAGTCTTCCATTAATTTGCAAATATGTTTCGTTCATGAATGTGGCTTTTTGTTCTCCGTCGTTTGGCGAAACGATTGTGATAGCGCACTTCGCTATGGATTTATCGTACTTTTACTCTCTCCATGTGAGCTCATTGGGACATGCTGGTTCCGAGCTGTGCGTTACCTCTCAAACGTTGAGACCATTACTAAGAAGCTTGTCGACAATCCGGTGGTATTGATCGTCTACCGTGGTGGACAAAAATGGGGATGATAGGACCGAGCGATTTCATCTGAAGTGCGCGAGCGCCTCTGGTTAGCTAGCATGCTTATGGTTTTAGGGCCGTTTGCTCACTTAACTCAGGTAGAAAGCCTGATTTTTAGTAAGCGCCTCATTTGGAATTCTCCTGAGGTGATTTGGAATCCAGGTTTTGTTTGTGGGACCTTTGGTAAGGCAGGGTCAGAAAAACCGTATGGAATACCATAGGCTGACATCGCGCACGGTACGGTGATATCGAAAAATCTTGAGATGGAGTGCTTCTTTAAGGTCTATACGTTGGCTTATAACTCTTAGGAGGTTGTGAATGTGTTAGAAATGCGTTTACCTTAAACTATTGAGAGCCAGTTCTGAAACTGCTCCCGAATCATTCCTGGTAGTTTTTCTATAGGTCTTCCAATGTAACTGGTGGCGGACGAGTAGTCACAGTAAGACGAAAAGGTTTGACTATTTTTTTCTTGAGGTATGCTTTGAGTTTCCTCGTTGGCTCTTGGACGAATTTGAAAAGGAGCATTTAACAACGGTTGGCCGGCTTGAACCTGCCATGAAAAGAGCATGAATGTCGACTTATCATGCCTTTAGATATACGTACTTGTTTTATGCCATCCATAGCGTTGTTGGCCTTTGCTGTATGCTGATGTTTCTTTGACTGATCTACTTTCGTACATACCAACATGCTTCTCATCGGTTCGCATAACTGGACGCTATATTCGAACAACGTAAACCACTGAACAAAAACGGATTGGATTTTCCCTGAAAAGAGCAGTGTTTTGTTGCGGTGTTCCTATATTTCTGCTAAAGAGTACGGCATCAAACCCTCTTTGTACGCTGGCAAACATTTGGTTAAAGTGATCCTGACTATATGCTGTAAGATAGAAATCAGTGGATCGGATGGGCCAGAGTGAGTGGCTGTATTGTGAGGCCATCCGAACTCTCACCAGGCTGCATCAACAAACATATCATCGTGTAACAATGATGTAACATACAGGGACTAAATACGTCTGTAATAATTCCTGGTGGTGTGCATCGTTGGCAGGGTGGTCATGAAAGGCCACCTAACTCTAGTTGACCAGATGGCACGTTACATATGCTCATTCACTATCACCTTGCATTTTGGAAAGACGTCTGCCATCATTGTTATCGTTATCGGTTGAACCCCCACTTTTACTGACGTTCAAATTGAGCTTCGGTTTTAGCCTCAGGTAAACAATGGGACTGGCACAACCTGGTTGCGAAGCCCTTCAATGGACTGCATACTAATGAACTGTAATGAATCACTACAATTCATTGAGATGCACCATACCATATGAACGAAACGCAAACACCAAGTTTGTCTGAACTCAATATTACCACGACTGGCGTTCTTTCCCCTATCCTGACTTCAAAGAAATAGGTGCGTTTGTTTTCACTGTAAAGTTTTACACGTTGGTCGATAACGTACCTTATAGGGCTGGCCATATAAGTTACATCGCCAGGTGCTTGGTCCACATCTTAGTTAATGAAAATCTGAAACATTAACATGAGCCCGCTAGGCACAGGCACATTCAACTTCTCAAGGGAATGGGTGTGACATTTAGCAACGTCGGTGTTTAGACACCACGTAGACCAAATAGTGTGTAAAGTGGTGAGGACATTTAGAAACCTATAATTGAAAGCCTGCAGTGCGTTGGCAGCTAATAGAGGATTTTGCATAAGTGAACTGTCGATACAACATGAAAGATGTGACTGTTCCGACCTAATACGGAAAGGTACGGTTAGCCGTGATGGAAAATAAATACGCTCAACTGTGTTCGTCACTCTCATGGTCAGTTATCTCCAAAACCACTCCGATTAACCGCGAATCACAAAATGTCAACGGACACCGCGCTCACGTATCCACTGTGCCAGCAGACATCTGTACTCTAGCATAAACGTACACAAAAGTGTTGCAAACAATACACATGTGGTTTCACTAAGAGGTAACTTGTGATATCAATTAATGTTCAAAAGCGGTCGTGTAGGCTATCCACAGAAGGAGGACATATTTGTCGGTGTATGTCCCCCGTAGGAATTGATACACCAGTGCCTTGACTAACAGGTCGGGTCGAAGTTTCTTCTGCTGGACACCGTTTTCTCGACGCACCCGAATGAGTCTGTCACGAGTGTGTTCAGAGTTCTGTCATGATCTTACTGGTCGAGACAATCATGGGCTCTTACTTAACTATTTGTTGAACTGTACTGCTGAATCTCCAAGGTTCGTCACCATATATCAACGTCAGAATTACCAACAGAGCATTTTTGGATATTCTCCAACTTTTACTTCATGTAGCAGTCTTTATTCCAGAAGGTATTTGTTTGCAATCTTTTCCTGTTTATATAAATTTTACACGACTTCTGGCTTTGTGAGAAATTGCATGATACGAACGGTTGTTGAACAGGGCTAAATGTGTTTAACTCCGGAGAAGGTAGAGACATATAGATTGCAGATCGCAACCATAATGATTAAAAGCTGTAACAACAGTAATAAGTTTGCTTTGTCTGCTTAAAATCTGTTTCAGCTTAAGGAATCCCGGTGTCCGTTTCGCTTACTCCATTATCATCTTCCGAGGTTCAAAGGGAGTTATCTAGGATTTAACGACGAATTTGGTTGCACGGCCACTGTGTAGTGAGCATGCTGACAGATATTTGAGCTGGTTAGTCCACACCGAGTGAAAGTATACGGATTCACCTGGTGCAGAACATAAACACAGCCCGTCTCCAATAACTTGTAAAGTTGACGGAACGCAAACTATCGAACTCACATGTGAACCTATTATACGCCAGACCTAAGTGGTAAACAGTGAGCGCACAGGTGTCTCCATACGAAGCCGGACGACACCTTGGCTCGCATGTGAATACATAAGTGATCCAATCAAGTTACCATAAGTATCGAATGCTGCTGGCCGAAATGGCGGATAGGTAGGGTAAGCTCATTCTGGGGTATTCGGACGGTAATCATCTAGATAAATTGTATTCGAGACGCAGGAAAGTGACATCGAAACATCTTAAACTGGAAAAGGTGTAAATGAGCGAATGCACAGATCTGTGATCGCACAGCAGACGACAAAAATAGGCTTGTGTTTGGGTCGTTCGTGAGCAACCACGACGATTACATTGACTCGTTCTTCAGTCTTCTCAATGCATATCATGATGGAGACAGAAACAGCCGAACAGAAATGAAATGCAAACTGTTACGGAAACCGGATTTTAGAAGCGGTGATCAGGAGAAGCAGTGAGTAGACTAAAGTAGTGAGTATATATATATGAAGGTTGATGAAAGTTAAAAATGAGATACGAATTATCCGGAAAATCGTAATGAACGTATTAACTCATGATCTAACATGCTCGAGCCATGGTGCATATGATGCATTCTTGCTTTTTCATTGATGTGTCCGCTCTCTGAGCTATCAAAAATCGTTCTCAATTCTCTGAAATCATGATCACCCTACTGGAACTGGAGGTGTTGGGTGGTCCACAGGATGAACATGGACTATATGGGGGAGCCTATTCCGTCATGTTCTTTTGAAACGAAAAGCTAGAAATTTTAGTGATCCGACAAGCTAATTCCCCAAACTGGTTTTCTGCGATCTGGCGACACTTCTGCTCAGTCTCAGCGGACGAAGGCACATCGACCGTTTTACTTAAATACATACTGCAGAACACTTCGCAATATGCATTTCTCCCTTATAATCAACGAATACTACCGCAAGAGTTGTTTATGGTCAGAAGGTGAGTAACACCAATTGCAGTGCTTCTAGGACAAGCAGGTTACAGCGCACGATATATATATATATATATATATATATATATATATATATATCACAGACAAAACTGGATGATGAAATGTGTGGACTTATTGACATCCTGAGATCACAATGGAAATTATTTGGGTCATTGTGAACCACCAAATGAGGTACAACGGAAGAACGCGTTGACGTTAACCTACTTCTTAACTTTTAATTCGTTTGTTGGATGAAGCTGAACAAATCTTGAATTCAAAAATCCATTTCCTTGGGGCAGTGTGTCGTTTGGCTCGTGTGGCGACGTCAAACTGAAATGTGTTTTTCCAGCGCGGTACGTATGGTCATTCCTCTTGATGTGTCGTCCAAAAGAGTGTGGCAGTGCGTATGTAATTGTTGGGATGGTGTACGTGGCGAATGGTTGACAACATCTGGCGCTGATTGAGCGCACATAGCAACTTTTATAGTTCACGCTATCTCCCGAACAGTGACGCAGAAGACCATTAACGTCGAGAAACTACATGCTGAATAATATACGTTAGAGAGGTCATTCGCTCGGATGCGTGCGTGACAAGTTCAGCAAATTACTTGAGCGGCGTGAACAGGCAACTACACTGGAGATGTGGTTATGGGTTTACCATGATGAGTCGGTTGACCTAGCAGCAGCCTGTTATTTTCGGACGAGGCCACTCGAATTCCTGCAAAGAGTACCTGATGCAGTTGAGAAGCAGGACATGACTTTATACTTACGCCAAACAAGCCTGACAAGTATGGGATGGAAGTTTGGATTTTCAGTGAAATACAATTTTCGTATAACACGTTGTAGCATTTGGATACACAAAAAAGAGAAGCGAAACTAGCAGCCCTTGGCAGTAGAAGTTGTGTCACGTCTGGTAAAAATATTACTCAACTTTACGGTTGGTATTATATCATATATATAGTATATTTGTAATTTACACCGCTACAGTATTGTGAAGACCATGCAGAAGCGCAAAACTTCCATTTATACCACTTTTCAACATATCCTTCTCCAACGAAAAAAATGCACTTCTAGCATTGGGGTGTCACAATAATGCCAGTCATCTATTTCATTTACTGATAAATATCATGTGTACCCTGTGGAGGACAGTCATGTGCGTAGGCAACTATTTCACAAAGTAAACGATGCGTTATCATTTTTTCACTGTAACAGTTTACTGCAAAATCTTGTTTTTCAACCATAATTTTGTGAATACGGTAGATCTACAGAAGTTGGAGAACGACTTATTCACCGGGTCTTTTGAGTGAATTCACCTAAATTGAAGAAGTAATTTGTGCTTGTACCTCACCTCCGTTGATTACAGAAACATGTCACTGGAAGAAGTTCGAAGGTTAATTCTGCAATCTGATTACAGAAGGCGCAGAAGCCCTCCTTCCAATAACTAGGAACACATGAAAACCCATTCATCTGCAGACCTAACCTAAGTATTGTTCTCTTCTGAGTGTTACCTCTCACATTTAATATCCTTATACCAGTCTGTCGATGCTTTCATACGATTACATTGTGTATGTGGACCGGTTAACAGTTGTTTAGGCGTTTGATCTCAAGCCATTGATAACGGAAACGGCTCTACCTAATACAGGTCTATGCAACCTGTCTAGTGGCCTTAGGGTGGTTTTTGTTTTAGCGTTTTCGAAAAATGCACACATGAAGTAAAAAAAAACTCAACCTGGGAGCTTCAAGGTAAACAGGGGGCAAAATCGACATTAAATTTCTTACGTAAAAATAAAAGGCAGTCAACGTGGCATCATCGTGATTGTTGAGGTGATCATATGGTTTAGGCAACGGTTCCACAATGACTGCCGTACGGTTCACACGTGCGAACTCGGTTGTAAACTCCGGACTGCAGATCAAAGAGCTTACTTATGTCGGGTGAGGGAGCAGGTACAACACGGTTGTAACCATAGTCAGACTGGCTGGCACAGGGGTATACGTGCATATCTGGTCAAGTCGCTCGGCCCAGTTGTCCGGCCTTTTAGCCACCACGGCTCACGATCGATAACATTTGCTTGCTAACGCGTTTCTGTGATCGTCTCGATGCTTGAAGAGCAACACCGGGCTGAGAACCAGCATGCGTCGTTGATTGCACATGGACAGACTAAAATTACAATATTTTCTCAATCGACGGATAACAGAAACTGTACAAAAGAGTGAACCAGATTGATGTATAACCAAATGGTTGACCAAAAATAACAATTCCCTGGAAGAATTTAATGCACCTGGTGCTGTTTCTATAAATTTGCCGCACTGTTTGTGAACTCAGAACTTTTAATGTTTTTTGAAAACGCTAAGCAACACACAATATGCCTTATTGGATTATTTTATCCGTGATGAAAGTTACCTTTTGTGTTATCGAGATCGGAGTCGACAGCTCGTTCAGAAAGGTTGTCCAGATTGAAGTGTTTTGCCTTCTAGAAACCAGCACTGTTTTGAAAAACCCGGTGCGCAAATTTTACTGGAATAAATACCATATCGCAGCCATGTCACACCGGTGGACCCCGATTAGGAGGGCAATGCGTCGTTTTGGGGAAACAATTGTCAATGGTAAGAAAATTTTTGCACTGCGCAAATAAACTATACGCAGCTTGCAGATGTTACTATATAACATCAGCTACAACTGACTACATCTTGACATACGCTTGTCGGTGCCGTTTACAGCGTTGCACGAGACCACTTTTATATTCTGTGCAGCAATTATTCAGTCTCAGTTCTAGAAGGCTTTCTTTCGGATGGTACATCTGATTAACGCTTACCTGTGACTAGTGATTTAATGCGCCGTGTGCTAAGGTAACTAGTTCATGGTATTCCACCATACATGGACCAAAATGGTACCTTGATGAGATAGTAATCTATTAAGTGTATGAATCTGCCAATTATTGCTACAGACGTGCTGTTCCACTGACAGATCGACATCACCGTAACGCAAAGTTAAGAAGAAACGAAAGCATTGGTATATGAACCAGAAATTCAAAAGAGATGCTCAAAGTGCTCTCCGCGTTTTTACTCACATAAGAGCATTCCTCTTAGACACGACGGTAGCACACGTTGCACAATAGTCTCGGAGATTGCACTGCATCCAAAGATTGTGGCCATTTTGAATTCCTCTGATGTTTGCGAATGTTCTCTGTGGACTCTGTATTTATGGAAGCCCCAAAGAAAAAGTCCGGTGGAGTAGTATTTAGCATCCGTAAGCCCACCGTGACCGATCCATCATCGTCCTACTGTGACATCCGAGTGTTCCGGTATACAGGGTGCATAGTGTGGTGCTGCGCAGTCCTGCTGAAATCAAACGTATTCAAGCATTCTCAATTGCTCCGGCCCAGATATAACATTCTGTTGCAACATTTGATGATTGGAATGCCCTGGTTTGTGAATGAGCACGTAAACTGGAATACAAAAAAGAGTGGAAGAAAGAAAGGAAAAACAGCCCTATAATCCCTGTTCTAACAAGCCTCGTCCAAATCATAAGCTCTGGGCTGTGCTGAAAATAGATTGGAGCAAATCGATGGGGTTACTGATGTGCCGAAATCGGGTGTCTGTCCGAATCCACTGAGAAAAAATATTGTTGCATCAGTAGATACTGACAAACATATATCTCTTTCCCATAAATACCACATGTAAAGAACAGTCCCAAAAAGTGTGTGTGTCAGCTTGCTCAAGAATGTAACATTTCGAAGTAGGACACTAAGGGGATACAAGCATGGACCATAGCGGGAGGCCCGATCACAGGAAATTCGGTTGTCGGATGCAAACAAATGTGATTCATTCCCTACGTAATTATACGGCCGAACAGTTTTCAATCAGCCAAAGGACAGACGATTTGTTTTCATTCCTAGACTGCGGTGTAATACTTTTGTTTAATCAATACACATTCAGTAAATTAGCCCATTGTCTCGAATGACATGCTGAGGAGCAGGAAAAAACAATCGAACATTCTTGGCTGCACTTCGCCTTTGCCTATTTTATATTGAGAATAATGACATACAGGCGAACGTATATTTTCGAAACTTTATCTTCAGACCGATACAGTTATATAGGGAGTTCATACAGTTAGATCAAGGTATCGATCGGACTTATCATCGAGACATTAGGTCACTGGTCAATCAGATGGCGACGTTTTGATCGGTCTATTAATTCACGCTTGTTCATTGGTTTGACAGCGCAGGTTGGCAATCAGGTCGGTAGATTTATGGCCATGGTGGGTGCAGCGTCTGAACAGAGCGCTTTTGGTGTCATAATACCGGGTCAAGTAGTCTGATTCCGGTAGCCTGGGCAGTGCAAGGTGTTCCCATTTGATTTCATATCGCTTTCAGTTGAAATAAATGGTAGGATATATATGCACTGTACTGATCTAAGGGACTCGTCAGAATAACAGTCATACGGGTTTAAATTGTTTTTTAGGTCCCACACCATAAGGTGTTTGATGCCAGGTAGTTCGTAAGTTCATGTATGAACTTGGCTCTAGCAAGCTTTCCAAACCTGGAACTGAGTGATCATATATGATCGACCCTGTGATCATATGATTTGCTGGTCGAGAGTCACCACCTTTGAGCTATAGTACAGTCGACATGTACTTTGGACAAATCGCGGTGTCATGCTCCACAGGCTATAAAACCTTGATAAAAAAGTATACCTTTAGTCGCAATGTTGGTGCACGGTTAGGATATCAACAATGGACAATATGTTTCCCTTCCTTCGGACTCGAGGAAAGTGCCCTGATAAAGGCATCCGCTGTAACTTGTCTTTTTCAGCAATAATCTTCAACTTTGTTCGCAGAAGTTTTTATGTGTTGTTTGCTGGTGTACGATATTTGTCTAGGCCTTTTGAACTTACTGTATTTTTTCACGAAAAGAAATGCGGTACCGCCCAATCCGATAACACGCTCCCAGAACTCTGTTTGTCACTTGTGATGTCTCAGGTCTTCAGAATTGGCATTCATTCAAAAAGTGAGGTTACACTGTTCAGTATTGCGCAACTGTGATCGGTGAGCATGGTCTAAGGAATCTCGATTGCATCACCACCATTTGCAAGGGTTTTGCTTCTGAGGAGCCATTACAAAGACCTACTGATAAACATTCACTCGCTTTTGCTGCCGTAAAAGAGATCGGTATCAGAGAACAGACAAGTACCACAAGCTAAGAAGACAGTGTCACCTTCATCAGTCACATAGGTGAACACAGATGAACTTTGGTACCGTGTACTAACAGTACATCGATAGGGCAGGGTTAGTAATGATTCAGCTATCACCAAAGATACGGAACATCACCATACTGATTAGTAATATAAAAACCAAACTTATATACTCAGCACGCTTCTGTACAGAGAAGTCTGAAAACCAAAACTTTTTCGCCTCTTTTGTCACAGATGAGTCTCAAAGCAATTCTCAGGACCGAGCCTCTAGTAGACTTGTGGATTAATCGATTAATCTAAATGGGTTCGCTCTAGTCAATATTAGACACCTAAGGATTAGATGAGCCGAATTAGAGTCGATCCTTAAGGGCATGCTGATGATGAGCTGGCCACTGGGCATGAATTCTACAGGCTATCGGTGTCGTGATACAATGATTTATCCTTCACATGAAGTCTGGTGACACCAGCTATACACCCTGGGAAGCAACGGCTGCAGGTCGCAGCAAATGTGAGGCGAGCGTGACCGAAAGACGGATCAGGCATGGTAGGGATCTTATGTGCTCTGTCGTGTAAGCTAGAACAATAAAACACTCGATTTTGGTTTATTCAAAGAATTCTGAGCATTTGCGTCTGGTACTGTCTTATTCATTATAACATTTTCTGTTTCTTATTCTACGGCGTGGCTGTGATGTAACTGTGGTGTGTTTAGTTTTCCTTTTTAGAAAACGCACGAAACTGATGAACCATTCCACACGGTTATACTGAGAAGCGAGATCAAATGGTAGTCAAAGCACAGTTTGGAAGCATTTGAATTCCGTCATTCAACACACTGACGCACACTCACACAGTTGAACACATCGGCCAAATGTTAATCAGTCGCTGTCTTTCCAGAATTAACACGGAGAATTGTGATTGTTGTTGCACAGAATTGGAACAACTAAATCACAAGTCTTCCACGTCTATCTGGGAACAATCTGCTACCGACTATACGTACTAATCTAGGCAGCCACTTACCTGTACGAGCTGGAGAGAACATAATCCAAGATTATCAACCATCGCGCTGTCAGCCTGCTTTATGAGTTTCTCTATTCCGCTTCGTACTACACCGGTCCGTGCACTTTGAGAACTGGTCATTTTGTCGTACGCATGCTCCTGTACGACTTTAGCGACTGGAAATTTGGATCGATACCTGAGAAACCAGCCTCAAAGCAGGTCATTGCCATTTCCCTCAACCCTATTGTATGCTCCCACACACACACACCTCACACACGCGCACACCCACACACTGCGTGCGTCCGTCTCAGTGATACGTTCCAATGCCTGAGCACGGCATCCGTGTTTGTTACAGCTGGCCACGTGCAGCCTGCCTCAAAAGAGCGTGTACGCACCCACATGGCTCGCCTACGCATTTACCACTGAGCTATGCGAAACCGGACAGGCCAATCTGCCGTCGACCTCAGTAACCGAGTTATTGTGGTTGTTTATGCATATAATGTTTCTCCCCTGAACCTGTTGGGTTCAAATTTGTGGCAGAAGTCTGTTCGCATCTTACTGGTCAACGCACGTGCAAGGTAGATACTGAGCCAGAGACACACTGAGCAGGAACCAATAATCTTCGATAGTTATGGAACGATTCATAAGATACCCACACATAGGGAGCACATATAAATATTGTTAAAAATAAAGCGAACTAGCAGGTTACTATTGTGTAGTAGTGGGCGGTAGCCAATTTGTGCATGTGGAACTGGTGTATCTCTATTGTGCTGTGGCTCATCGCCACCGTCAACCTATCCAACATACAAGCTGCGGAGTTTGATTATGAGTTTCGTATGCCTGGAGTTCGTACGCAAAAGGTAAGCCTGATTTTTTGATGGTGTTCCTTACTAACTATGCTTTGTGTTTTGAAGGACGACGAGTACCTGTGCTATGGCGAGTTGATTGATGGCAACACATCTTACATAAGTAAGTTTTGAAAATGGCTAATATGTTTCATTTTATCATTCACTGATCATAACCCTATCTTATGTTGCATCGTGCGGATTTGAATCTACGCTTATTTAATACTGCATTATGCGACCCCTACAACTAAAAATGATACTGAGATAATTTTTTGCTAGGTTATATTAAGTTGCTTCTTGGGCTAGCCACAAGTAGTCCATACTTTAACTTGCTTTAATGCATATGGCAAACCATTGATTGATTGCTGAGGTTTGCCTATACATCATCCGAACCAAAATAATTCACATGAGTATATTATATGGAACTGACGACGCCACACAAACGTATGGTAGTCGGTCGGAAACAAAACCATTGCATGGTTAGGATGAAGTGGGTTGTGACATTATTCTATGTGAACGTTATGTGGTTGACCTGATAGTGCCGAACTATCATTTTCAATAGGAGTCTTATTAGATACACGAATCCAAGAGTGAAACTACTGGCCTTCGGCTAAACCCAAACCACGTACAGTGATGGTTAGGTAACCGGACCAAAATATGCGATTTACTGGACTTCCTAACTAAGCTGATAGTACACATGTAGAATCACGGCCATCAGTTCCATAGGTTGACAGGATTAGCAATCTTCGAACAAACGAACCGAATCACTTCAACTTTAAACTGAAAACGCAACCCAGTGGGTCGGTTGACAATCGTATGCATTATTTAACGTTACTTTGCTCTAATCAAATGAAATTTTCCCCTTCATTCTAAATGCTTAGGTTTTAATTCATAATCGCACCATACAAAAACATCTCACCAAGACATGGTCACCAGGTCATAAAACCCCCGAAGGTATCGCATCACGGTTGGGGACGCCTCGAAACATGTCATTCAGAGGTCCTGTGTGTAATTTTCACTCATGAATGTCTCTGTGGGTGAATCGCTAAAGGTTAATGCCTAGGTCGCAAAATCCTAGCTCTTTTATTCTGATTGTTATTGTCTTACTTGAATGATGGCATATGCCGTTCTTTAGCTGTCGATGAAAATCCACTTTTTTTGAGACAACCCCAGTTAGGCTGTTTTATTATCCACGGTTTACTGCTGATAACTTCATTCTCGAGCCTTGAAAGAAGCGTTCTAAGCAGTTATGTACTTATTGGTCATTTTCCCATTTACAAAGTATCTACTTATAAGGCAGGGGGTCCAATGTTTACAGTCAAATATGATTCATAGGGCTTATCGTAATTGATACACCAACCAATTTACAGTAAAAGTTAGCCTGTGGCCTGACCGTGTACGATGCTTGATTCGAGTGACAATCCATTTGTTCACTCATACAGATGATGGTACCCATTGGTTGTGAAAATGCTGTCATCAGAATTACAGGTTTTTCAAAAATATGAATATATATATGCAATTCCAAACGTCCAAGTTGCAGTAACCTCGACATTTTCATTCAAATGGTTTATCACTTTCATTTTGTTGGGTTATGCGGGACATGTTTGCATAACCGAAAGCTGAACTCCGGTTACGTTCATGTGAGTTGCCTACTGCATTTATGAACTCAAAGCATGTTGATATAAGCCAGACAAGTCGAATGGCCTGTAAGTGTCTCTTAAACGTGGATTCCTGGAACGTACGCAAAATGACCAACCCGTTTACACCCAGCTTCGATTTTACAACCGAAATGTCCTGCTCATCGAACTCACTGGACATGTTGTAAACAGTCACATCAATCGGTGTTACAACGATCCCATCGGTTTCACTGTGGTAATGAATTACTGCGTGCCGGTGGGCGTTTTGTAATTCATATGTTGCGGGTTTCTCAGTTTCGTACTCAAATGGGCCCCCTTGAATTCCCTCTGTGATATGGCGATTAACCTGTGCCATATGTTAAAACTATAATCCATGTTTTTTATAATTTGTCTGGCAATCTACTAACCCGTATTTTGCACAAAGCAAAAGTATAACAAGTTAAGTAAGCTTTTCTCCACTCTGTTAACATCTTATCCTAGGTATTCATTAAACACACAGCAGACTTATACGAAATGAACTACATTGCAGGTTGTAACTTAACAACGTACTCTTATTCAACCAATTGCCTACTAACTCACACAAAGGAACAATTCAGGTGTCTTTTCAACCATTTAATCATGGATCTCCAGGCTTATAGATTTCAATAAGCAGTTTAACTGAGGACGGTGGGTTGAAACGAGCGGCGACAACAACAAGAAGACTGGGAACAGGTCAGGGCCACGTTATTTTGCTCGACTTAATGATTTTCAGTTCAATCGATATTTAGTAATCGAATAACTGAACACTTTCTCACCCAGCTTACGTAGATCACCATTCGGACGGGGAGTTTTTGGATTTTTCGATAGTTGTGTGACTAGTCACAGAAACCTATGTAAACTGCGACTGTTTTTCATGGTAGACAACTTTTAGTTAGTCTCAGGTCACTAGGTTACGTAGAACTACGAAAGAACTTGTAACGCTACCTTATCGGCCGTCGACTGTAAGTGGAACCAAAATTGAACCACAAGGATTAAGATGTGGTATGCAATTTGTCGTGTTTCAGGTGCAGTCATGGTGGTCTACTTAGTGAGAAGAAGAAAGCAAGTAGGTCTGAATCAGTGCCCATAAGCAATTTTTCCATTAAACGTTATGGGTTTACCCGTATGGCAAACGAACATTTTTACCAAACTGGTAATCATCGATTTTCAGTAAGTTCTTACGGCGCTTCGTGTGTGATCGTAGTTATCAATCACCCTAGTACTTTTCCACGAACGTCTGTCAGAACGTTGAAGTTTCCGAGGTTGGCTTCTAGTCTGATTCATATCGGGGGAGGGGGGTTCGGATCGCTCTAAAATCCGCTTAACTCATGTAAGCGCCGAATATCCACACGCAGGCTTGTAAGGTGTGAAAACATTGTTGCACAAACATACGACGCGTCGTACTTGCGATAGACTCTTCTGTTAACCGCTACCCAAAGAAACCTCATTGTATGTGTGTGCGTGTTCTTTTTCCATGTGAGCATACTGAATAACTAAAACCAACTGGAAATACTTAAATCTTTTACCTAAAAATGACGACCACCGTCGAAAAAGTAAACGTGTTTGGTTTGAGGATATTGACCACAGAATAAAACACACATCAGAAGACGCTAATTTATTATGCAGGAACATGAGAATAAACTAAAGACTCTTTTGTTGAATACACGGTTCATTACTGGTGAGACAAGTCATAGGGTGGCATACAGACTAAGTTATAATGAAACACAATTGTTTAAGAAGGACGAACGAACAGGAATCTATGAAAAACGGTTATATGTTTTAGTGTAACAGGTACAGTAAACATGCATAAATGACGACAGTTGGGAAATTTAATCAACAAGGAAGTAAACTGTAGTAAACTATGCACTTAAGTAAGGTTACAGAAATTTACGTGACTACTCAACGCTAGGAAGCTACACTCAAAATCGAAATGGTCAACTTTGTGGGGTGGATAATTCATAAAACGACAAGTTTAGAATCAGAAGAGAAATAGTTGTTTTGTCTAGGATAGAATTATTTTGCACAATGAACAGAACTATGAAATGCTAGAATTCAAATTCGATTCGAAAAGACGGTTGGAGAAATAGAGTGAACAGATTTTTTGGTTACTGTGGTCAGTATGGCTGGTTAGTTTTCATTGAATCTTTATGATTTGGCAGATGTGATGGTCAACTCTCGTAGGCAAGACTGCTAAAGGTTTTAGTTCACATAAATTGCACTGCAATGGTTTGTTTACCTTTGTTGTTTGTATTTGTGCAGTTTTGAAAAGGTGCATAGACTCTCTTCCTACCGAAGTCGCCGAATTTTTCACCCTTCCACATCCGTTTCCAATGGGAATAGTTTATACCTGACCTAGTTTTATCAGCAGTAGACTGTTTCACAATCAATTTATTGTGAAAAAGCTTCCTACACTAGGATTACAAACACATGTGCACATATCAAAATAGTAGTATATGCTAGTTTTTCATCCCCATAAAGTCCTATAACATTTTTCCGAACTCGGCGTTTGTTCAGTAGTATGCTATTGTTTCCCGATACGCTCTATCAAACCGACCCTGTGCATTCGGTTTGTTTTATACTTGAGCTGATGAGATGTAGACAGCCAGACAGATACAATAACCGGCGATCTCTTCGAAAGCTATAAGCCCTTGGACATCTCTTGTGACAGGGTGATTGAAATGGTATGCGACACTTATAACCGTTTTTTTCACCAAGTAATAATCTAATTTCCTGGTTTGCTTTACCCGTTTTTGTATTCAAGCCGGATTTAAACCGATTCACGATGAGCAAGTAACGCATCACATGATCTTATTCGGTTGCAACGAACCGGGCTCAGAAAAGAAAGTTTGGTGAGTGTTTTGCGAGTAATGTTATATTTATTTGCTTGAAAATTCTGCACCCGTTATAGGTCTAGTACAGTAGTATGGTGTGAAATCTAAAATTGCAACTCTGACACTGGCGGATTTCGGAGCGTCTTGATTTCAAATTAAATTAACTAGTCAAGGTATTCTAGGACCAAATACCTCGATGTATTTGATAGTCATCAATTATGCATTATCAACAGAAAATGACCCAAATGTGCCCGTGATCACCAGCCTTATATAGTAAGATGTCACGCACACACTGCCACTGAATATGGCAGCATGAAACTTTTTCAGTTAGCCGTGGATAACATGTATTATGGCCCATTGCATCCTGACTGCTTTAGTTTGTTGAGGAGACCGCGAATTCTAATTGCTAGCTGATATCACTCCAACGTTATGCAAAGTTTTTAGTTTCGAAGCAACCGATTCTCAGTGAGGCAGGTTCCAGCTGCACTTAAGCATTTGATGCGTCGTACACTGAACTGTTGTTCATTAGCTGGTTTTTGTGAATGACATGTCTCTCAGGTCCATTATTCTTCGTTTCACAATTGTCTATCTCGGACAAGCTTTCTGAATGCAAAATCTTCAATGCGAAATCACTGGTTGCTATCTCCATTACTGACCTAAAGTAAGACCTATCTACGGCCGATTTAGTTACGAAGTAGGACCGTGATATCAAAACTTCAAGCTCATGACCTTTTTCATTAAGGCTGTTCCTTTTCAATACAGCCTTCAAGATCACGGTATGTAAGCACGCTGTTGAAATTAGATTTCGTTCTATAAGTGGCTATAATAGGTGATACTAGCTTCTTATTCTATTGCTGACGTGATGCATTCCGAATGGCATGGTACCTATCACAACCATTTTTCGGTGAGTCATTGTGAATGCTTTGTAGTTCAGCTATGACGTCTTTGTGAAAATGCTCATCTTGATACCACGTGCTCGTTATTTCAACATAAATTATGTTCTGACTTACGTTGAAGAATCTGGCAAGGCTGCAATCACCATCTATCCTGGGTTTTAGTTGAAAAACTTGTTATGTTCCGGGCTGGAACTCCGGTTCATACGCACGAGCGTGTGCGTGGCGTGGGAACGTGCGAGTTGAACAATAACAACTTTATGTTACATTATGGCATCGCGTAAGACAGAGTTGTGTGTTATGATAACCCCCCGGGTATCAGATGGTTACAGTCTATCGCATTTTTAGTATACATGAACATGGCCAAACGCAATGGATTTTACAAGCATCGCTTAAGCACACTGTTGTAATATGGAGTTATTTCAATAATTTTATACGCCAATTCGAAAGGATCAGACGTCCAGTAGCAGAGAAAAGGAATCTGCCGCAAAGTAAATTTTGTCGTATCATTTTCTTCATTTCCTGTAGGAGTTGTGGCGGGGATCCTTTGTCGGATCCGGTATGTAAAGGAACCTTCACCATTATATTCTCCTGGGCTATGAATGCCCCGAGTTTCACTATGCCCCCAGGTGAGTGCAGATTCTTATGGGTCCATTTCAATAGGTGATAACTAGTGTGCATGGTGGTTAAGGAAATGTGTCCAGTTTAATGTTTCTGGTGGAGTTTCATTTGAGATTGGGGTGGTTGTAGTATGATTTTATTTCAACGAAAAATCAATATTCTTGTTTAAGCTGATTACTTTTCCGATGTTATGAACTTTATTACAGAATGGGGCCTCGGTTTTGGTTCACATGTACATCCTCACCGACATTACCGTATCACTGCTCTTTCATAGCCAAACGACCACGAGACCAAGCAGCCCAACAAGTGTAATGATTAGGTGTACAGTTATTGTGTCTTCTGTCGAGATGATAGGGCAGTCGGCGAATCACTCGCAAGCGAAGCTGTATAAATGTTCAATTGTGGTATTTCAGTCCTGCCTAATGTGAGGTTAATGGTGCAGTATTCGAAACGGTTGTCTCATGAAAGTGTTATTGGCTATGGCAAGGATATGAGCTACTAACGATCTCAAACAGGGGCAATTTCGGTACTTCTTTACAGGAAGTGTTGGTAAAAAAAATCCATGAGAATATGAAGGCTTTAATCCATTGTGCATTCGACTTACATTAACCAAAGTCACACACTACTTATCACTAGTCAAAATACCGCTGGACAAGTTTGATGGTTTCTTCTCGTTTCGCAAACAATATTGGTTAAAGAAATGACCATTATATAGAAGCAAGATGAACACGGAATAGAGAAAGAAAACTATAACACAGACATGGATTTTGGTATTTGTATGTTTGCCAAGCTTGGCATTTAGGTTGCAAACGTTTCATCACCAAGCGAGGTGACATCATCAGTGCGTAAGTGCTTCAACGTTTAGTTTTGAGCGCTCAGAACGCTTAACCTAAGTGCCAAGCTCGGCGAACATACCAGTACCAAAACTATCTACTCGAGCTACGAACAACACCACTACTGTTCCCAACCACCAGAAACAGACGTGGATTGTGAGGCATAAAAGACATGGGCATTTGACCTGCCACTGGCTTGCTACTGTTTTCAGTAGAAGTCATATCCTAATTCACATTTGCCCAAGCGATGACGTTACATATGAGCTTGGAAGTGCATCACGGATGTATGCGCCCAAAGTTCTGCTGAAACCATTTGCTAACGTCCTTTTTATGAGATCCAAGTGGGACCAACCGCAACATTAAATGTACGTTGTTTGTATTTTTGGCGTCTTTTCAGGTTTCCCAGCATCAGCGACAGAACCCTCCGTGGACAAGTGTCCAGACCAGCCGTGATTCGAAACCTCAGCTAATGCCGTAAAAACGTCTTTAAAAGTGTACAAGGTCATCTGGGCTGACAGTCCTAGTGCTTTTAAGATCTGAAATGCAATAGTTAACATACGCCTTGGTAGGTAGCTCCTAATATGTCGACTAGAACACTGAGCTGGAGATCTGTGACCGAAGTATAAGACCAGCCATCGTGGTAGCAGAACGACGGCGTAGTATAAAGTTGAGATCCATCTTCTTTTAAGCGACACAACTCTCCAAGGGCTGCTGGTAAATAGGGAAACAGACCCAGAATAACTACGACCAAGCCACACGTGGTCAACACACAATCGTTCATGATATTCAACCTGCTGGAGCTATCAGCATGTGAGGCACATGAAGGAGTTCCCCATTTAGCGCAATTTAGACAGCTGGGTCTTGTCTACGCATCTGTTAGACCTTTACAAGGACTCCGTCGCAGTACTGGCCTAGAAATACAGCAACTTTCTAAAACCGATTCATGTCCCACTTAGTGACAAAAGTGAAATGGAGCAAATCTATTGATGTTACGCGTGACAAGGACGAAAACTCCACGAGAATACGTTCAGGTGTGTCCGAAGGAGGGATAATGCTTTACTGAATAGTTGTGATTCCGTTAACCCAAACAGTAGACCTCGGTGCGTTATCATTCACAACGTTCTCTCTTGAGAGACTATGAACAATTGTATCAATGCACAACATGGATTGAACCAGTGGGATTTTTCAGCCGCTAAACTTGGGTTTCCTGGTCTTCAGATGTTAGTTTTGTGACCGCAAAAGACGTTTGGTATGCGAAACCGTCTGTTACACGAAACCCTGTGCAACTTATGCTAAAATATAGGACTACGAACACGTACACTCATTTACATGGTTAACGTGTATTCAAACATATTGGGCAGCAATACGTTGTCGCTCGTCCTTATGGCAGGTCCCCTATAGCGCGCATACACTATTCCAATAATCACTTGTTGGCCATCGTCTTTCTGGCGTTGACAATTGCTATTTATTTCTCAAATGTGTTTCCAAATTGTGAGTAGTATACTACTTACCAACAAAGCTGCCTATTAAGCAACAACGGACATTAACAGGATATCTAGGTCTGCTCCTTGGGTGTCAAATTCAGAGAGCAGAATTTTATGTGAGTCGTTTTTGACTTGATACACGGCTGATCAAGCGTTATCCGAATAGCCTACCATTCGCCACCAATTTCCGGGTGGTATGGAGTTCCACGCAGACCAATCTCGTGAGATATATGACACTCCAATATTGTCGTCCACCTGAAGTCCCTTTAAAGTTTCGAGTGACGCTTCGACAGTCCATTCAACTGGATAAACAAAAAACAGGATGTGGCCATTCTCTTGATTAAAGATGGCGGCACGAACACTGAATTAGCACAGCTCGGTCATCTTTCTATAAGGGAAGATATACAGATATTTGGGCGACGAGAGGTGGACTTACGTGGAGAGTACTCTGATGTGCTGTTTGTCATGGGTACGCTTACCAATGCCACATGCTCAACAAGTGGACGAGTTCCAAGTGGAATGTGATGCTTTGAGATCATTGACTGCTGGTAGACCGGAAACCTCATGTGTGTGAGACGTTGAATTAGTGAACTTATAATTTTCTAGTTGACCATCACTCACATTTGATCGCAGCCTTCGCATTCAGATAGACTTTCCAGCCGGCCTCTTTCGAAAAGAAGCTTCTTTTCAGAAGAGGCCGGCTGGAAAGTCTATCTGAATGCGAAGGCTGCGATCAAATGTGAGTGATGATCAACTCGAAAATAAACCAAATCCCCGACTACTCATCAGTGAACTTATTATTGGCAGATATCACCGTTTACCGCCGTGGTCGCCAGCATGCGAAAAGCAGTGGTGCATGACTCGGTTCTTCTGATCTCACTTAAAACCGTATGGCGCATTGTACATTTAAACCAATCGTTCGGTTATGTGATCAGTACGGCCTACAGACCCCACCTTACTCTTTGGTGAACGATCGTTCACTTAACGATGCCATACGTACGTTGACATCTCCAGGATTCTCATAGATCCTGCTTGTGTTACTTTAACTATTCTGACAATCACTTCGACTATATCAGGATTCATCCTTGGCTCACATCTTCTGCCTTTGGATTATACGATACTCTTATGAATTCTCATTTAAGAAAAAATCTCGAATGGTTCACGTGGTGGAACGTATGATTTGAAAAGTATGATTTGTGACCTGCAATTTAATTCTCCTGTCGGTCGTGGTAACTAAGGGTTCGTCACATTCCAACCAATAAACGAACTAGATATATTTCCCAGACTAAAAAATCAGTAGGGACTTTTACAAAGCGGATTTGACATCCTTCTACAAATAACCTAACAATATGTGTTGGTCTGGTGTTTCAGTCTGTCCGTCAATTGGTGATCACTGGCAGTCTATTGTGAACGCTGTCACTAAATCCATCAGCAGGTATGTCCTAATTAGGGCACCTAGACGGTTCAGGATTAAAAACCCACGTTGGCGCTGTAAGAGATATTTACGGACATTGATGTGATCAGCTTGGAAAGTGTATTAGTTAGAGAGGACTGCAAATAGCACACCCCGAGTGTTCGTTAGTCTGCAGTCGGGTAGCAGCCTTTGTGGGAGTCAACAAACGACAACAAGAGCTATATCTAAACCTACAAGTTTCATGTCAATCCAAACATGTTCTATTGTACAGTTACATCCATCACCGAAAACAGTCCCGCAATCTCTTACCTGTGTTACACAAATTGGGTGACTGTCTCAGACATGGAAGTCCCTAACGGTCTTGGTAACCAGTAGCTGGATACATCTACTAACAGCTTCACAGAGTAAGTACACACTACCGATGTTATGAGAACAGCAACTTTCAAACCACACAGTTTCTTAAAAACTTCCAACCCTTTGAGTTCATCTCTGGTTTGGTATTGAAGCAGTGTGTTATAGGTTTGTCAATGCCAATCTGAACGTTTAAATTCATCTCCCTGAAAACGCTAGCTTCCGAAAATTTGAAAGGTATGCACGGTGTCACCGATTAGTAAAGACGGTGAACACAATCAGCCCTTTGAATACTGGGTGATTTCATTATTATAGGCTCTCAACTATCATGCAAGACACGGGCGACTATCAGCTGTGTAGGCTATTCATTCGATTTAACTTAGATTTCGAAGGGGATTCTCGTGCTCTACCCGTGCAATTGTTGTGCGGAAAGATTGATCAAAGACTGCTGATAACAGCAAATTAGTTGATGTGATTTTACTAGACTGCTCTAGGGCCTTCGATTGGACATAGTTTTAACATTCTGCCTGAGGCCTCGTAATTCTGATATAGCACGTTCTTCACATTCCTGACTCACCAGTCACCTCCAAAATCGCCGGAATAATATCAAAATGAAAGGGGATTTTTCAGATTGACATTGTATGTCGTGTGGTATGTCATAAGGCCCTGTACTAGGAACTGTGCTGTTTACTCTGCGTTTGCTTGAAATCTCGGAGCATGTCATTCCTGCGTTACTGTAATATGATGGTAACCATGCTTTGACGCATAGTAGATACTGTGACCAAAAGTGAAAGGTTACAGAATAAGTTAAATGCATTACACCGTTGAGCTACAGTCAGCCGACATCCACTGAACCCGGCTAAACATAAAGTGATACATCTTCCTCATTCGGGTTTCATAGATCATATTGTAATCATATAATAATTCGGCCGTGTATAGTATGAGATCAGTGGCACAATGATCACCACGGTTACCTCATAAAAGCCTGGCCAGAGTTCTAGTAACGGTCGTGGCAAGCACATGCACTACTGACGAGCTCTAATGAGATCAAAACTTGAATCTAGCGCTTCTTTGCGAAAAGGAGCGACTGGAAATTCTATGAGAATGCGACAGCTGTCATCACCTGTGTACGACGTTCAACCTATATGAGAACCAAATCACCTACTACTCAACAATAAACATATTCCAATTGGAAAAACTGGATACCATCACTCATTAAGGTCACTGGAGCACGGTCGTCACAAGCGAACATGTCCTGTCTCCTAATGTGTGTCAATGACCAAAAAACCACCACGGTACTCGGGTTAATCATCCGACTGTTTAAACGGTTTCATTTTGACTGCTTCACTACTGTGTTCAGTTTGTTTGTAGTCCGCTACATTGGGCTAAATACACAAGTTTGTCGTTCTTATTTCGTGGAAAACATTAGTGAGAAACACTACGTGGAGCTGCGGAACCGGTTACGACACTACTTTCCCCACCCGAACCGGGACAGTTCTCAGTGTGCTAACACCGCATCAGAAGAAAACCGACCTTGGTACATAGGATCCTCCATCAACCTCAACATCCTTCAAGAACACTACTCGCTCCTAGCGACCCTAACTATTCAAGAGGCAACTCACTAAAGCTACACAAAATGAGCCATTTAACTTTCATAGAACATCGTTTTAGCGTCCAGATGCATCCAGAGTCCGTTCTAATTGCGTCATTAGCAGTTGAATTCGAGTGCAAATGTGATGTACATATTGTAAACACTGAATTGAGCATTCAGACAAGTTGATGATGCGGATAATTGAGGCGGAATGAAGATACTCTCGAGTTCTCACTGTTGGCGCTAGTTAGCTGCTGTCTATTATATTTTGCATTGGGGTTGTATGTTTGATAGACAGTGGTTGAGTTGCTATTCCGTTGGTTATCCTTCGTCTTCTCATTGTTGAGTCTTTGAAACTGAAACAATCTACCTACTTGTCTTCTTTTTCAAAACCGTCCAACATGCATTCCGATGTACATGAACTTTCTCAGCTTGTTTCCCTGTGCCAAATCGTCGAAAATGCATCCTGATGTACATTTCAGTTATTCAGTCCACATAATCTGTAACCGAGCTACACCTAGATCAGTTAAATATTTCCCTTTTTAATTTAGTATATGAAGCTACACAGCAAATATTCCATCCGAAATCTTACAAGTTTATTGTCTTTTCTGAGAGTCGTTCTTTCATCCCGTGGGCCACTGTGTCGCATGTTATAGTATCTGCTGTCTAAATCGTCTATGAGGTTTGTGTCCATCAGTTGCTGCTATTTCCGAAGTTAGAACCTTTTAGTTTGTATTGTGAACTAGCTTAACACATGCTTTAACGCCAGCTCAACAAATTTCCCAACAGCGAAAAGATGCAGTCAGTGCTGTCGTTGCCTAGCAAAAAATTGCCAAGTACAAAATGTACTGGTTTAAAACACTGTGCTTATTGGACATTTGCAACAGCCGTCTGCCACTGTCTGAAGCACTTGATGCCAGCTAAAACCTACCACCTGAATACGACACATTATTGTTAGGTTGAACGTTCGTACCTCCAAACAAGATAATTGTATCAAAACTACGTATCTCTCTAGAGAAGGTAACATAATCCGAGCAGAAGACGGTTTTGATAGCGTTGTGAACCCAGTCAGTTGGGTATGAGAAAGTACAAGGAAAAGGTGACTTACACCTTGTTGCCTAGACTAGCTCTGGCAGAACTTGCTCACCAAACGGCTAACGGGAATCTAACCAACCGTTGAGGCTACGACGGTTGTGCCGAAGACCACACCTACGCCAGCTTGACCATTATCAACGACCGTGGATTTATCCAAACGGTGTGGCCTACATTGACCAGATAATACGGCTGCTGTCATATGTGTACGTTGCCTACCTCCCTAGATTGTTTTACCTGAGACGTAGCAGCCGTCGATTCTAATTGAGTTTAATATCCCAGCGATAGTGGTCTGTTAACCTGTCTGCTTCACGGTACAAACTCTGAAAGCGCCTAGGTGAACTTTCAGTCTGGGCATAAGTAAGGGACGAGGGAAACCGGAAGCTGAGTGGTAAAACACGAGACTTGGAAAGTTTTTCTGGTTGTCGAAATTCACTGTAAAGCCTGAAGAATATCTGCTGAAAACGGAGGCTGAGGGGAACTTGGGGGTTAAGTCGGGCTGGACAGTGAGGATAGATCAGCAGTGGCATGTTTTCACTTACCCGCCCTACTGTGTGCAACAGACTGATCGGACGGGTTTATACTATGGGACAACCAACGCAGTACAGAGTTAGTAGTGTTGCGGGTATTCTTGGTTTGTAGGTTGAGAACTTACCAGGTCACCCAGATCTAGATGGTCGAACGAGTAAGGTTCTCAATCGAAGCCTTTGGTGCAAAAGCTTACACCGTAGACAGCGGGTGAGTAACTCTATGGCAGAACTGGTACCCTTTATCCGAGAGAAAAACTGGCGAACATTTTTCAGCTCCATTCTGAAGGACTGAGGATAAAGATAGTCAAACTTATACCTATTTGCCTACCTGGCTAATGAAGCTCTGTCAACGTAATCATCGCACCTCCTTTCCAACCCCATAAGTCATCGGTTTATGCCAATCGTCACGCCGTACCAAGGTCTGGTGTGCTTGTGACCGTAACCCCACAGTGAATAAAAATTCGTAATAACATCGGTTTCATACCAAAGTACATAGCATACACATTTTGTTTCATAAACTGTACAAAAGACAGCAATGTTCACCCTAGGCCTTGTAAGTATATGACGACAACCGCGGAATTTCCGAGGTACTCAGAAAATTTCGTAGGTTATTCCTTATAACAAAATGACCAACTTCGTGGTGTTTTCCGTTCCCACAGCCTTAAGTGTGAGTGAATTCTGCTATAATTCACGTTTAAGGAGTAATGCTTAATCGCTTATCACGATGGAAGCTCTCAACCTGCAATATTCCAAACAACCAGTCGACATTCCGTGCCTTTTGTTTACACTTGTTGGTCAGCAAAGGGCAATCAGTAGAAAGTTGTTCTTGGTTCTCACCTAGCTCTTCTTCTTCCAAGTTATTAGCTTCTTGTCAACTAAACTCACAGTCGAAAACAAGGGCAAGAAAGCATCAACGAGGTAGAATCCCTGCGATTGACGTTGCCTCACTTCATCAACTCCGTCAACTTTATGAGCAATTCAAATCAACCACCAACAACATTCTGTTTGTTAAATTCAGGTACTTACCGAAACTAGGCCTGGATGTTGTATTCGCAACAAATTTTTATTCTTGGTTGTTGGACCTGTTTAATGTTTAACACAATGTTTTGAATGTAGACACATCTTTTCCGATTGGAGGAGACGGTTACAGATATCTGGTTCTTCAAGTCCATTACAAGGATGCCAGCGCATTTCAGAATGCACGTAAGTCTACTGCCAGATATTTAACTGATTTTGTTCAGCAGAAAAGAAGGACACCAGCGGATGGGAATTGTCCATGCAAACTACACCGTGAGTAATGTATTTTTTTCCGGTCCCACTAATCCGAAATCTCTCTTTAAACAGAACAAAACACTTGGCCGGTGTATATTTGTTTGTCACTGACGGTCAGATTGCGCCGAACGGAGATAGTAAGTTCCCAAATGCTCGTTGTTCAGTATCGTGGTCATTCTAAATGTGTCGTTCTTAAGGACCCCAGTCATCAACACAGTCTGTTTTTCATAACTTTTCATCAGATTCGCAAAGAAATCAGGTGGATTCCGAAGGTATTGTCCAAATTAGCTTAGCTCCACTGTACTTAGCCTTTTTCACTTTGAACTGACAGACTTGTGTGAATAATGCGAAAACTATTGTATATCCATTGATTTATCCGTCTACTGGTTTACTTTTATGACAATAGTTATCGTTCTCATCCACTTCAGTCAAGCTCTATCCACCTGTTTGCACAGATAATGTTATTGCACAGATTACGTTGTCCACGAACACCTTCGTTCTTCACCATACGAACTACTTCTTACAGACTGGTTCGGCTATTTATGTGGAGCAGGTCTTCCTCTTGAGTCTTCAAAAAATATTCACGAGCTCACCAGGTTTTTCATGCGATAAGAAGAATACACACCTCTGTTCCATTCCACCGGTTACGTAACTATCCTTAAAGGCCCAAATGCTTGAACTGTAAAAGAATTCATGGTGGAAAAATGTCGTTTATTTACACATGAGCACCGGGAAAAGACTTTTGTTGAAATGTTTGAAGTACCCCATTATTCTACCGCAGGTATGCTATCATACAGATAGTCTTCTCACTAGGCGAATACACAACATCTCAACTGTTACTGGTAATATGCTGGTGGAACTCTTGAAGTGAATCAGATTCTTCAAACGATATCGGTAAGATGCGTCCATTTGGTTTGGATTGGTTCTTTGATGATAAGTTGACCTTGTATAGTTCGTACAAACCAGGTCTCTCCTCGGGTTGTGGTTATTTCGTGGTCAGTGGTTCCCCAACCTTTAAAGGCACATGTCGATACGGGATTTTTGGTCGACTGAACTCCGTTTTGTGCGAATCCTCTCGTTTACGAAAAAATGAATGTATCCAGTACTAAATCGCGCGATGCACGAGCTAAGTAATTATGTTCTTAAGGTAACCATTAAACCCACCAATAGGTGTATGCGGAAGAATGTTAAGTTCCTTTTGTTATTTAAACCTGCAGCAGCTCAAAATGCTTGAGTGCTTTTCTGGTTTATGCGGTCACTTTTAAAGTTGGTGTTGATATCTGATGAGTACTAAGGTCTGTTGTTATTTGATATCTGGGTATTTTGTTTCTGGTAATCTTCTAACTTCACTATTCTCTTACCTGCGGTCTGTATGGATGTTTGTTCCCCTGAGCAACAGACCAGCCTGAATTGTACTCTATCTCGAAGCGTTTGAAAATCCACAGTGAACTGGAGCTAATCGGGTATTTTTTGCTGCACTTCTGAACCTACCTCATTCTGAACTTGGCTCCAGTCAGAATTTATGTCCATCACGAGATGAAAATGAAAACAAAATAGACGAACACACTTCTGATGATTTTCCCATTGATTACACCTGCTATGTTGAAGGGTCCTTCAGATGGACTGATATATCGGTCGGACTAGTTGCAAGGTGGCTACTTGGTAATAATGGTTTTTTGTGTGTTCTGCTTCACGCTGGTTGGTCCGCTTGCTGACTGTACTGCATAGGTTGATCGTAGATTCGGTCGGTTTCAGGTCTGGATAAACATAACTTCTGTTTCACTTACTCATACGAACTATTTAGTTGCTTATATTTCACGGACAGGTGGTCGAATACTGATTGGTTAAAACGCTTATTTCAATGTATTTCTATCATATGACCACTTCAAAGTCCTTTTTCCATCGAATGGATGCTTTCAACCTCCTAATCTGATGAGTAGCATGTACTCCGACTGAATGGTGTAATCTACCTAGCAGTAGATCACTGCCTGAAAATGTGTTGCTTTTTACGTGATGGGGTTGAAATGTTAGCCAATTGTTTCTGAATATGCGGCAGGTATCTTTCTTTAAACAGCATAAGAGGTGAATAACAACTTACGCCTCATCTTCCCTTAGTTCCAATGTGCGCTTTTTTATCAGCTCACTGTAAACTGTTGTTTTGTCATTCTGTGCGTTATAATTGTGTAGGTTCTGGTGATATGCTGTCAGAAGGCTGAATAACGCTCATTTCCAGCGACTGTCACATGAAACTGCTACCAGTCAACTAGATTTGGCCCTTTAGATTGAGATTAGTTCAATGTGCCCGTCGCATATGTTTTCAGGTAGTCTGGCAACGCGTATTTGTATGTTAGTAGCCCCTTTCAGTCTCAACTGAGAGTAATATAAATAAACGAAATGTTCTGTTTTGTTTGATGAACAAAAATCGATTCAAGCTGGTGCGTTTGTTCTATTTTCCCCAGCTACTCTCCAAGTCGCTTGTCGTTATACGGGCTCAGCCGTCCTACATCCGATCGCCTTTCGCGTCCATGCACACAGCCATGGTAAGAAAATGAGTTCAGTATTGATTTTGGTGTGCTTGAAAAATGTTTGTTCAGCAAATAGTTGCGCGCATTCATGCAGGTGAGGACAACGGCTATTTCTGCCTCCCACCACGACTCTCAGACTGCTTTCTTCCGTATCAGTTCACAATGTGTTTCTATTTTTGGAACAATATTTTTGTGATTGTTTTCCAACATGGTTGGCTGCGAACGTGTGAGTTCTGATAAGCGTTTGTATCAGACCCCGTGGATCGATCGAGCGTTAGAGTGGGTGTTTGGGAAATACATGTTATTTCAGCCAGTTTCCCAAAGTTACGTGGACGCGACATGTGGCTAATAGTAAATCGTGTGTCAAGTACCTTATTAAAGTTTCCTTTGAGCGAATTTCAGGTTATTGTTTATTCCATTCGGAATAGTCGTATCGACTTCTCTCTACTAAGGAAGCAATTGCGTGAAACCAAGCATCGGGAAAAAGGACAGAAAATACCTTCATTTGTTTGGGGATACAAACAAAAGTTGTTTTATCGTTGTCACTTCAAATCACCTTGACGATCCCGGGGCTGCCATGTATCATACGAGTCAGTGCAGCCCAGTTCGCACGTAAAACCGCATCCAAGGGTTAATAAATCATATAATCTATATCCACAATATATACGTGTAAGTATACATATAAATATACATAAGCCGTGATTTGCTTACCTCTGGAGTGACCATCCACAGATAAATTGAAAATCAGTCGCTGTGGGCAGCTTAACTCTGTGATATGGACCACTACTGTTGCAGTCGTTTGTTATTAGGGTGACACTTTACACTCAGTACACCTAATGTGTTACAAAGTATCTTCCAGCCTATAAATTTGTTTACTCACACGACCAGTAAGTGGTCATTACTCAACCATCATCCGTCTTGGGTGCCCCATTCAACGAAAATAATGACCGGCAATCATTGGTCGCTAGTCGTTAACTTTTTCTAACGCAGACACTATCGGTACACTGATTAATTTAAGTCTCTCTGTAAGTAGAACGTTTCAGAATACCGTAGACTTCTGTCTTCCGCCCATACTGTTTCATACTAGTTTAACATTTCTTTGTTCATCCATTCTTTCATCGTGATCATGAGTTTGACAAAAGAATACTGTAGTTCAAACTGCCATTCATTGCAACAGTGATGTGGGTCAATCTAGAAGAAGACAGATGTACCGAAATGGATAAAAGTGAGAAGAATAGGGCTAAATAAAGAAACTAGAAACTATATCAGTTCACACAAATCACATTGACTGCGGCAGGTTGCCATTTAGGATAGTGTGTTTACCAAATGATCTGATTGATCACGAGGACCCCAACCAATTAGGTGACTCCTACTCACTTTAATAAGTGGAGCAGTTAAGTCATTTATACTTCGTGATCACATTGTTGGTTGACCACCAGGCGGTTAATTGCCTCAGTATATAACAGGCGGTATGGTGGACGCTGGCATGCACGTGAGTCAACAGCATTGGGCCTTAGCTTATCAGTGTTTACTTACTCACGAAAATTTTGCTCAGTTAACAGCAGTTAGAGCACATCCTGATCAGAATCCTCCAAAGTGAATAGTGTTCGGTCCAGCTTTTACTAATCGCTCTCAGCAAGAAAGTGATCAAACGGTAGGTAAACTGTTGAGAACCAAATCGTTAGGCTAAAATCATGTTCATTTCTTTAGCCGTCCAGGTTATTCGAGATGAGGTGATGGCAATCAGTCAGTCACATTAGGTAACATCACCATATCTATCGAGCATCTCGATTTACTGGGCGCCAGAGGGTCGATTTGGCGCCTTGACATGACTAAACACTAATTGAGATAGGGTCCGTGCGCGGGTCACGAGTATGCGCCTACCCTATCAATGATTGGTACCTTTTTAGCTCACACATGACTACATTTAACCCAAATCGGAACTGTAGCGTTCAGATTTCACGATATTTATGGGAAAGTGAGTAGTAGCGAATGTGCAAATCGGAGTCACAGTTATAGTCCCATTCGGTGAATTGTGCACTTCAAAAGTGGTCACCTGCACGGGTTAAGGAAGGCCCCTTTAGTGCTGTTTTCTGATGTTGGATTGTCTCCTATACAAGGAAACACCATATACACATGAACTAAAACGACCACATCTCACTTCTCGCGAAATATAGATGAATTTTTCTGGACGTAACTGAACGACCGATGGTGCAACATTGGTCCGGTCGTGTTTTGTGTGCCCATTGTGTGGTTCCATCATCCTAGCATCTTCTGTATGCACACATTATACAACTCATCATCCCTGTTTCCAGGCCTACACGGAATGACGGTATCTTGCTCTACACTCAAGGTATTTAAGACAGTTACACCTTGAACATATGTTAGACGTGTGGCATGGTTCATAAAACCACTCATGGTACAGAGCAATAAGGGGGACAGTATAGAAAATACTTAAACTGATTACATTTGACGGTTAGTCCGACTGTTCAGCAGATACCTCTCAGAAAGTATTAGTGGAACAAAGTTGAGAGATCATGTGCATCAGATGGTCTATATTGTGGTTCGTTTTGGCTGGTTCCTTATGGACTACCAGTGGGTATATTTTCATATTTAGTTAGCCATTTCCACTGTCGTCTGTTATCTTGCTCAGCCATAACATTGATGAATACGGTAGATAGCGGCTAATCTGCCAGCAATCCTACACTGCTGTTATCAGACTCGTACTTCACTCATCTGAGGCAGCTTGCCTTGCTTGAATCACATCTAGGTCACCCAAAGCCAGAAAGAATTTGCAGTGGTGTGCTACCTACCGCGGGCACTAGTTGTCAAATACTGTAGACCGCGATAGACCAACTACTCTGTCACGGCAATCACCGTCCTGGCACTCTCACAACTACCATTCGACTATCTTGAAAAGAGTTTTCACGACTTATCAAACGACGGCGGCCGAAACTAATGCCAATCTGAGTGGATTGCTCATGTACTTACAGATGGACGACCGGTTTACCAGAGGCATTTTCCGTATGGTTTCCACACCGTGTGTGCCCAGGCCCACCGACTGTGCGTTTGCCTACCCTTCCCGTCAGCATTGTAACCGGGTAATGGCAAGAAAGCTTCCTTTAATCGGAAAATTTGTCCTTTTATTCCGACCAAACTGTGTAATTGTCATTTGACTCATGCACGTTAAACGTGCGGTACCGTTCGATGTTGAAACCCTGAAAACCCACCCTGGGGCGTGTTCAGTTGATATGGAGACACGCGAAAGTGATATCAAGACACCTTAACCTGAAGGAAGTATGACACTTTGAGTCAGGACACGCGAATGGATTACCCAGTTGTGAACTTGGTCTGCCAATATGGATGTGACAAAAACGCGGAATTAGAACCACGTAGCTGGGTTCGGAATATATGGGTCTGACCAAACGGAGTTGGGTAAGCAAACATAATCTGTGTACCCTTGTTACGTGGTTGTGCTTGTCAGCGGGGATTTATGTGCTCTGACTGAGTTGTATCGCTCAGCCCCATCACCTTAATGTATTCCGTCTACCGTCGGCCAGGTTTGGCAGAAGATGGCTCTTGTGACGAGCAGTGCGATGGTGGAGACGTCAGCGTCAATGAATCCAAATAGGAAGAGAATAATACTTATCATGCATGAAACGACCTAATCAGCTGAGTGGATATTGACATACTGATGACTGATCGCTGAGTCCCCAATCGTACCAGTTTCGTTTGAACAGAACAGTTCAATGTCATGACGACGTGATCTTGACTAAATGTTGATGGTTAACAAGGCCCTGTATGGTAAACGCCCGGAGGACATACGAAATAATCGGCCTCACTATCAAAAACTGTATGTTCTAGTTATTTGTTGGATTGATTGCGTATCCGAAGATTTTTTTAAGCTCTGTTGATTAACAGTGTTGCTCATTTGATCATTCCATTTGATGTGGGCAAAAGGGAGGAAACAACCGTGACCAGACATTGCCAGTCTATAAACACCTTTGCCGTTAACAAACCACGTTTCAGAACTACAGAGCAAAAACAAACACACAAGAACTATTATTGTAATCGATAACTTCCCTAAACAGACGAAAATCACTTAATTGCCTGTATTTACCCAGCCAACTTCCAATAGCCGATGTCGATTAGAAAAAACGTGATACTGAATAATTTCATTGCTTCTAATTTTGGTAACCAAGTCTCCAATGTGAAATTGTAACCAGCTGCGGGTGTTATCCGTTATGAAGCATAACTTCCTGATTATACTGTGGTATTCCCGTAGCTGTTACATGTAGAGCAAACATCTACGATACGTCCACTAAATATTGTGATCGTGTTGTTTCGTTTTTATCTCACTGAATGACATTCACTCGATTCCTACGGAATTCCGATCATTTGAATGTCACTTACACGGTTGGTACTGAGGTAACAGTTCTAAGACAGAAGCATGGGAACCGTTCAGGTTCAATGTAAGTAGAAGGTAAATCCTCAAACTTATAAAGAAGATAGGTTTTACGCTTGAGAATGTAACACACACACCAGTACATCAGATAAGACGCAGCGGGTTTTTGCAATGCCCTGTACCCAGTTGAATACTAAAGGTGGCTCACAGGTCTCATAAGATTACGAAATCTTATTTTTTAGTTGAGTCCACTGTTTTGTTTAGTAATTAAAGGTAAGTGAGCGCTGGCGAGTACCACGCTTGTCTCTAGCATAACAGTTTGTTATCGACCGATGTGGCCAATAGATCGATATCAGAGTGCACTCTCGTGGGTTTATAGTATCAAAATACGGAAGTTGGATTCACCGGCGTCCTCATTTACGACAGTCATCAGCCTTGACATTCAGACAAGCGAATTCACATACACTTCTTGTGCACTGTTTGGATTAAACTGATTCAAAGAGTGCACAGACGAAACCACTATTTCATGTCTAGCAGCTCACAAGTCATGCGATTCGGTTTAGTTTGTGTTCACAATATTACAAAAAACTGAAGGATTTGTCTAGCTATCGTTATGCCAATGTAAGCGTTTTATTAAACTCGTACCTCAAAGGAAAGTGCACGAAATAGAGTAAACAGTAACCTGCGGTCAAAACTTGCATGGTGAACTTCGGTTCCATACTATTTCTTGTAAGTGTTACAATTGAAACTCGCATTCCTTGAACCTGCACAGTCACTCAACACCTGACTGCTACTTATAGCTTAATCCAGGTCACACAGTAAGAACATACGATTAGCTGACATTCACAAAGTGTTTAAATCCACGAAAATTCATGTAACTAACTCAACACACCTAGCGTGTAACACACTCACTTACATCAGTGCGACTTGTTGTTGTGTATAAAGTGCTTCACATAACCATCTTAGAATATTACCCCGTAAATAGGTCAAGTAGTGTGCTTGTACGGAAGAGTTATGTGTTTCGGGTTATACATTGTACAGTCCAACGTTCGATGGAAAATCGAATTCAATACAAAAATGGCTGCTAACCTAACACAGATGGTTGGTTTTGTTCAAATTTGCAAACTGGCCGCACTAATGAAATGACCTAAATCTTATTTCTACAGAGGTTCATCAACTTTGTATGTGTGCGTAACATGCTACCGAAACCCTTTGTTAATTGTGGTCCTAGAAATTTATTGTGGTTTTATACTCTCCCTCTCTCAGTACTACAAATACTATATAGATGAGACATGAAATGGCGACGTGCCGATGAGATTCGTAGGCGTCAGCCATGGTGGGGTGATGAGAAGCCCATTAGTTGTGATATAATACTCATTCTTGTTTCAAAAAATGTTCCTTCCACGAGTTGAAACCTCTTAAACTACTACGAACTCGGACGAATGGTAGACTAAATAAGCTTTGTGCTTTTATCTACAGCAGTGAGAGTTGCCGGACTAGGATTGGAAACCGGTCGTGAGAAGCCAGGTTTTGGAGAGGCACATTTGTCGTCCAAGATGTGTCCTTAAATCAAGATATATCGAACGTAGTCACTGGACAGATCAGAACGACTCAGATCAGCGTTATAACCTGTGTAGGTGAGGTAACACTGGTGGGCTAGAACAACAGATAAATGGAGCATACTATGCACGTTACGGCTAAAAACCTGTTCATCGGTCTCTAAAATTTTCAGTCCGTAGGGGATTTCCTGTTCGTCTGCAACGTCCACGTTTCAACAATTCATCATAGTTGATGCAGTGACAGGAATGGAAACAGTGTATGTCTGTCAATGTTTTACAAGTCTATCCTAACGAGAACCTCGCAAATAATCTGCGGAACTCTCGTTAGCAGACCGATTCCTTGTATGATTACCTACAGAAATCAAACGGATCACAGGAATTTTAGAAAGAGCTTAAAATGGAGAAACCGGAACATTTTATATACGCCCGAGCCTATACTTGACGGCTTAATGAAAAAGACGCTTGACAGAGCGCTGACTATGTACGACGAGGATGGGGAATCGCCTAATTGTAAGCGTGCGGAGATAACGAATAATTGAGTGGCAAATGGGAATCCTAACCGATCTTACACCTTCCCGTAAGTTCACCATAGAATGTGACGTTCAGTAACTGACTAGTAGAGCATGTGAAAGACTTAGCGCATCTTCGATTTGTGGGAGCGATTCCGACGATCAAACTGTGTACAGTTTGTTTTCGGCCCTTTGATCTTTTGAGTTGCAGCTGTCACGACACACTCTGACAGTGTTCCACACACCGCTACTACTCGGTTCCAAATGAGTGCTGCTCATAACTCAGGTAACCCCTTTGATGCGGCTGATACCAGTGACTCCTAAGACTGACTAACTAGGGGCAGAATTCGGAGTGAGAAGTGTGTTGATCGAGAGCCTATGGACCTGTGGGTGGCGTACAGCACGTGGAGAGGATACACAACCTCTTCCGTGAACGAGTTGAACACAGTGTGAGACTATCACACTGCTTACTTTATGCTTCATTGAGTCGTGGTTCATGTTTCTTCCACCTGTTGGATACCCGGTCCAAGCACTGTGCGTTCAGCTGCAGCGTGAATGAACGACGTTAACGATTATGCAGACATGAGATTTACGACTGAATCATTAACACTGGGAGCTGTTTGATATGCCGCTATATTGTGGCAAGGATGTTGCTGCTGCCGCTGATGATGACGCAGATGAACGAGATGGAGTTTTTTAACGGAATTAACTGAGGAACCTGTAGCACTCCATGAACACTTCTTCTCACTTCATTTATCCATTTGAAATCTTGCAATCTGTAATTTGTTACTTAATTTCTACAATCTTCTTTGGTTGTCACACGTGGTAATTACTTTTCATATAAGTTGAACACTCCTCACGGGTGATCGCAGCTGCCGCATTCCCATAGAACTTCCATTCGGTTTCTTTCGCAAAGAAGCACTAGATTCAAGTTTTTCTCTTATTGGAGCTCATCAATAGTGCACATCCTCGCCAAAGCTTGGATTCGAACTCCGGCCACGCTTTCTTGAGGCAACCATGTTGACCAATATGCCATTGACCTCACATTAGGCATGACTGAACCATCATATATGAACGCTCAGTTTCTTTTCTCCTTCATTCCACCCACCGTAACCTCACACACAATCACTATGCTTACCGTTCTAGTATGCGGAATTTGCTGACTATACTACATAACATTGTTAGTGAATTAGCCTTCAAGTGTATTTCATGATTTTCATTCTCCTTTGCTGCTTGTCCTTTTGTCGGTCACTATTCGACTCTATATATAAGGTCGTCCTCGGTTCACGCCCAACTTAGACTATTCATGTAACTATAAGTTTGAACCCGAAGTGTGCGATCATTTCTTTTCAAATGGCCGTCAAAAATCAGTCGGAAATTATCACGGGGTTTCCTGAAGCACAGTACTCAGGGGTAAGTAACATAGATGTTTGGGCTTGTGTGTGAGATGATATGGTGGACGGACTGCCTCTATCTTCCCAGATCACAGTGTAGGAATCAACCTCACTTCTCATTAAAGATATCCCAAATGATACCCAAACTTGGATTGCACGAATTGTCCTAAACTTTCAAACTTTGACATGTCTCGTTCAAGTTCCTCAGTGATACCCACTCACAAAATCTGCACCCTGTTTTCAGTTTTATCCATACGTAATCACTTGAAACAGACATATTAGACTAAAACCCCTAATTTTGCGCCTACTTTTCAGCTGAAGTTGACTGTATTTGTTCGGAGATCAGCCTAGAACCGTGCCAACGCGCGTCTCATTTATGGTTTTTCAGAAATCTGTTGTCATCGCAATCTTATATGATGGAATTTCAGACAACCATATTTTTCTAATAGCTTAAACCAACATACTTTAATAGTGCACATTAGTATGTAATTATTGTGCCAGCTACCTGTTTACCATAGGAGACCTGAGTCTCCCACGGCGCATAATTATCACTGAAGTGTCGTTTACAACTTTTTCGCCCTTGGACACGTATCTCTGCGGTTACATGTAATCGCATGCACTCTGTCATTCCACACTAGGTGTCGTGAACGAGGCCTTTTTGTTCCACAACGGTCAAAGATACTTGATTGGTTCTAAGTCACCACAACAGAAGCAGGTAAGCGAATTTGTGACGCTGTAGGCAATCCTGCAGACATTCTACCCGGTTGAAAATAAAACTTTGGCAATTCACCCAGATGACGTCATGGTGAGTCATATTTGTGTTCTACACTCTAATCCAACCGCCTTATACTAGATGGCTCGTTGCAACATGACAAATCACGAGAATCGAGTGATTTACATGGGGTAGGTTTCCACAAGATTGTAATTATGACCTCAACTCTCCCCGGTAGTATGGCAGGAAGATCATGGCTTTCTTCAATTTACAAACTGACTGCAAATTTAAACTATACTAACCTTTTTTTTAACACAAAGGCTTGTTTGTGGTTAGCGGCCTTAGCCAAAAATGCGTGCAGGAAGTACTTGCTCAGTTGGTGCCTAACTTAGATTGTTAAACTGAAAACTGTCCACGAATTCTTGCATACATTCATTTCTTTGTTAGTATCAAGCAGGAAATTTGTCCGTACGCATCGTATTCGACGTAACAGCCAGTGTGGCTCGAAACTGATAATAGTGATGGTGTCTGTGAGGTTGGGTGGAACACGTTCACAAAATGTACTGTTCACACCACTCAATTCAAATATGCAACCAATCGAATATGACTTTCGAAATATTCCACTGAGCTTCTATTGATCGGTCGAGGATGGTAAACTTCTGATTGCTCATGATTGCCGTAGCCATCACAATCCGGCTCCCCAGTCATGACCTATACACTCAAAAGTGGCTCGCACAAACTCTGAAACATCTCTAACGTATAACTATCTCAGCTTATGAATCGAATGGGTACCTTCATAAAATTTGGCAAAATATGTTACTTTTGTTAAACCATCCAGTTAGGATCCAGCCTGACGGCTAAGATGAATACTAGTGCAGTGAGCATTTTGAAATGTAACATCGAGAAACAATCAGTGTACAGTTGACGAATGTAAATTTCTAGTGCCTTGTTCGCTCGTCTAACTAGAAATATGTATGGTGATATGTACGCACTTTCATAGACGCAACCTATTTTTATCTCTGTTTGGCCCACACAAACAACACAATTCGTGTCAAACTGACGTTAGTCTGATTGAGGTTCTAACAGACACATTTCGCGTTAAACATAGGGGGCTGTAATCAGACATTGTTGCAAAAGTGTGCAACCCATGAGACTTTTCTTCTTACCCTTAACCTCTCATGGTTATCGATCAGTTCTTCATGGCTTTCTTTGGACTAGTCGTAGGTAATCTTCATCGCTTATGGTCTACCCAGTTAAGAGGTACGGATTACACTACAACTGATCCATGTGTAATTCCACAGCCAAAAGTTAGACGCTGACCTGATGATAAGATCTCAGAAACGCGTTCATCACTTTGTCTCACTGATGAGACTTATCCCAATTGTTAATTTAAATTCTTGTGGTCGTAATCAGTGCAAAAATGACTCATTGAATTAAATGTATGATGTTCACACCACATAATTATCATTGAAGTATCGCATCTCACGCGTTTCTACTATCTTGGTCACTTTTCGACCAAAAGTTCACATGTGATCGACTGTCGCAAACGTTGCTCTCATGACACTTTTGTTAGGGTTTTTCAACCCCCTACCTGGTAAAGAAAATACGTCTTCTTCTTTTTTCGTAAAGCACTAACTAGATAGATACCGATTGAATGTGCGCCTGTGTTTCGATTGGTGGTGTAAACAAAAATGTAAAGTAATTTACCGAAAATTCATCTAGCGTTTGAATGATACCTTTAAGCGCAATCGTGAGAGTTCGCTTGCTAAGTGTAGTGTAAATGCTATTTCATAAAAGTGAAAATGATCAGTCTGAAGGAACGTACACCACACTCAAAGTTAAGACCACCTAGTAATGTAAGTTGTTGCATAAAGTTGTGATCAGTATTAACGACACAGCCTCGTTAAATGTTATTCATCACACATGTGGCAACTACATCTTGGCGGGACTTTCATAGTTCTGTGCAGTGACCACACTTTTGAAGTCAGTTATCCTCAGATGAATTGTCACGGATGGTACTTATTTATGTTAGTGGCATGCCAACGATATAAATACCCTGTCACAGGCGAGGTCCACAAAGCCTGTGATCTTGTGAACACAAGTGTCAGATGATAAAATTTCAATCGCCGGTCCTAACCTTATTCAGGTTAACCTCAAGAAGAAAAAGTTGGTCGCATCGAAGTCTCGGTTCGTTACTAACCATACAGAACACAACACTTAGTTTTTGTTTCAACCAAGTATGATAGTATTCAATTCTTACTGACAACTTAAGGCGAACTATCTCCAGTTGGAGAAAATCGTTCCCCAGTTCCAACTGACAGTTAATACTGTTGTCTACCACTTCCAGTTAACATCGGATTTTATGTTACAGTTCCTGTTATCTTGGAATATCTCTTACATTCCATCACACTACCGTTTTCATTGCTTCTCCTTGTTTAAGTAATACGCGAAATGACGAAATGTGCAATTTTTATATGATGTACGTGGTCGACTTGGCTGATGAAGATCAACTTCACGATCGATATAACCAGCAATGTTTCTCCGATGGTAAAGCAAACGTTGACCTAAGCAGCTTCATCGATGGTAAGTACGAGATTGTACAGCGATGATGTTTCTTTATAGTCAGTGCCAGTTAGTTGTTAAACCACCTCTTGGTTGTACGGAAATTGTTAAATGAAAAATAGAAAAAGAATAATATCCATTGGTGAATAAAAACGATTCATTACCAACCTGACTGCCTTGGAAAGCGATTTGTTCGGACATTTAAGGAGCTGAGTCTGGGAACAATCGTTTTTTGTTAGAGCTCAAAATTAGTGCTTATCCTCCTCACGTCCAAGATGTGATCCGTGATCTATGTTTTTACGGATAAGTGCTGCGAATCACTGAGATGTTTACCTCACATTCGATACGGCCGAATTATCACATTTAGAGTCACAATCACATCGGCCTTTGAATGACACTCAGGTTGTTTAATCGTCTGCTTAAGAAACGCTCTAATCGATAGCTCTGCCTTGACGATCTCTCGGTCACAAAGAAATATCTTATTTTATCCTAACGTTTTATCCTAACATCCCAGATTACTAATGGGTAGTTTGAAATTTGACCTAGTTAAGTCGGGCAACTTCCAGGTTGCAGCTGCAGCATTCAGATGAATATTTTGGCCGACCTCCCATAAAAGCTACACTCGTCTCCCGGTTCGTTTTTTTAGACGTAATAATTTGATCTTTTCTAGCGGAATGTTAATGGCACAGCAGTCAGCACAGTTGCTTCAGGAAAATGTGGACAGATGTTCGAATAACGGTCATGTGGAGGGTGTGGATTACGGATGAAATTGCGGTCGTTTGTGATGTATATTCACTTGATTTCAATCGACTATTTGACTACCTATCTTCAGATCATTTCTAATAAAGTGCGCTGCCCAAATCTCGACCTGAAAACTAAACAATGCGTTCACACACAGCACACAAGGTTACTCGCATGTTCACACGGTCCGCATCACTTTTTGATCAAAAGTTAACTTTTCGTTGGATTCAGGAGAGAAGAATGGGACGCATTTGTGGTGTTTGTTTCGACTACCTTTGCTTTAGTAAGCAAGCAGTAATGAGTAAGAAAAATAATGGATACAAAGAAATATTTACAATCTCGCCTGATATGGCGGACGTTCGTGTTAAGTTCAACTTACTTGTGACCTCGTATGTTCACTTTGCAACTCAGCAGGATAGGTTCATTTGCTGATTGTTGCTAAACAGCTGTCTCCATCGTGAATGTTTTGAGAATGAACCATTTGCCCAGTATTACTTATTAATAATACCTGGTGGAGTTTTCATCGCTATTTTAACTGAAACCAAGTCCCACAGAATGCAACTCTCAGAACAGAAGGAAGAGAAGATGCTGGCCTATAATTTAGTGAGAATGAGAGAGAAGAGAGGTTTCTAACCAAGTAAACTACTATGAAACTGCTATTAACGAATTCTTGGTGCACTAGTTAATATCGTTTGGCGACGCTTCGATCAAAAATATGTACATAGTTAGTCACAAAGTCAGTTTCCTAGAATCAAGATCACATGGGCCGAACAAGGAGACGGTTATATTGATCAAATAGACAATCACTGACTCGCTTTCCATCGGTGGTTTGACAGTTGTTCAAATCCGTTAATCAAATCTACGATGTTTGCGTTCACGCCCGAATGTCAGTGCTTTTCATCAGCGTGTGGACCTCTTTTGTAGCGCCCCACTTACCTTTTGTAATGCTGTCCCATGTGGATAATAAGTCAGGTGTATTTGGATGGTCCACATACAATCTCAGCCTGACGAATAGACCAACTCTCTTGTAAGGTGTTGATTCGGAGATAAAAATCCAAAAGACATCGATCGACTCTGTTTGAACCCGGAGATAAAATCAACCAAAAGAAGCCGCTTTTGTTGTTGATTTACCTCCTGATGAAGTTGGCGTGATGAGAAGAGAGACGAGATAAAATCTAATTACAGTACTTCTGGTTCCATTCCCCTTACAGAATCCCAAGATGAATCAAACATGGATGATGAATACGATCCATACTGGGAGTTTTAAATCAGTCGTTACCAATCCGAAGCAGCCTATGGAGCACATGAAATGATATGTTTTCCGTTTCTGTGATTTAATAAACGGTGCATTAAAAAAAGATCTTTCTGGTCCAGACATTATGAGGCAAAGTTTTGGGCATTACGGACATTCTTTGGGATACTCCGGTCAGATGTTATCACGGCGTGTTCACTGAAGGAACTGACGTAAAATAGGTGTTCCGACTGAGAATTCGTGTAAATTTACCCTATATACTTATCTGGTAGATTTCTCCATCGTAATCATTAAGCTATGTTGCCAGCACTATTGAGTTTACCTTAAAAAAATCTAGGCGTTATACTTGTGGAAACCTGAGGACGAGAAGTTTTAATATTAATTCATTTACTCATGATCATGGACTTGTTCAGGTGGTTCCTTGATTTAAGCCGTCATCCGTCGAATTGTCAACCAATAATATCCCGAAAGATACAGATTAGCAAGAAGCGAAAAATAGTACCCACTTACAAAGTAGTTCTTAAAGATACACGGCGTGATCTGAAGCTGCTAATGAATAGTGGCGATGCCTGTGTTGTAAGTTCATGGAAGGACAGCAGTGAGTATCAGCTGAGTCAGCAATGCTTTTCAATGAAACTAGTGCTTCAGTATCGAAACAACGAGTAAAGTGTGCACACAATGATAACTCAGTCAGACCTTAGCATCCTTCACGATATCGGTCAGTAAGTGTTTACTGAGTTAGAGGCTGATAACTGACGTATTTATCTAATACAATTCCACCGTTATCAATTACACCGAGTGGTTTTAATGAACGGTCAACATGGATGTGTTATCAGTTCCTATTCCCGTAAAAACATTTCAGGTTTTCATCACGAGGAAACTGTTAATATGTCTCAGTAGAACTTGAAGCATGCTGATCCATATTTTCAGGCAATTTTCGTCCAAAAAGAACGATTTAATAATAAGCAAGTCTGGTACACATTCACGTAGCTCGCGGACATCTTCCCGGAAGTGGCTGAGATGGCAAGAAAATGCTAGACTACCTAACTGCCATTGAATCACAAAGAAAACAAGCCTTAACTTAAGGATAAGATAACGGCAGGGAGAAGGAGTTTATTACACAGCGGCTGCAAGTCTAAAGTGAAAAATGTGGTACACAGGTGCGTACACCTTGCAAACGGATAACCAATAGGTTGGAAGTCAACCGTCGTGCAGAGAGAGGTTAAAAAGTATGACGGTGTTAACAGACAGGTACATTATGGAGATGGTTAGGAATCTGAGCAGCTTCGCTTAAGATGAGTGTCAGTGGTGGTTCTATAAACTCCACTTCTTGCTGAAGTTCCCACTGGGTCACAAGAAAACCATGACCAACAACTGTCTTCGATTATTCATCATCAGTTCAGTATGATTTTGCAGGTCCAGCGAATTGGTCAAGTGTGGCCCCCTTACAAATTTATGCAGCATAAGTTATTTGAGCAGGCTTAAATAACTTCTCCATCGTTTTAAAACAATCCGACCCTTTTTATTAATCTATCACACTCGGTTTCGAAGACGTCCCTCACATTTGTAAATCAGAGTTGAAGATTACATTACTATTAGGTTGAAAGTAGTTCGTTTTAATTCATGAACTGGTGTATATCCCTTTTTGATGCTACTCTCTCCGCAGCTTAGTTAGTGCAAAAAGTGTACAAGCTGCAAACCCAGACTAGAAAAGTGAAATTCCAAATGGATTTTATCACTACTCTTTCATTATCTTAGTATTTGCGCTGATGTTGCAATTAAGAAGGGAGTAGCCGAGGTTCCACAATAGCCAGTATCCTTATAACAAATCAGAATGAGGATTAATTGAGGAAGTTTAATTCGAGTTTGTAAAAAAACGTTTGTAAGCAACTTTTGATTGAATCGTGATATTAGTCAGCTTTTTATGTCATTCATGGACCCATGTTGATACATGATTAGATGATTAAAAAATAGTACCAGCATTATCATGTCTTACCCAAAACCACGGTGAGGGGAAATGACACCTGCAGAAAATATGGTCGGATCGCTGTGCAGTCGGATAAGCATACTGGAATGAAAGAACCTACGTATGATACAAGAAAGAGTATGAATTTTCGTGAGCGTGGAAGAGAAATGATATGACCCGTTATCGACCGGTGACCCTAGGATATCGACAGTTTCAAGCAGTTGTTGCAGCTTCAGCAGTTAAACCAGAACTACAAGTTTACGAAGTTGTCCCAGCTCTAATTGGAGGTTTTCTTCGGAGATGCGCATTTTACTTTCAAGAACTGACTTCATATTTTGGATGGTGTCATGTGCGGTCGCAAATCCTTGGCGTAGTTCATCCCTTATTGCATCCATCGTACCCCGATGATTGTCGCAGACTTCATCGGCCATGCGGTTCATACGTGTTTCAACTTCCTAAAACAGCGATCATATGAGTCCAGATAAAAACACATAGATGCTAATATGTGAAATATTTAAACTGTTCGTCTGATTGTTCGTGTACTTCTGTGTTTTGCGGTAGGTTAATGAGAAAATATAACTGAAATTTATTTGTTATCGTAGAGTACAGCAAAATCAACTAAATTAAGATTGTCAGGGCCCGAAAGTGAGCTGAGACATAATGCTGCACACAACGTTTCGTTACACTGAGCTACGATCAGCCATCATATTGTTTGATGCCATTCATTTTTCGGGTCTTTTAATAATGACTGAGTTAAACTGAAGCCCTAGTATTGTTGTTTGAAATATTTCTGATGAACTGATAGAGTAAGTCACACTCCCTAGCTGATGAACTTGATCTACTCACGGACAGAAATTCCACCGACCTACAAGGCAAGCATCTGCTATGGCCTAAATGGTATCCAGCGAAGTTTTGTAGATAACTGGCTGATGAATTTCGGTCTATAAGAAAGAATACACGACAGAAAAAAAAATTGAATCGCACACATCTCTACAAACCGTCAACTCAAGGAAGAGTATCAGGGTCACTCCTTTTAACTTCTACCTGCAACTTGTGCGTTCACTTCCATAGCATGCGTGGTGCTGGCTCGATTCAGCTACGTTAAACCAGCTGTGTTTCATTTCACTGCTGGCTACTGAGACGAACTAATGATACGATGGTTATTAACATCAGCGTGTGCACGGAAAGCAGGTCATGCACAGTGAAGACAACAGCAACGTCACCTTTTGCACAATTGTAAGGGTGCATCAGCAGTGACATAATAACATAAAAATGTGTAATTAGGTACATATATGGGTGGAATTCAACTAAACCCCTAGTACTATAAAATAAGGACATGCGTGGAAGTTCACAAGAATCTGTGTTCAAATCAGGGACATCAAACAGTGTCGTGTTTTGGCCGACACACAACAGATCAATCTCAAGTACAAGATTTTATCTAGAATACATTTTGCTAACAACTTTCGAGTAAGTACAAACAGATGAAATGATATTGGCACAAGCTGAATGTGTTAACTACTCATCATACCTTGAAAGTCCGAAGTACTTGTTGTTTGAACTGTTCTACTTCCTTCTCAGTTTCGTCCATTCTTGCTATCAGTTCATCACCAAGTTTCGCTTCATCGTCTTTTTGCTCCGCCTGCGTTAGTATCGTGAAATTAATACAATCCCTTAATCATAGTATTAAACTCTACAGTGTGACATAGTGCTGATGAAAGATGATATTAACATTATTCGCTTAAATATGTAATTGACATCGTTGGCTCTGATCTAGTGTATACTTGTTTACTCAATCCAGTATGTGTATTCATGTGTAGAAATGTAAGATCAGATATTGATTTGAATATCTAACCACTCATCTGTGGTTACGATTTACCACAACACATTCTATTCGATAATTCAAGGTTTCAGAAAACAGAAAATGATAGAGATAAAACGACTGCAGTAGAAAAAAGCTTATTCAAATTAGTTCGCCAAATTAAGCAAGCAGACGTTGTCAATGCTTCAACTTTCGAGCGTATCAGACCTACGGAACCGGTCATTTCACGTTTGTACAGTCTTCCCAAAGTTCACAAAGACAGAGTGCCATTAAGAGCAATTCTAGATGTGTGCAATTCACCGTATCCTGCTTCAGCAAACTGGCTAGTGGAAATGTTAGAACCGATTGAATCAAGAACAACTCTTTCCAGTCTAAAGGACACCTTCGACTTTGTGGACCCAGTTGATTAAATGAATATCAAGAAAGACAACATGTTTTCTTTGGATGTGACTTCTCTATTCACCAGTGTTCCACTGCAAGGCACTATTGACTAAGTCTGCACTTATATCGAGAACGAACAAATTGATGTCGGAATTACAGGGGGAAAATTGAAGGAACTGTTGTTGTTTTGCACCTATAATGTTCAATTCCAATTTAATGGAGAGTTATATAGGTAGAAAGATGGGGGTAGCAATGGGTTCAACTCTAAGTCCGCTGCTCGCAGGTATATTCATAGTCAAACTGGAGACCAATAAACATAATCACATCTTAAATAAGTGTAAGCTTCACAGGCACTATATGGATGATATTTTTGTCGCGTTCCAAATGGCGATGGTCCGCAGGTCATACTAGATGAATTCAACAGAGCACACCGGAATATAAAGTTCACCGTCGAGTTAGAACATCATAACAGACCATCATTCATAAATGTCGCATTGCTTCGTTGATCAGAGGGAACAATTCACAGATCCATTCATAAAAAAGAGACATGGAAGGGTCAACACACGTATTTTCACAGTGTTTTTTCAGTTAAATTATAAAAGAAATTTGGTACGTTGTCTGTTGAACAGAGAACAACAGATCTGTACACCGGACACTCTCCAGGAGGATAAACCCATACTGGAAATGAATACACTGAGAGATTTATGGGTAAAAATCTGCATTCCGGTAAGAAACTTGAAATCGTCCAGGCAGTGGAGAAAAAACCGGTTTTCATCTGTCTGTCATACAGAGGAAAGGTTGACAGTGAAATAATTAGCCGCAGACTTTCGAACGCGGTCGAGATCACCCACCCTCCAACTAGACTTATCTTGTTGTTCAACACCTGCCCGGTACTCGTGCCACGCTTCAAGGATAGTGTGCCCAAGTTTTCTCCGTCTTTCCGTATCTACTCTCTTACCTGCTGTTGTTAAGCAGGTTACTTTGGGAGGACCACAAGGTGACTGTCAAAGAGAATTCGTGAGCATCCATTGCGGTGGCTTCGCAACGGTTCGCCAAAGCCCATTTCAAGTACGACAATGGCCATCGAATAAATCCGGATGAAGAGTTCCGAGTCATCTGCAAAGTTCGTTAAGCCTGCTTCAGAGCCGTTAGAATGCGAACCTATTGCTATCAGACTATACAACTCTTGCTGTGTGCTCAAAAACAATCCGTACAATCCCTCCACCTCTACTGGCCAATCAATTCACACCCACTTGGAACCCCAACACATTCACCAACACCCCCACCCTCCTCCAATAGACTGTGATCCGTACCATTTCTCTAATTGTAAGAAATAGTCCATAAAACTATTATCACGAAAATTTCAACGTATAATCTGTTTAAGTCACCTTGATTGCAACAATCAACTGTGCTTCACTAAAACAGTGCACAAGCTGCGAAACGCAACAAGTATTTAACGGAATTTAATTTGTGCCTAGCGTTTCTTGTCATTAACGTATCAGGATGAAAATGTCTATGAGACGATTGCTGTATTGCATTTCGGTTTTGGTGATAAGTTCCAACAAAGGCCCAAACCGAGTCAGGTGTTTTCTTTAACCTTGTCAGCCCAGTGTACTGCATGACCGTCCACCAAATGTCAGCTGCTTCATAATCTCACGAAATTCTCGAAGTTTCCGCCTTATAAACAACCGTTTTCTATATACCCCACAAAAAATTAACATTTTTCTTGGATGTTATTTGTGTGCAAAAATTAGAATTGAATACATGAGTCAGTAAAAATCAGATAGACTGCGATCCAGTACACATTCGGACACAATTGGCGCACACTGCTTGCCGTGACTTTGGGTGTCTGAAGGAACTTATTGACAAAAGCATCTATCATAAATCGGCAGTAATTCATTCCTTGTGGCCGCTTGGAAAGTCCATATGAATTTCCCAGGGTACCAGTTATTCAGTCGTCTAACAGATCCACATCAGGTTTGTAGAGGAATCAAGTGTGTGTGAAGTACAACGCGCATATGAAAAACAGTTAAGCTACGGACATAACGAGCACTGCTGAACGACACACGACCCAAGTGTTTAAAGAACGAGCCCAGAAATTTGAAACCAGTGAGTTAGGTTAACTAGGCGAAACTGGGGAAGGGGTTGTCAAGTTCTTTTGTCACCACGCTGACGTGAGCTGCCGGGTGAGCTTTGGTTGGGGTAACTTTTGTGAATCCCAATGATGACTTAAACGGGGTAGGATTTAGCCATGGGTGTGACTGTTTCCCTCCCTCGGTTACTACAGAACCTAGGGACAGTTTCTCATCGTGGTTAACAGATAAATCGCATAGAACGGCTAGGGTCAACCTTCTTAGTTGTATAAGATGGTTTTAAAAGTGTGATGCTAAACTGAATACAAACTTCAAACGAGGTTAACCCAACAATTGATCGCGACCTAATGAAACACTAAGATATTGCAGCATGACTGAGTCCGTTTAGCTACTTGTCTTTAATATAAATGCAAGTACAAATATGACATTCGAGTCATGAGTTTTCTTAGAGGCATACTAAGCGAACGACAGTAGCATGATGCGTCTTCGTAAAAGCAGAGCGCTTGATGGTTAACTTGGAATCTGTTCGTCGGACCATTTATCGATTTAAATCACACTACTTACTTTCTTTTTAAGTTGACTTTCTCTCACATTTGATCGCAGCCTTTGCATTCAGAGAGACTTACCAGCCAGCCTCTTTCGAAAACAAGCACTAGACTCCAGTTTCGCTCTCATTAGAGCTCTTCAGTAGTACATATCCTTGTCACGGCCGGGATTTGAACTTAGGCCATCCCAATCATGAGGCAACTGTGTTAACCACTGCGCCACTGACCTCACATTAGGCATGATCGAATTATCGAATCTGAACGCCCAACCACTCCTGCTTGTGAGCAATGTTCAAGTTGCCCGATTGTCTCGTAAGGAGACACAGTAACTGTCCTGTTAACTCCAATCGATAACCCCGCGATTAGGACTTCCGAGACAGGCCGAGATCACTGATCTCATTAAACCTGCAAGGCGATATTTTAGATTATGCAATACCGACGAGCTCTAATGAGAGCAAAGCTCGAGTCTAGTGCCTCTTTTCGAAAGAGGCTGGCTGCAAAGTCTATCTGAATTCGAAGGCTGTGATCAAAAGGTGAGTGATGGTCAACTTGAAAACAAACCAAATCCCCGACTACTCATCAGTAATACTTATTTTCTGCCTCCAGTAGTTAACGGTTAATTGCAAACAAAAAGAATACCGTTCGAGTTTAACTCACAATCCGATGTTCTAAAGCTGAAAACATTGAATTCATATTATCCGATAGCTTGTTTTCCAACCGATGCCGCTCGTTTAAGCATTGTGCGCTTAGCGTGTGGATTTCCTGATGCGCCTCTGACACCTGATTCATCAGTCTACGTTCAACGTCGATCAACTGTTTCTGGAATTCGTCCTGAGTTCGCTGAACTGCCAGATTCCCTTGATGGCTGCTGCGGTCGATTTCTGTTGATAATTCCACATTCTGAAAGTAAGCAAAATAGTGAATAATAACGTCAGTACTGCTCAGTAGGCAACTTCTTATCCCCAAGTAAACCTCTACAGTTCTCCGCAATAAATTCTCCCTAACATTTGCAGGTAAATTGAAATAATATGGTCTGGAATTGTTCCTGTACTGGCGTATGATGCTGGAACTCCAGTAGACAGAGTGTAAACTTTAACCTATATCTCATCATCATAATAGGCAGCAATACATCAGGATGAACCACTGGTGCTTAACTGCCACGCAACCGCGAAGAAGAGATAAAGCAAACCTTGTACAGGAGGAGAAAAGATTAGAGTACGGGGCAGGAGAGTACATTACTAATAAAAATAGCTACGTCTATATTCCGACATACAACACCAAGGAGCCTACGCCTTGCAAAAAACAGCCAAGCTCTAGGTAAAAGTAAGGCATCATCCGCAAGACAGCTCCCTACGGTTTTCAATGCCCGGTGTCATTAAGAACACTCATTTCACGGACAACCCGGTGAAACAATGGCAACATTCACGACGCTGAGTTCCATAAGCCGCCATCTTACCTAACTTCCCCGGCCACCGACTTTGGGAGTTTCCAGGGAGTTTGAACAAGAGACGAGCCTGATCTACAGTGGACAGCCTCTTCGTAAACGACTTCATTTCTCTAAGCCAGGTCATTATATAACCACTTCGCATTTTAGGGTAGTCGGCCGCAGCGTCGGCAAAGAATAAAAAATATGGCAGATGACTAGCTGGCATTCTTAATACATGACCTAACCGTCTAAGTATATGCAAATGTAAGGAGTGAACAAAAGAATTCCTTTGACAATCAGCGCCAAACATCCGTTTCCTAACCTCTTCGCTGCGCACTGGTTGGTGCAACTCGATGCCGGCGACCGAATGCAAATATCAGTGGTCAGATACCTGAAGACGGTCCACATATTCTAGCCGAAGCACCCGATATTCGCTGCCGTAAAGCAACAGAGTGCTCATCGTCGCTTTATATACGCAACCTTTGAGCACCAGAGAGATAGTTCTCTGTTGCCAGAGGTGCTCCAGATTAGCGAAAACCGCCTTAGCCCTAGAGATGTACACCTCCATTTTACTCTCTGCTCCTACATCTCTGCTGATGCAGCTTTCCATTGATAATAACGCAGTGATAACGAGGAAACATTCGCCAAAAATACCGTCAAGGTTACATGGGTTAAATAAAAGAGGGGCGTGTGCCACAATACAGTAATATGTTCAAAACAACTTCAAACATAGATCATAACCTATAGAAAAGAAAAACGCATTAGAAATGGGTGCATCGTCCACTCTGCGTAGTGCACTGCAATGTATCAGCGTCATGCAAACACTGGTAATCACAATATTGTGAAACGCAACTGCTGAAATATGTTACGTATCGCTTTAAATTCCACTATGCATAGCTTCATCAAGATTACAACTGTGAACCGGTGAAAACCGCTGGCGTGCAACCAGTTTGGTGCGGAACCACACAACGTAAACAACATTTGAAGATGGAAGTGACCTAGCAAACTCAGAACTCACATGTAATTTCTTCGAGTCACATAACTCGAAATGGCTACTTTTAAGTGTATTGTTATCTCACAAGTTTAACGTATTTATCTCGTTTTATAAAAAGCTCCACACCAATAACATTGATAGCATTCATAAGTTCGTACCTGGTTAAGCTGATTTTATCTCTGCGAGATAGACGGAGTGGGAACATATGAAGGTATTCCATTTGTGTAACATCACTTTCGCAAGTCATTAGTTTGTTGTGCACCATCATAAACTGACGAGTTGATGACTGCTCTCAAAAACGACTAACCTATCCTAGATTCTTTGATCCATAATCTGTGACAATGTACACCGAAGTATGCTCACTTTGTGGCCGAGGTTTTGACTTCTTAAATGCTGGTGAACATGCATACGGTCATACTACTTCAAGCCTATCTGAATTTTACTAACCACACCAAATTTTTGCATAGGTTTACCAGAGTTACGCCTCAGGAGTGACACTGTAAAGGTTTATGATCTGTCTTTCCTGGGGTAAACGAGCAACCTGTGTGTTACTCAATACCTAACATGATTGAGTATTTCATTATGGTATTTTAATCATAGCTAGTGCGGGGTCTGCGGTTCGGTGGTCAACGAGGACTGGAGTCTTAATCCTCATCATGCAGTATTGATAAACCGTAAAATGGAGGTAAACTTGGATCCCCTGATCCTTTCAAGGAGAGCTACCATAAATGTCTACGTGAATATGAAAATAAGTGGGGGCAGATGTGAATCATGTTAGAAAGTCCTTACAGGCGATGAAACTCTTCCTTATGAAGTTGCAACTAGGCACGAACCTAAGAATAAGGGCCACAGAATGTTGATAACACCCAGGATGTGATGTCTCCAGTTGCCATCACTCAAAAGGATACCTTGCCCTTACAACTTTCCACAGCTCAAAAACAAAGTCCGTTATTTTTACTCACCCTAAAATTTGTTCACTTACAACATTGCACGCTTTCGAACGCTCCCCGTCCGATTGTGGCCGACATGCTTGACAATTAACTACCACAAATCCACTGTCGCATTACGATGTGCGTTTCAAAATCATCGACCCCTTGTACGTAGCTCAGTCACCAACATTTTACACTCTGGACCGCGTTCACTTTACAGTCGACCTGCTAGAAGAGCACACTCTATCCGCAGTGCTACTTCAAAATGGGAAATGTTGAGCCTGTGAACGGCGGTGTCCAACTGAGCGTTCGATGGAAAATAACAATGAGCTTGTTACATTCTTCAGATTGTAGACTTAGGAGATGCTAGCGTCAAACTCCGTTCACTTCTACACGTGTTACTGCTTTTCATAAGTAACTCAAACAGTTTGAGTGTTAATGTCAGGCGTGCGTAGCATTGTTCTCCGTGAGATAGTTTCCTCATCCATTAATCTGTTTGAGTAGCGGCTTAGGTAATCAACATTATTTCTGACCTCTTCAACTGTCACTTTAATTCTGCAGTGTAAAGTTCCATTACATGCAGCAAAGTAGTTTTTCTTCTGTTTAAGATGTTTGCATTACTCATCTTGGTACTGGCCAATTATAACAATGACTACAGTCAAGTGGCTACCGAAGTCACTCATCGCTGATATGCTACGTGACAAAAATGATAGTGTTAACCTTAACGCAATGCAAATTTCAGAAATGATAAAGCTCTAACTACAGTGAACAAGACAATCCGTCATTTAAAATGACCTTTTAAATTATGAGACAACTTGGATTAATCAGTATTAGTCTGTATTTCTTTCGTACGGTAAAATTACACTCAAGAAATGCTACCAGCCGGTATAGACTGGTCGATTATTGTCTCCTGCTAGGTTAAAAGGGCAACTTCAGCCTTACTGAAGAACTAAAGTTACAAGGCTTACGGTTTCAAAAACTAAAGGCTGGAAATATAGAGGCGTTCTGTACGGCCACATACTTGTTTTACCGGTCACTGCAACAGCGATTTTGTTAGTCGAATTCTTTAACTGTTGACGATCTATCTGAAACTCACGAACTAATTAACACCCAACTTGTCTTACGCTGATATTTGTGTTTATCATTAACCAGTAATAGATCGCAAGATGAAGTTAATAATGTTATCGAATTTCTAGTGTAAAGCATATGTTTTTTTTTCAAAACATGTTTTCTTTCTGCAATATTCAAACGGCAAATGTGTTTCAGCAGACGAGAAACCGATCCAAAATCAGTCATCGAAACTTGAACGCAAGACAGGCCGGAGACAAGCAGACACAGACGACGACGACGACGGAGTGCACACACTGTTTTTGGGGTGGGTTGTGAAGGTAGATCAGAACACAAAGTTTACCTTGGCCAGCTGAAGCAAACCTGCAATGTTCCCGGTGTCCGACTGAGCCTAAAAGTAATCAGTGCACTTGAACTAGTTCGGCAGCTTTAGTGGTCAAATCACGCACGTCCCGAAATGTGTGAACAGTCAGTCAACATGGCATCGTACCACTGGTGCTGACAATTAATTGGTTATTACGAAGAATGTTCAAACATTTTTTTTACGATGGACTGCCCTAAATTAGTAGTCACACAAATGTACGTTGAGGAAAATGCAAACGAACAAAACGGTAGATGCTGAGAGTGAATAGTCTATAATCTTATGAGTGTAGACATTTCACGTCTTCAATGTGGGTGGTATGGAACTATTTAACCTGTCAGGATGTACCTCCCAATCTTGCTTAAGAGGTAGGTGAAAGTCCTAATAGCTAGTAAACACTTCATCCCCTGCTGGCTTTATAACTGCTTCTGAGAATCAGCAGCCGTATTAAGCAACGAGCGCTGGGGAGGACACTCCCCTGATACACAATATACACGAGGTGCTGATGACAGGCTCCAACTAGTAAACCTGCTTGCAAAAATTTAACTGGCAAGGGAAAACGCAACACCAGCTTGCAAACGAAAGAGATCTAAAGCTTCTGTCATCTTTGGTCAACAGCTGTAAGCATCACTGTGGCACAGTGATACACACCGAACACCGGTCATATTCGTGTTGTGTAATCTCATCCAGGTAATCTCTAAATATGCTTGCTGGATGATCGCACCAGTGATCGCTCAACTGATCCCATCCTGAAAAAGCGTTTGTTTGACTTATGTTATCATATTGATTTACTTTGCCTGACACCCAGTTATATCATTTGACGCTGCTGGTGGCTGCTACAATTTGGTCTGTGCATAGATTCCAAAGGTTTAGGATTGATACTCTGGGTCGGACGTAGTCAAATGTGATGTACTCAGTAGCGTACCCTTGTATCGCTGGGTAAAACACCCTCCGAATTTTTGTACCAGTTCAGGTGGCATTCTTACTATGTAATCTGTTTTGTAGGTTTTTACCTGATATATGCGCTTATAGTCACACCAAAGCGGTCAAATCTAGTCAGGTTTTTCTCATAAGAAAGGGTTGAGCTCTAAACGTCTCTAGATTTATTAAGGGACTCTGAGAACCTTCTGATAAAATAACAGTTTATTGTAATTAGTTCTGCAAGCTGAACATGGCAGTATACAGCAAAAGATGAATACTCCTCCAATATCAAAGTGGTAATCAGATCATGTCGAAGTCCGCCATAGTGTAAGATTTAATCGCGGGGATCCGACAAGTTGTTCAGTCTGCTGTAAATCCATTGTTGGAATGTATTGACGAACCCATGTCCAAGTTAATTAATATGGCTTTCCATTCGTTCTACTTATATCAATTAGTCATTGCAACTGAAGTAATCCTTCCATCTTTAGGATTGCCTTGTAGGGCGGACTCATTCAACAAAAATTTGAGCCTCGGTTTAAGACAGAAAAAACATGTTCATGTGTGGCAAGCGCTTTAACAGTTGGACTTACGTAGCCGCACCAAAAGCTTAGAAATTTTACGTGATCTCACTTACCCATCACATCGCTGGTTCGCGTCCAGCCGAAGCGACTGGATCTCTTCTAATTTATCATATCTGTCACATTACTTATCAGTAATATGATCACCCCTTAGTTACTAGATCAACCTACCATCTGATTTGACAACGCGGAGTACTAGCGCCGTATCTGTACCGCAGTCTATTATTTCAGTTGAGCAACCGCGAGCTTGCAGTCACTGGGCCTTGCTCCTGCCTCAGGTGATCTCGCAGACGTGTGCAAATTTTCACACACTTCACCTGACGACGCCGACTGAGATAAATGTTCAGATAACGTGTGAAATGATGTAGGTTGTAGTCATAAGCTTGCTCACCGTTCACAACCAGTGCATACGACGGTACTGGAATGAATGTGTTTTCGAAATGACGTTCGATATGCGAGAAGAATCAGTAAAGACTTGCCTACCTTTTGCTCGTGTGCTTTCAGATGACTATGTATTTCCTGTACATCACGTTTATGCATATCACAAAGTGCCCGGATTTCATCTTCAATTTGGTTAACTTTTTGTGCCAAGGTACTGATTGCTTGATCGCCTCGCGTGATTCGATTTCTGACAAGAATAACGGATAAAAATCGCAGGCGATTAGGATGAGGGTACTTCGGATGGACGATAAGTTAAAAAAAAGTACCGACGAAAAACGTCAGAGAACCGTTTAATTTGTTCGAAAGACAACCATCTCAGTCAGTAAGACGGTGGTGTTGAACTACCCATAGAATGATTTACTTGGGTCGCTGTGTGTTTAGAGAAGGCTTATTTTATCGCACTGTGCCACTTTGACTTAAAGACCAGGCATATTTCACAATGGTGAATCTGGTAACTGAGAGTGAACTTCATCATGACAAAACTTGCATTAAACATCTACTCGACAAAACATGCCAATGAAAAAATTCATTCCGTCACGTGTATTTTTTCCCTATATTCCTAATTCGCTGATTACTGGTTAGTCGTAAACGAGCGATAGTGTCTTTTGCCGGGTTGTGGCTGTGTGTGCTTCAAGATTACTGTCGAAATCGACAGGGACTGACCGCATGGCGTGCAATGTATTTCACTTCATCCGAAATCACTGTGGCTGAGATATTCTTTGTCGAAATCAAGTTAGTGGGACCTCACAGGTGTAATGTTGACGTTGCGTTAATAGAATCAAAGCTCATGATGGTCGCACAATATACATAGGATGCATGTTTTGTAAGCACCAAATTCCAATAGGATCAAGCAGCCATCTTGCTTGATCGTCGTCCGAACAGGACATTATTCCTAATTTTTCCGGCTGTAGCAGTATGAACGAAGTTCACGCATAAAATTCAAATCAAAGACAGTCTCCAGATCCATGTCTAAATCACACAACGTCATGCATTCTAGTGCAGTTAGGTAGCAAAAAATATTGGGTGCTCTACCAAAAAACTGTCAAACAGAATGAAGGAAGATCACACGGTATATGCTAAGAACGGACGAGTAAAACTGATGACTAGCTGATGCACGACCCATCACACCAAAATGGACAACCATGTTAACCCGATTCCATCTTCTGGTGTCGTCTAGCATGTGTTAACGATCAAATCGAAATCGACTCAACAGCTGCACCCAACAGCAACTGGCGTGAGCGAAGTCAGGGTATACTATGCTTCATTTGATGTTCGGAAGAACCTTGTTTAACCACTGATTCATTCCTACACATTACCAGTGAAGGGAACGTAAATAAAAAGCACCATTTCTGAACTGAACCATTAGACTAGGAAGCAAGATCGGATGGTTTTTCAACTGACATAACAACAGTAAAACAGCGTGTCATCTTGAGTAAGATTTTATTCGCTTTTTCCCGTAAATAATACCAAGCTTAAATTTGTATAGCTCTGTAAAAATCTAACAAGAATATTCGTGAGACAATTATCTGCTGAACTGTCCTCTTCCTAATGACTTATTGGAAATTCCCGAATTACTTTTAGCTTACTTTTAAGAAAGACTTACAAACAAGTGGCCGGTTAATTATCTGTTAGATATGTGGAATATTAGAAAACCTTTGGATTGCTACAAGAAACAATTCGGAAGTGATACTGGAATTAGTGATTAGCCGAATTCATTCATTGTCGGTTAGAATCGGAAGATAACGCACTGATTTACTGTCAGAGAATGGTGTTGAGAAAACAAAACTTGAAAAGTCTTGTTACATGCAACTCCAAGCTCAAACATTCATTTGACTGGAACAACAGATCGCTGGTGAAAGAAACCATTTTGGAGCCCAATTGCTGTTTGTAGTCAATCAGTGTATGGACAGTTATTTCAGTGAGCTGCTGAATAATTTACAGTTTTGGATAGATGGGATACAGTCCATATGAACATGTTCTATTCATTATCTGATGCAAATACCAATTTCATTCTGCAACAGCAGTGATATCTGTATGTGGAATATAGACTGAAACCGACAAACAAATTAGAAGCATTAATCGATAAATCACCTGCAGACTTACCGGACATCGGACAAACTGCTCACGTGATGATTTTCCAAGTTCCTTAATGTGATCGCTGCAGCGTTAACTGTTTTCCATTTATCCCGCACATTTTCTTCAAAGGTCTGGAATATAAAAATATGAAACCGAGCATGGGCTTAACTACCATTGCAATTTAGATGGATTATATCCAGGTATATTTTAGCTTAGACTTTGTCTTAAGATTAGATTGGACGAATTTACCTGTATAAAGTAATAAGTTGTCTACACGAAATCTCTCATTTGTGTCAGAGCAAACAATCGTTTGATGAAAAACAACAGCTCAAAGGTGTACTAATACTGGATTCCCACTGTGATTCCGCAGTTTTTAAATTAGATCGTGATAATAACAGCTGAATAAGCCACGTGCCACCATCTGATTGACCGAACTCTGCTCGGTAGGAAATTTGTCCTTCTAAAGTGCAAGACAGAATAAGGTTACTCTTGGTTTCTTCCATTGATTGGCCACTAGAGTTGACACTGAGAGATGTTCCTTGAGACAACTGTTAAAGAAGGGATTTAAACAGGGACTAGGGGTGACTGAGAAAAACAACATTACAACATTACAATCATTACACCAGTATAGTTTCCCATAGTAATGTAGGTCTGCTGAATTGTGGCCGCAAAAGACATTTGGCCAGGGAGATTATTTAGTTCACGAAATCTTTTACAAGTTATGTGAAAATACAGAACAAACGCGAACACTAATTTGCACGGATAAATTTTGCCCATACTCATTAGGCAGCAGTGCACTGTCCTTCGCCTTGGTGCCACGTCCTATACAGTGCACATATGTTTCCAATACTATATTCTGATTCTTCGTCTTCTTGGCGTTGAGACCTGTTTTATAATTCCCCAGCGTACGTGCTACACTCATTACAAACGAAGGTGCATGTTGTGCAACAACTACGTGTATTGGGTAATAGCAGCTACTGAGAAAAGTGAATCTTTGATTCTAATCAAACGGAATTAAAAATGAACAATACCGCGAAGGAATCTTGTTGATGGCCCGAATGAGAAGGAGAACCCCATCTTAATCGATTGTGATACAACTTTATTTCGTCATGAAATATTTCATTCTTTCAAAAGATTATTAGAATACGAACCTCGCTTGAGTTGGCGCATTCGGCAGATGCGAACCGGACTAAAATCTGCGGGAACGTTAATGAGTAAAAAAAATTAAAGGCTACATAATTTCGCCATCTCCAAACGACGTTTAGTCTTCTTTAGTCCCCTTGTAGTCTCCTTTAGTCTCCTTTGTTATCAACACGAACGAAAAATTTAACGGAGAATTAGTGTGATGACACCAGCAGTGGTGGGAAAAGATGATACCGTGTACTGCCAATCTCAGTACACGTCTGAGTAACAAGCAAAAGTATCATCATCATCATCATAGACAGCAATACATCAGTGATTCACACCAATACTTAACTGCCACACAACCATGAAGGAAAAAACAAACCCTATATAGGAAGAGAGAAGGAGAAAAGAAGGGGATGGGAAAGAGCCTGACTATTGAAAATAACTACATCCATATTCGAACATTCAACATCAAGGTGCCTACACCTTGCAAACAAACAACCGAGCTACAAGTGAAACTAAGGTGTCATCAGCAAGACAGCTTTCTTACGGTTTTCACTGCCCCGCATCATTAAATGCACTCACTTCACAGATAACTCGGACAAACAACGACAACATTCACGCCACCGAGCTCGATTAGCCGCCATCTCACCTAAAGTCTCTGAACACCGACTCTGTGAGTCGCAAGGGCCCCAGCCCGGTAGACGAACTCGATCTGTAGTGGCCATCCCCTTGGTAAACGACTTCATTTCCCTACGCCAGGTCATTATCTGTCCACCTCGCACCTTACACCAGTCGGTCGCAGTGTCAGCGAACAGTGCTCGGTGTGGAAGACGACTAGCTGGCATCCTTAATACATGACCTAACCATCTAAGTCTGTGCAAACGTAGAAAGTGAACAAAAGGACTCGTTTGGCAATCACTACCAAACACCTGCTTTCTAACCTCTTCGTTATTCACACGCTGGTGCCGCCCGATACGAGCGACTGAACGTAGGAATCGGCGATCAAATACTTGAAGACGGTTCACGTCTTCTGCCCTGAACGGCCAGGTTTCACTGCCGTTGTCTTACATACGCGACCTTTAAGCTTCAGATAAATACCCCTCTGTCGTCAGAGATGCCCCCAAATTAGCAAATGCCGTCCTAGCCTTAGATATGCATGCTTTTATTTCATCTCCTACACCTCCGCGACCGCTGATGCAGCTTCCCAGGTATAAAAACCGATTAACAATCTCCATGACCACATTATCTAACATCAAATCAACGTGATCAAAGCAATCCTGCAGAAGCACTTTGCATTTTGAGGCTGCAAAGCGCATTCCGAAGTATTTTGCAGAACGCGAAATAGCGTCTAACATTACTTGTGCCGATTGGAAGTTGTCAAACAGCAACACCCTGTCGTCAGCATAATCAAGATCAGTCAGTCTTCCACCAGGTAGGAGGTCCACGCCGGCATCTGGTGAGTGCCGCAGACAATCCTCCAGTATTTCGTCTATGACGAAATTAAACAAAAGTGGTGACAGCGGACAGCCTTGACGTACGCCACTCATGGTGCTGAAACTGTCAGACAGTTCACCGTAAACCCTAACCTGAGCTGAGGTATGGGAATAGAGTGCCGACAGTATGTTCACGTACTTAGTCGGCACACCTCTGCGTCTGAGCGACTCTAAAAGTGTAGATCGATCCACTGAATCGAACGCACCTTTATAGTCGAGAAACAC